>OY998181.1:99920192-100327119 GCA_963921935.1 Galeruca laticollis | reverse complement strand
AATATTTTATGAAGAAAAACGAAGGGTTATGAAGCAAATTGCAAACCTGTGCCTTTCTGCTGCTGATACTACCGACTCAGATCAAAAGAAGTGGGAGAAGCTTACAATAAATTGGGTGCCAGACGAATTACAAAACGGAGCTCGACGACAGGAGATTTCAAGTGCCTGTAGATTATATCTTTAGATGTCCGCAAACAACAACATATCCATTAAACAGAATTCAACCTACAAAGCTTTCACCATGATCAATATAACCAACACTAGCAGCATGTTCCATAGTATGAAAAATGAACTTAATAATATATTTTCAATGACTCTATGTATATTATTAGCATTCATATTCGTTTTATTATTTAAAATTTTACCAAAAATTGTTAAACGTAAATTTAAATCTTCATGTAATATATCCGCTGATGAGTAGATTGGGTGTTTTAATAAAAAAAAAATTCCACTTTAAAAAATAATTTATTATTGATATAATAATTACAAAGGTAATGTAGTATTTAAAAACCATTGTTGGAGACGTTGTATATTTCTGTAGGGTCCTCCAGTGGTGTAGTAGGTTCAAAGTTTCCAGTTACCCATGATGTGTGTGTGTGTGTGTGTGTCATCAAACTAGTAGACTAAAGGGAAACACACGAGGCATTTCTTTAGTAGAAATTCAGCTTATTGCTGTGTGTTTGCAGCATAGTTTCCAATCATTTTTATTCTGTAATACTTGATGCCACATAAAAGAGTATCGAATGCCATGCTGTAATTTTTCAGCTGATGAGTAGATACTAGGTAATAAAAAAAAAAATCCATTTACTTGAAAAATTATTTATTATTGATATAATTGAGTTATCATTGAACATTGAAGAAGATTTCATTTGGAAATTAACCTGATGTTTTACTCATAAAAAAAAACAATTGTTTCAATTAACAGAAATATTTATGCAATAGTCTAAAATTATATTGGAAAAAACAATATTTTACATTTTAATATGAAAGTATAGTAATATATGTTATAAATTAATATGAAAGAGTAATAATACTACAAACGAATGTCATAATTCACAAAGTAGTAATATATGCTATAACTTAATCCATTTACTTGAAAAATTATTTATTCTTGATATAATTGAGCTATCATTGAACATTGAAGAAGATTTTATTTGGAAATTAACCTGATGTTTTACTCATAAAAAAAAACATTGTTTCATTTAACAAAAATATTTAGGCAATATCCTAAAATTATATTGGAAAAACAATATGTTACATTTTAATATGAAAGTATAGTAATATATGTTATAAATTAATATGAAAGATTAATAATACTACAAACAAATGCCATAATTCACAAGTAGTAATACATGCTATAACTTAATATGTAATAGTTTAATATAAAAGTATAAAACTATATTTGAGTTCATATTATTATATATTTAAATATATGTGAAAAGTGAAAAATGGTTTTACAAAGTTGTATTCAAAAGTCAGCAAAAATAGTTTCATCTGAATCATAGTCAGAATCTTCAGGTTCTGTAGGTAAATTGAAATGAAGAATTAATCCATTTAAAATTTCTATTGGAAAATCAGTATATATGAGTTTTAGTACTCTTCGACAATCATTTTTAGATAGTGATCGAGGTACTTTAATCATTGCAACAGCACTTCGAAAATCTCTGATTAATTTACGTGATTTCTTAAGAAATTTTACACGCCGTTTGGCACGATCTTCAGTTTCGGGAGTAGGAGACATTTTTATCTAAAAACAAAAAACATTATTCCAAAATACTGTAATGTCCCCATGGAAGCGTATCAAATGAATCGGGAAGTAATTTCCTTTTATCATCGTGAGGACTCAAAGCGATTTTTGTTTGTTCAATGCTATACACATTATGAGCGAAGGAACGTATCGTATTTTGAGTAATTGTCATCTGTTTCCAATTTTCAAACAATCCACATAATCATCGAAAATTATTTTATTTTTCACAACACATTTTTTAATCCCCTTTGATTTTTTGACAACTTTGCCCCCCTGAACTTTGTAACTATACATTTTGGACCTTAAACCAACAAAATGGGTGATTATTTGTCCATTAGCTTCATCTTTCATCAAACCTAGTATTTTTTTATTAACTCGGGGTATGTTGTAGATATTGTTAATGGGATAATCTGATGTATCAAATTTGTCAATGTTTGCGTCAATTAACTGTTCGTATGCATCTTCACAAGTAAGTTGATAAACAAAACTATCAGTGTCGGTGTACATCAACTTACAATTGTCTACTCCATTGTGGGAAGCATAAAATTGTAATGGAAGTCATACATTACAGTTTTCGAGATGTCAAGAATAACCATACCCACGTATATCGGTTTATTGAAAATTAGTTCAGACTTTTTCAATTCGATTGCCATCAAAGGTGGATCACCATCATCGAAAACTGTTCTATTGTGATAACGCGGACTAGCAATAAGATTTTTAGCACCATAACGACCCTCATATGTAGATACCAATTTACAAATTCTATGTTTACGGATGGATTCCATACATTTCCCAAACACAGCATTATTCATTAGTTTTCTCAAATCTTTCTCAAAGTCGCTGGTGGCTAAAGTCCTCAATCGATTGTTTAATTCGATGTAGGGTTGAAGCCATGCAGATTGTTGGAATTTCAAAACTTTGTGAACTTTTTCCAATACTAGTCCATGTTCTAGGGCTTGCTTTAAATTTCTATAATGTAAAGTGTAACTTTTTTATCGTGTAGGGTAGTCATTAATTTTGTTAATTTTGAATCGGGTGGTTTGTGGTGTTCGGGACACATAGGAAAGTCTTTATGTAGATTATGCAACTTGTCTGGATATAACAAATCCACTTGAAGAATATAGCCTTCGGGGTTATCATCTGGGATGGATTTTATGAAATTGATGTCGTTAAATTTCTCCATATCATTTTCGATCCACTCGAAGCCATCAAAGGGCAAATGTTCACACATCGCTTTTCCATACAAATTATTTACATCTGTATAGAGAATATACATTGATGGTTTCTCAACATCATATTCAGACATATATTTATTATTTGCTTCACTGTACCTATTGCAACACTGTGATATTCCTCCTCTAATAGCCTTTTCAATAAACATTATCATATCAATATTTTTTAAAATTTGCAGTTTACATTTTGTAAACTTTAGCATCACATTCCACGCATATCCTGGTATACTGTAGAACCATCCAGGATCTAGACCATACGTTGCTAAAGCTGTCTCTCTAAAATTTTCAAACACATCTGCTAGAAGAAGAATATCGGTGCGCATGTATATATCGCTATATTCTCCAAGTGTTTTTACATTGAAAGACCGCCAAACATTTTTAGCGTGAGCATAATCATCATCAGTTACGTTCGCTTCATTTAATTTATTATAAAAACATTCAATCGGTGGTAATTTATCATCATTCAATTTTTCCAAGTTATTAATATAGTCATAAGGAAAGATACCTTTACGTGTCAATAATGTAAATTGGATATTGGTTAAATTATGGTTTTCTTTTTTCAAAATTTTCAAATAATTGTGTCCAAAGTTTTAACGACAGCATCCAAACTAGATCCCAAAAAACGAAACGAATCAATAAATCTGAATTTTATGTTTGTTTCCGAATCGTATTGTGTGAATGAAATGTATTTTTCCTTATTGATTGGTAAAAGGCTGACTCTACCACGTTTGGCAATATCTCTTATGATAAAATGGCTATCATAACCAGACAAATTGTGAAATACAATCGCACAACAAACAGTTTTCTAAAATTTAAATTGCAGGATTGGTGCGCAAATCCTCGAAACTCCCCCCGTAAAATGATTGTGATCACGTACAACTATATCTTTTTTTATTAAACTTTTTTTCACATATATGACAAACAGTTGCATCATTAGTAGTTCTTGGTTTGACTACCATTGGTACAATTATTTTAATTTTTGAATCTACAAATTTAGCTATATCAGTCATTTCGTTAGCGAACCAATCCATACAATCCACACTTCTGTAACTTTTGTAAAACGATAGAGAATCGTCAAAAGAACATTTTATATAGTAGCCTGCACTGTAAGTTTTATGATGTTGATATTTGTTTGTTGTTTTAGAAATGATTTCATTACATTGTGTCAATTGAGATTCAAAATCAGCATAAATAATAAAAGGACATTTTTGCTTGTATGTATAATTCTTAAACTCAACAAAATCATATTTGGGAAATGAAATCTTTTCATTGTTTAAATTCTCACAAAGTTCGGAATGATCATCCAGTCTCTCACGCAATGAAAAGTAATTGAGACATCTATCACAAACATATTTTTTATGATCGTTTCTATTTAACTGTGAACTAATTAAACGCGATAAATCTTTAACCCAACAATAATGATATTTTACCTCAACAATAGTACTGTAATCATTATGAGATGGCGTTGTTTCATATTCGTTTAATTTCGGAAAGTATTTATCTTGAATGAGTAATAAGTTGACGTGACGGTCTAATTTTTTCCTAGTCAATCTTGCCGGCAATACTGTGTAAAATGTTTTGTTCACTGTTTCATTGTACTCTAACATATAAACGTTTATGGAAATTTCATTTAGTGTTTCAAACTTCTTAATTTGAGGCAGTTTCATTGGCATATCTAAGCCTCGAGTTTTCAAAACGGTGGAATAGTGTGGATATGATGATGTTCGGCTCACCTGCCCTGTGGGAGCGTGTAAACCTGCAACAACGCTCCAGAAAAAACACGCTTCATCATTGTTCTGGATGTTGATGCATGCATGTTTTTTCTGTATCTGCTCAGGCAATCGAATGAAAGATGAACCATTACCCATTTCGTATTTGTTAATTGCTATCTCTAGTGAAATGATTTTGCTTAATGCCCAACCGCTCTGTTTCTCTTGAAACTCTGACATTTTATTCAAAATACGATCTACGACATTATTTTTAAACCATTCTATTAAATCAGTTCCCTCATCAATGATTGCATTGGGTGTACTAAAATGTTTTTGATTTACCACCTCCCGATCATTCGATTGCTTTATATAATCACCAATGAGAGTAGTATTAACTTTTATTATTTTTAGATCCTTCAATATTTGTGAAATTTTAACGTTGAATAAATTAAAAGCATCTTTGAAAAATTCATCGATTACTTTATGTTTCAAATTTACAATAAGCCCTGTCCTAATTCTACAATTAAAAATAACCCCAACATCTAACCATTTTACACTTCGTTTTCTCAACCCATAACCCATATTTTTTTTTGTAATTGAATTAATTTGATGACGTAATCGCTTAAGTTCCCCAATTTTTGATTGAATTTTTCTCTTCTCACCAATGGAAAATTTGAACTTAACCAAAGTCAAGACACATCTCCTAACATGACGGTCTATTAATTTAATTATTGAATTAGCTAGCGGTTTAGAATAATGTTCTTTTAGGAAAGTTAACGTTTGATCAGCTTTGTTCATTAAATTCACCATTTTTTCACTTTAAATATATAATATACATATATAATAAATAAAAACTCACCAAGCGAAAACTAATTTTCAACAATTTCAAACGATATTGCACGATTTGGTCTGCCCACTTCAATTAATCCTCTAAATATGAGAGAATGCTTTTGAGCTTTGAAATAATCAAGTTGACATCGGTACTGTTCCGTCACTCTCTTGGGCAGGAATGTGATATTGTCTGCGAATTCTATCAAAATGACTTCACCACCAAATTTGCTTGAAACTAATTTTGCGCCTAAGATAGGGTATGCTTCCCCAAGCGTCAAATGTTGAAGTTTAATAATAGGCTTCTTCTCTGTAATTAACGACACTGAATTTAATGAAGGTAGATCCATCTACAAAAGAATAAATATGTGTTAATAAACTCTACCTTTTTAGTGGAACTTTATATCATAAAAAACAAAAGTGAACGATTTGTTATTTGAAGAAATAAATGAAAAACTTACTTTTTTCTGAGTAGCCTTCACACAACACACAGATTAATTTTAATATTCTATCACTGTTCAATGATAACTGATTTGTATGATGTGAAATATCAAATTTATATGGAACGATATCCCCCACTATTTGCAAGGTGGTTCTCTCAACGATACCCACACAAATTAAAATTTAATAGCTTCTCCTAATATTGAAAAAAAGCAATAAACGGTGTTCCCACGAAAAAACGAACTACTCTGTACCATTATAATTACGTCTATCTATTAAAATGTTGATTTGAAATGTTTTATTTATTCTCAAACATACAAACTAAAAAAAAAGCAATTTAATAAACGATGTTCCCACGAGAAAACGAACTACTCTGTACCATTATAATTACGTCTATCTAAATGTTGATTTGAAATGGTTTATTTATTCTTAACCTACGCACTGAAAAAAGCAATTTAATAAACGGTGTTCCCACGAAAAATCTAATTTCTCTATACCGTTATAATTATGTCTATCCATTAAAGTTAAATATTGATTTAAAATGTAAATGTTTTATTTATTCTAAGACCCACACACATATATATATGAAATATTATTCTCAAATATATTTCATCAATATAAAAAGTATTGTAATTTTCAAAAGCAATACATAAAAAATAATTAGTGATCTCCTTCTATCAACTTGGAAACATGAAACAAAATCATTGACAATTTTCGTTTCATTTATCAACTCACATACGATGGGAACATGAAATAAAACACAATAATTTTAATTAATTAGTTTTAATACTTCTCTAAATCACTGACAATGTTAACTTTACAAAAAAACATATATTCTCTTAGTGCAATGGCTAATTCGCTATTGTTGATGTCACACATTACTTGAATCAGTTCAAATTTAGTCAAATTTTCATTAGTTTGACTGAAATTTCTAATGTTTTCCACCAAATTTTCATAGTATTCACCAAAATTTATGGATTCTAAATGAGTGAGACGTGGGGAGATGAGGCAACGATCCGCTTGTAGTATTTGATAAACATCTTCTTTTCTTAAAGGTACACTGATATCATGTTTGGTCACCTCCAACCATTTAACACGATCAAATACCATTTGTCGAATGGTGCAGTAGTCTCCACAAGATAACACAGCTTCTTCTTTTTTTTCTTCTTCGTGAAATGATGCACTTATAAATGAATTATTATTTAAAATGTCGATAAATGTGAACCATTCGTATGAGCTGAAGTTGATTTTCTTATGTTTATCGGTGTATGATAGAGTGATCGCAGTACTGAACGTTCTTGCGGGGCTCAAACCACAACCAATTCGAAAATCTCCATCTGTACAATACTCTGTGTACAATAAGTAGTGGTTTTCCTGTTTGGCTGCCATTTCATACACTTGTAAAATATGATCTAATTGTGTGTCATAATTAACATGACTTTGTGTAGCACTAAAATAGCCGCTGTCTTGAGAACTCATATTGACGACTGAGAATCTAACCTACAACTCTCTCCTCTATTTATACTCATTCACATCTCCTACTACTACAAAACAATATATTCATGAGTAGTGAAGCGATGTAATTACGTGACTACATCTGTGCTTTGTATCCAGGTGTTGTGTTTTCTATCTAAACCTAACCATGTAACAAACATCTTGTTGCCTTTTCTTTTAAGTACTTTCTCCACCAAGTAAATGTGTGGATTTGACGTTTTCTGTAGCTCTTCTTCGTAAAACCCTCCACTGATTGGGATACCTTGCAAGTCTTCGAGCAAATATGTGGTGGGATTGGTTATTTTAACTTTAATGATTTTGAATAGTTCAGTCGTCCAATTGGGTGTGTATCCCTTTTCAAAGACATGTTTCGACTTGCTTATACGAACAATATCACCAACTTTAAATTTACGAAGTCCGGCAATCTTTAGATGTGTATAGGTTTTGTTTAAAATATCTTTTTCGTTGGATTTATTGACATTGGAAGGTTTATATTTGGTTGTTGAATGTTTTGTGTTATTGTAATCTCGTGTAATTTTAGGGAGAATGTCAATCCATCTATAGGTACCATTTAAACTGAAATGTTTGTAAAGCTTTAATTTCAATGTTCTAATAACTCTTTCTGCCATAGAAGCTTTTTTCGTGCTAAATACACTATAATGATTAATCCCATGTTTTTTCATTAGTTGTTGAAACTTGCTGTTGTAAAATTCCGTTCCTTGGTCTGATTGGAGATTTTTAGGAACTCGTTTTGTGTTGGTGAGAATGTCTGAGAATGCACGAGTTAACTCTTCACCGGTTTTTGTCTTTAATGGACGTGTCCATAAAAACTTTGAAAAGCAATCGATGACGACTAGTATCATTTTGTGATTTTTATTTTGATTAGCGTAAGGTCGCATTTCAGCTAAATCCATTTGCCATAAATCATCTATGCCTTTGACAATTGTACGTCTGCGTGGATAATTTTTACGTATAGGTTTATGGAGTTCGTTAACAAGCTGGACTTTGGATGACATGTTTCGTAAGCGCATGCACTTTCTAAACTGATGATCCATTACTCTTCTCATCTATTTTCTTCTTTTGTTCAATTTCATGCTTCTTCTTCAAGTCCCTGTCCAAAACTTGAAACGAACGTTCTATGTATGTATTATACATATCGATCTTATCACTGATTAGAGTATTACTTTTCGACAATTTATCCTGTATTTCTTGTTTAAAACTCTCCAAATCATTTCTCAAAAATTCCTTGCCCATAGCAACTACCTCGTCGACGTATATTTTAGTTGCCATATCTCGAGCTCTGACGGGAGGATTTCTCGAAATAAATGCAGCAATTTCGTTGATTTTATTTTGATGAGATACCAATTGCGTTTGTAATGAGGGGATTATTGTTTTTTGAAGTGTTTCGAGCTCATTATGGTACACATGTAATTGTTCATCAACATATAGTTTGTTAGCAACATCGCTATTTGCAGTCGGCATCTTTACATTACAAATTTTTACGTTTTCTGCATCAATATTACCGTCTAGAGTATGTGGATACGATACTTTCGGCATATACGGCTTAACCCGCTCATTAGCATGATTGCGGCGATGTCCAAACTTATCGACAGACATGATTGAAATGATTATGTTTTCCGTTTGTTATTCAATTATATTGGCCTCTTTCAACTCATTGATTATTGCAATTATCTCGTTGTTGTGTGAGAATGAGGTGTTGCCAGCTTCCTTGGATGCAATCAGTAATCTTAAACGGTCACACAGCTCATTGGGATCGTCCCAATAAATGTATTCCATCGGTTTTTCGTTGTATGACAAAAGAGGGCCACCACCACCGCCGCCGCCGACAACAAGACCTTTTCCTACATTAGTATATGGAGCGGTTTGAATGGATTGTTGTTGTTGTTGTTGTTGTCGTTGTTTCTTTAATATTCGAGCTGATGGAGGTTTGGTTATAGTACTACTACTAATATTTGATGAGTCAGTTTTAAACAACGGTCTAATTATGTTGCGATACTTTTCGGTAGCAGTACTTTTCAGACGATCTGCTGCATTGAGATGAGCTTTTGTTATTGTTAGCAGAGCTTTGTAATTATTCAAATCATCATCAGAGTATTCATTGGGATGATTGTAAAACACAAGCTGATACAATCCCGAAGTCCCCGGTATATTTCCTTCTCCACCCCCCTCATCCTTCTCTCGTAATATGTTTATATTACCGTTTCTTTTATCGAATGCAATTCTACGTCTGCCCAACATCCAACCAATTTCATCATTATATAATGGACCATAACTTCTATCAATTTCATCATCTTTGCGAAAGTAATCTTCAAGATATGGTTGACTAATTATTGGATATTGATCTAAATAATCTTCTATGACATCACGCGAAACGTTGGGATGTGTGCCTATATCATAATCATCATAATAATAATCGTCTTCTCCTTCTTCATCATCATAACGTATATTTCCTGATTCATCCGTCTCGGCTATGGGTTTTGTATCGAGAAATGATACATCAGCATTTTTTTCTTTTTTTGTCGTTGTTTCCTCTTTTGGAGGGATGAATTTTGAAACTATGGCTTGTTGTAATGATTTTGAGGATTTGACCATTTCTTTTAGCGGTACAGATATCGGTTTAAATAGCTTATTTAGAGATGTATCATGTTCTGATTTTCCTAATTTTAACGCTAAATATTTCTTGCGAATAGATCTCGCCAATTCACTGATTTTTTTCTTACGCATGGCAATAGCAACCTTATCGTTGGACATGGTGACGATGACTGAGGATAATGTCTAGTGCTTTATGAATTTATCGAATCCTTTACGGTACCTACCATTATTTAAAGCAAAATCTTTTACAATCACCAATGTTCCATAGTTGTTAGTAGTCGACCAGCATTCTGAGCAAATCTTTTTAAATTCTTCAAATGTCATGTCTGGTGACACATGTTCCTCAAATATATGTTTTAGATTAATTTCATCCTGCTTGAATAACACAATCATATTACAATTGTCACGTATGAGCTGTTTTGGTATTTTCGAATATGTTTGACATAAGTAGGCCGCGTCAATGAGCTTGTGCCTACACATTGAATAATATTCACGAATTTTCTGTTGTCCATCGCAGGCAACATCATCAAATATGAATATCGAGTTTGACTGCGCTTTATCTGGACTAATAATTTCCTCATTGTCTTTAAATGGAAAATAACCAACACCTTTAACTTCTCCTAAGACTTCTTGCAACAATTTATATTTTGGTTGAAATAACGACTTGGAATAAACGTAAACATTTTTGAATTTAGCACCATTTGGATCGAATAGGAGCGACAACATAACATTTGTCTTTCCACACCCACTAGGACCACAGATGATTGCACGAAAAGAATTTGGTAGTAGTTTACCATGTTTACCAACAGATGATGGATTAGAGGTAAAGTCCAAGTTTTCAATGGGTAGCGTCTGCTCTTGTTGAACGATCTTCATCTTGTGAAGAATTTTATTAGAGTGTTATTCTATAAATATGGATATCGCAGCATTATCATACATCAGTCTTAATGTTGGTGTTTGAGGGAGAAGGTCTTTTGAATTCTCTAATAAATAAACTGCCATTCGAACTTCACTTGCCTACCTACAATTATTGTGGTCGTAAGTGAATATAACTTGTCTTTTTTTTTCGTTAAACATATATTACGTACATTTATAGCTGGAACAAAACTACAAAAGCGACTTGCACGTGGTGACGCAGGCATTAATCCTTTAGACGACGCCTGCAAACAACACGATATAGCTTATTCGCAAAATAAATCTCTTGAAGAACGTCACAAAGCAGATAAGGAGTTGGAAGATAAGGCTTGGGCTCGAGTAAAATCAAAAGAGGGATCTTTTGGTGAAAAAGCTGCTGCATTACTTGTTACTGGTACCATGAAAGTGAAACGAAAGTTGGGAATGGGAAGTCGTCCAAAGAAACAACGACGTTCCTTTAATCGAGACGTAGTGCTAAAGGTGGGAAAATCAATGAAGAGAGGAGCATCTCTAAAAGAAAGCGCCTTGTTTGCCTTACGAGCAGCCAAATCACTTATTAAACAATTTGGTGGATCGAAGAAAATTGTTGTTCCTCGAGTGATACCAGTAAAATCTGGAGGTTTTCTACCACTTATACCTCTGTTTGCCGGTCTCTCAGCACTCGGAGCACTATCGGGTGGAGCTGCTGGGATTGCAAAGACTGTCATTGATGCAAATAATGCTCGAAAAAAATTGGAAGAAGACCACCGCCATAATAAGGTTATGGAACATGTCGGAAATGGTTTATATCTGAAAAAGTATCCTAGTGGCAGAGGATTTGGATTGTATTTAAAAAAAAACTCGCGATAAAGCTACCCAATCGTCCACTGTACGACACCGATATTGCGCGTTATGCAAAATTATATAAAATCTCACACTTTCGTGGTGTTTTCATGCGTGACACTCTACCTAAATCCGGTCCTCGACGACAACAAGAGTGTGCAGTGGTTAACTTGGACTCATCCAAAAACAGTGGAACACATTGGGTAGCATATATAAAGAAAAACAATGTCATCGAGTATTTCGATTCATTTGGTAATTTGAAACCGCCCAAAGAACTTGTAAAGTATCTAGGAGGAGGAGGAAAAAATATTTTTTATAACAATAATCAGTATCAAAACTACGATCAAATCAATTGTGGACATTTGTGTTTGAAATTTCTACTTCAACATCCTTGGAACAATGGGAGAGGAGTGGGATGACATTAAAACATTATTAATGCAAAAGCCACGAAGTTTTACTGTTGATGCGCTGAAAAAAGTCCCCATTCAATATCTGATTGGGTTTGTCAGCCCGTCTGAATTGTTGGATATATGGCATAAACTACCTAATGACTACAAAACAAATTTTGAGCTACAAATTCGTCTGCCGTGCTTCGTTCACTACAACCGTCCCGATTGGACAACGCATTGGGATGGTCCTGCAAGTTCTCAGGCATCTTGTTTTCTATGTCAAAGTGTATTAAATAAATCTTGAACATAGTTCTGTGTATTATTTAAAGTACCTTCATCCCTTGACATGCATCAGTCATCATGTCGCAGTTGTTGAGAGTAAATAGCACAAATCACGTATTTACATTCCAACCTCCTACGCCTATTGTACTCTATCCTGAGAAAGACTATGAGTTAGCACTACGTTCCTTCCACTCATACCATAGTATACCAAACATTGAAAATCGCAAATTTCACTACTACGATGACAACAACATGATGCAGAGTTTTGATATACCAACGGGATGTTACGAAATCGCTGATATTGAAGCGTTCATACTAGACAAGTTAGGTGGTGGTGGTGGTGGCACCAGCAATCCATTTGAAACTGTATTTGCGTTAAAACCCAATAATAATACGTTACAATGTATGATTTACAGTAAATATAGAATTCCGTTCGGCGAGCAGGATACTCCCAACTGTCTTGGCGACATATTGGGTTTTTCTAGACAGATACTCGAAGCCAAAAAATGGTACTCTTCAGATCTACCCGTCAAAATTATAAAAGTATCTAGCATACGCTTCGAATGTAACATTACCACTGGAGCCTTTGACGCAGACAGACCTGCTCATACTATTTACGAATTAGTTATAAAAGTAGATCCTGGGTACGCCATTGACGAAACTCCACATAATTTACTTTATTTACCTGTTATACCACAACGTGAAATTACTAACGTTACTGTGTTGGCTTTGGACCAAGACGGACATCCTATCAACTTTCGTGGTGAAAAGAGTACCTTGGTGTTGGAGCTTAGAGCGAGAAGCAACAGATGGGATTGATAATTAATCATAAAAGACGTTCCGCTGCACATTCAGTTCCATTAGTTAAACGACGTCCTTCAAAGCAACAGCAGCAGCATCTTACGTTTGCTAACAAATTGTTCTTGCAATCTTTAGGCTTTTTGTTGAAAGAAAAACGATGACAACCATGTATGGAAAACGTTCTCGTATGAACGATATGCCTCCAATGTTTGATATCTATCGCAAGCCGAGATTCGATGAATCGATTCGCAAAGCTGAATACAGAACATATGCTCCGTTCATCAAATCGTTCAGTTGCAGTGACATTGTGGAATTTAGCATCAATCAAGTTGATTCGTTTTTTGCAATGAACGAAACATTGTTGTGCATTAAAGGTTCGCTCAATATACATGGAGCCGGTGATGTAAAGCTGGCAAATAATTTTGGTGCTTTCCTTTTCGATTCGTGCACATACAGTGAAAGCGCAAGAGAAATGGAAACGGTTCGAGATCCTGGAATCGTGAGTGCTGTACGTGCCATGACGTGCTACAATCAAGAAGATTCCAATCATATGGCTATAGCAGGCTGGAATTATCCCAAAGATCCCATCCTTAATGCTCCAGATAAATCATTCAACCTACAAATTCCTCTCAAGCACATTTTCAACATTTTCAATGACTATCCCATGATTACATGTGGACGGCAAACAATACGTTTGGTTCGAGCTCGAAACGATAATGATTGTGTATATATCACAGAAAAAAATGTTGCCGGTGTGACTTCCACTACAACTGTTAGCATAAACATTACCAACATCGAATTGAAAATCAAGCATATCTACCCTAATGATGATATTAAGTTGGAACTGATGAGGACCATTCAAAAGGATCAGCCTATAGTTATTCCATTTAGAAAGTGGGAGATACATGAACTGCCATCCATCACCAGAAATGCTAGACGTGAAGTTTGGGCTGTTAAAACTACAACTTCAGTGGAACGACCTCGTTATGTTATTGTTTTCTTTCAAACCAACAAACGTGACAACAACACAACTGATCCAACTTTATTTGACAATGCAGACATTCAAAGTATCAGGTTATCGCTAAATGGAGAGTATTATCCCAATGAAAGAATGCAGTTGGATTTTACCAAGAATGATTACAATGAGGCATATTTCAACTATACTGAATTTTATCCTAGCTATATGAATTCGACACAGAAGCGTCCTCTGTTGGATTATTCCTCATTCAAGAGGCGTGCATTGTTTGTTATCGATTGCTCGAAACAAGAAGAAAGCATGAAGGCATCTACAGTTGATGTAAAACTTGACATTGAAGCAAACATTGGTTTCCCCGAAAATACCAAAGTATATTGCATCATAATACACGATTGCGTAATGGAGTATTTCCCCCTCACCGAAATTGTTAAGAATTTAAACTAGAATGTGCTACTGCTGCTGCACGTTAGTATTCTAGCAATCATCATCATGAGAGTTGCATTCGTGGACATCCAAGGATTCGTCGTTGATGGATGCTTTGTTCCCAAAGAACTCACCATCGAGATTGGTTTTAAGCAGAGTCACTACATGTTTTTGCCACCTCAATCGTTTGATACATTAAGTCAGCGTGATAAGAAAACTGTGAAATACCTGGAAAAAAATGTGCATGGCATTCGATACTCTTCAGGTGACATCGAGTATAGCGAAATAAATGTAATATTGGAAACTAAGCTGTTGTATGCTGCAGACTTCATTTACGTACGCGGACAGCAAAAGGCTGAATTTCTACAAAAGAAATGTCACATTTTTAGTGTCTTTCCCATCATTATTGACGTCTGCAAGTTTGATGGTACATCATTGGCAACTGGAAACTTTGAACGTGATTCCTGTCACGCCACTGGAGGATCCTCCAGAAATGTACAATATCTCCGACAATGGTTTTTAAATATTGCGTTACCTTTGTAATTATTATATCAATAATAAATGATTTTTTTAAAGTGGATTTTTTTTTACACACACCATTTAGACGTCCCACTCAACAAACTAAATATCTTTTTTAACAAGAAACGTATAAGAAACAACCCCTGTATACATTTTATGACAAAGAATCATAGACACTTTTGATTTCACTCGTATGCTGTGAAGGCATCAATCTTGGAATATTAAAATGTAAAGTGCAACTTTCAAAATTACGTGGGGTCACTGACACCCAACGCAAAGTGTTAAAACCCAAATAAGACATTTATAAATAAACCATGATAGCGCAACGGTTACGGACTGTGTTAGGAACGAGAAGATGCTGTGTGTTCTTAGTTCGAATTTCACAGACATCCATTTTTTTTCAATTTTATAAATTGCATGATTTTTTTTTTCAAGCGGATTTTTTTTTTACATACACACCATATGAAATTTAGACGTCCCACTCAACTATCTTTTTTAACAAGAGCGCCAAAAGTATCTGGGGTCACTGACACCCAACGGATGAAGGTAAAACCCAAATAAGAAATTTATACAAATAACCTCGATAGCGCAACGGTTAGGGACTGTGTTAGGAACGAGAAAGTCGCTGTGTGTGTCGTGAGTTCGAATCTCACGGTCGACCATTTTTTCAATTTTATAAATTGGAAGTGTTGTGGTGGACCACGATTGACGTCACAGAAGATGGATGCCGTAGGGATTTTACTGACGTCACAGAAGATGCCGTCGCGACATTCGAATCACCCGCCAACGACACAACCCACCAAATTGGAAGTGCTACGTCACACATGTGGATGGACCATGATTGACGTCACAGAAGATGGATGCCGTCACAGTCGCGACATTCGAAATACTCGCCAACGACCCGCCATTGACACAAGATGGATACGACACACGTCACACCAACACGTCCGCCATTGACACAAGATGGATGCCACTTCCGGTGCGCGCGCACAGTCAACGAAATCCAACATGGCCGACTTCCGTCCCAGAACCGGCTTAGTATATCTACTACCCTGTACTTCGATAACGATAAAACTAATCACACGACATGTCCAAAAATTTTATGATAAATTGCGCCCTAACAACAATATTTTCTCGAACATATCCTCTATATGGTCTACGATTTTTTTTTCTGTTTAATTCGGTTTTGTCGATGATCTGATATTGAGATCAACGTGAATTGTAATTTTGAATTAATTCTTATTGAATGCTCACTGGCACATGAACCAAACAGCAACGTCCATTCTCAACCACCTCATTAACGTTCGAATGACAGATTCCATTAACGCCATAGCCATTAACTTGACTCAATTCGGATGAAATCGATATGGAGTTTCCACTGTAACTAATACAATATCCCGATCCGTCATCTCCATACGGGGATCATTATTTTCGAGGCCTATTCATATTTCATGTACTCCATTTTTTTTTAAAATAGGGAGCATACAGTGAGATATTTGGCAGTATTCATTAGACTTTAAGGAAATGATAAAACACATCGATTTTTGATCTAAGGGAGACATATTTTCTCGATACAAATATCTGTCATTTGTCAACCCCCTCCCTTAATTTGAAATGTAGAAAGTATAATGTATGATACATCATCAGAAATGTTTTCAGATGGAGTATTCAGATATATGATAGTCCAAGTGTTTAATAGTGCAGGACCTCTTAAAAATTGAACTTAATGCCTATATTTTGATAATGCGTCAACTATTTCTGTCACATCAAAAGTACAATAGAACGAATTTTGTAAAAATAACAAGGGACTTATGAAGTGTATTGTAACTAAAATTGACCATATCATGGTTGAACTTTTCTCGTGCTACCTTCAATCTATCTGTGTACAACCTCGGAAAGTTAAATTCCCTTTCATGGTTGTTTGCATTATCTTCGTCTTTGTTCTTTGATCTTCTAGAATTTCTTCTATTTGATGTGCCTCAGGGAGAAGAAGCTCTCTGTTTGTGTCTTGGCAATCTAGCTTGCAATGGATTTTTTTATTAGTAGAATATTGGATACATTGAGGCAAGTGCAGTGAATATGCCCATGCTAAGCAAAATCCTTGATAAAAATTGAAATTGCAAAATATTCAATTCGGTTTTTTATTGAAAGCGAACCTTTAAAACCAAAGAAGTAATGTTTGGACAGTAAAGGATGATTTAATCTTTGATATTTTTTTATACCATTTTTTAAAGTTAGTCTTACTGCGCATATTACCAACCGTGTCATTAATATGCTCATCTCATGATCCTAAGGTGCCCAATGAATTTTATCAAGTTAACTACCTTTATTTATTTGGTACTAAGCTTTATTCGTACTTGAATACCCCTTTCTTTTCATTTGTTTACTCCCTCCCACACATTATGAATTTGGAAATATTATTATTATATATTTCAACTGCACTTCATAGAGACTGTCCTGTAAGAACTGTGGTAATAATTCATAGAAGCGACGTTATACCACCGAATATAAAATAAACTAGTAACTAGCTCGTAAACTTTGTTAGTACGACATTTGTGTTTTATGTTACCACAAACGACAATTGTCAATGATAACTAAAATAAATGTACCGTACCAGCCGTAAAATGCTTTTGTTCGGTATATAATTAGTAGTCAAAACGACGAAAATTATTTCAATTATAGTTAATAATAACTTCGTTCGTTATCTATGAACCTGTACGTCATTAGATATGGAAAAAATGAAATTAATCGTATTTTTGAATTGACTATTTGGAAAGTAGACAAAAAACGGTAGGACTCAATCAGTAGTTAACTAAATAAATGAAAAAAATATGATTTGGCATCTTGGCCCATTGACAGATATAGTATGTTTCATTTCATTATATATATATATATATATATATATATATATATATATATATATATAGGAGTATAAACAATTTAAATATTTTAGACGAAACTAAACATTATATGTCATAATCACACGGATTAAGAGAAATTTGAATTTTTAGATCGGATTGTTTGTACAGGAGCGCTTTCATCATTTTCTGTGAAAACAAATATCTGTGGAGAAAACTGTCATTAATTGATTCTATACCAAATGTTCGAAATGACAACCCAAAACGTCAATACAACATTGCAGATCGACTTACATTTCTCAACGTTTCTACATTAATTCTCTGAAATACTTCTCGTATTCTTTCCTTCATTTTCGTTTTGTGTGGTTGGCGGTATTTGGTAAACACGGTTTTTTACATAAACCCACGGGTCCACATCTGTAGGTATATACGTAAATCGTCGCTGTTCATCGGAATATTTATTGGTGTGGACGGGGTGAAGCACCAACCTGGCGCGCCTCCAGGTGGCGGATAGGAGAGAGCTCTGAGATGATTTTATATGAGGAGGAGGTCTGCGGAGAAACACCTGGGGGCTCGTTGTGTCTAAAAACTCAACTGGCAGCCCTCGAATACCCTGCCGCGCACCAACTTTACCTGTCACAGCTGTAGTATCGTGGCTGAGGGATTGCACACAGGGTTGCGATGCTGGGTGAAATTTCGAGCTTATCTCGAAATCACCTGTTATACCAATGTCTCCTGGCTGTCTATGGTCGTCTCGAGGGCCAGTGGGATTGGGATGGGGTCTTGGATTTACTACCCCGACCAAGAGGAGACAAACTCATTAAAAATCTAATGTCAAGGTGGGAAACCAGGCCGAATAATAAGTGGCTATATAGGAGAATAGTCCTTACTGGTTTCGACCTTGGAGCACCAGGGGAAACTCCATTGTATTAAACCCCTTTACTTCTGCAGCGGTTGACATTATTGACCTTAGCTTCTTGTGGGGCCAACTTCCGCCGGAAAAATAGTGGAGAAAACCTCCACTTCTTCATCCGGGCACCTCACAGAGGGAAAAGAGGCCAAACGGTACAAAGGTCGTATGCAGTTCGACCTCCCAAAACTGAGAAAACCGGGCGGCATAGACGACCCACTGAGAAAATGCCTGCAGGAGTTCGGAAATACCTGCAGGAGTTCGGAAATACCTGCAATTACTCAATCAGGGAATATCCCCTGATGAGGCCAGGAAGCAGGTTATTCAGCGCCCAACCCCCCGAAAGAACCACTAACGGGGAAGGTAAAGCTGAAAAGAGGCCCGGAGCATATCACTCCTCCGCAGCGACCTCTTAGTTTAGAAACCATAAACAGCTGCAACAGTAACCGGGCAAGCCACTGGTTACGCAGCAGCTGTTATAAAAGAGAAGGTTTTCAGGGAAGGAATAATGCCCAAGAATTATACTGGGGTAATCCTAAAATCAGAGCAGCTCTCTACCCTGGAAGACACTCTGGTGGAAGATCTGTGCCAGAGCAAAGCGATGGGGATCAACTTCTCAGGTATCCATTTCCGTTGCGGAATGATACTGGTGGACTGTGGGTCCCAAAAATCGGCAGCGTCGAAATTAAACTCTTGGTGGCTCGAAGTGGAGACGACATCCCAAAGCCGGTTACCATAACGGTGTTCTTTCCACCATGACATGAAATTTGAGAAGATCCTCCAACTTGTCGGAGTTCAGGTTTTGGGCGTATCCCTGTCTCGAGGCTGGGAAAAAAGAGAACCTCGCGGAGGATCTAAAGGACATGGCGATACCCTCCAAATCTGGAACCTCTAGAAAAGGGGAAAAATGCGAAAGCTTGACCTTGGGTCAGCCCGAGATCTCCTCCGACTCTGCTGGGGTGACTAGGGATGCGGAGATCGCCTCCGCATCCCGGGAAACTGGGCGGAGCAGCCTGGGGGTGGAGGGTCTGACTCGAGATCAAGAAACCTGCTCGAACTCCGAAGCAGATATTGCCATGGTGATTGAGGAGGGTCAGGGAGAGATAAAGGAGGGGGGCGAATGGAGGCTGAGCAACTCGGCCTCTATCATCCGTTAATTCACCTTCACGTTCAAGAATGCTGCTCAGATTAACCTGCATCACGCGAGGGGAGCTTCTGCCGTGATTGTAAGGTTGTTCGCTAAACTACAACTGGATATTGTACTGAACTAAGAACCATGGAACAACAAAGAAGGACAAATCAAAGGTTTGGCATGCAAGGATTCTAAATTGATGTATGATGAAAGGCAAGTATCTTCGCGTGCCTGTGTCATCATAAGAAATAACATAAAAAATATATGTGTGTTTCAGAATACGTGTCACGGGACCTTGTTTCAATCATAGTTCACCTCAACATTGGGGGTATCGACTGAGGCATCGTCATTGCCTCTGCCTACTTCGCTGGAGACAGGCCGATGACACCGCCAGAAGAAGTACAAGCTAGTGAGACACTGGAATAGCAGAGGGCTGCCAATCATAATTGGTTGTGATGCCAACGCACACAATACCGTATGGGGAAGCACTAACAACAACGGCAAAGGTGAGTGTTCACAACCCCCACTTTTGTCACAAGAGCAAGAGAAGAGGTCCTGAACGTAACAATTGTTAATGTTGCTGCTAGGAGAAATATAAAAGATTGGAAAGTTATGAGCGGGCCATCACTTTGCGACCATAGGATCATCGAATTTAGGATAGAGGAAGAGACTACCTGGATTCCTGCAATCCGAAATCCTAGAAATACTGATTAGTCTCTCTACAAGATCAATCTAAAGGACAATTTGGAACACGTCGAAGTAAATGGGGTAAATCACCCGCACTATGACCTGGAACAAAGAGTTGAACAGATCAGTGAGGCCATAATGGAAGCTTTTCATTCCAGTTGCCCACTGTCACAAGGTCGTTCCGAAAAGGATGCTCCTTGGTGGAATGGGAACCTGTCAAACCTCAGATCCGTCGGCTCTTTAATAGAGCCAGACGTAACGGTAATTGGCAGTGGTACACTGAGAACCTTACTCAGTACAATAAAGAGATTAGAAAGGCCATAAGGCTTAATTTTCAAGCCTTTTGTGAAAAGATCACTTCCACTCACACAGCGGCGACACTACAAAAGGTTATGGAAAATAGGGGAACTAACCCCACAGTGTCGCTGAAAAAGCCAGACGGATCATACACGGAAGGTGAAAAGTAACTATCGACTATTCTTCTTAGAACCCACTTTCCAGGTAGTCAACCAGCAACAAGCAGTGAAATAGCAATGAATTACACCAAAAAATCTCGCAAGGAAGATTGGAACATTGCTAAGAAAATATTTACCAGCCAACGGTTGGAATGGGCAATAAGTACCTTTCAACCCTATAAATCACCAGGAGTGGATGGGATATTCAAAGCACTCCTATAGCAGGGGATAGAGGAGATTCTTCCTCACCTGGTAAATATTACAAGAAGTAGTCTAGCAGTGGGTCTAATACCTAGAAAATGGAGAAGGGCAATAGTAAACTTCATACCAAAAATAGGGATAAAAGATGTGACCGATCCTCGATCTTTTAGACCCATCTGCCTAACATAGTTTCTACTCAAAACTGTGGAAAAATCAGTGGATAATTACATAACAACAGAGAACCTGGACAATATACCATTTCATAAATGTCAGCATGCCTACAGAGCAGAGAGAAGTCAGCCAGAAAACTCTGAACAACAAAGAAATCGCAATGTGCGCATTCCTGGATATATCTGAGCCTTTTGACTACACAACTCATGTGTCTGTCAAAGAAGCACTTAAAACGCGAGGAGTGATTGGAACAATTGTAAAATGAATGTATGAGTTGTTGACGACGATGATAGCTGAGACAGGTGGGGAATCAAACTACCTCAGTTAAAGCCACTCGCGGGACACCTCAAGTGGGAGTGATATCTCATCTTCTATAGTAGATGAGTTGCTCTACAGGCTAACGGAGCTTGGCTTCGAATGTATGGGATATGCTGATGACATAGTTCTAATAGTCAGTGGCAAGTTCGAGAGCACCTTGTGTGATTTATTACAAAAGGGCCTCAGAATTATAGAGCAATGGTGCTTGTCAGTGGGGCTAAACATTAATCCAAACAGAACCATAGTAATTTCATTTAGCCGGAAAATAACACTTCCAGCCATGAAACCCCTATCTTAAATCGGGAAAATCATAGAATGGAAATCAATTAAATATCTAGGGATAACCCAGACAGTGAGCTTCTGTGAAATAAGCATGTTGAAATAACTGCAAGTCAAGCAATAAGAGCTTTTATGGCGTGCAGAAATCTAGCCAGTAAGAGTTGGGGCTGTAACCGAAAAATTCTGCGATCGATGTACGCCATGATTGTGAGACCAGCCACGTACGGAGCAATAGTTTGGCATACAAAAGCAAGTCAGTAGAGCACGAGGAAGACCCTCGACAAAGTTCAAAGACTTGCCTGTTTGTGCATTACTGGAGCTATGAGAACGTGTCCAACTAGGGGCACTTGGGATCATTACAGATCTCCCACATCTACATCTGGTGATAGAAAGATCTGCCCAAGAGGCAATTTTTAGAATATCTAAGGAAGGTTCAGGCAATGAGAGTATTAAAAATCAGGGAGCCTGGTCCTCTCTAACAAAATAAATCTAATCAGCGAATCTTCCCAGTGACGAAACGATCAAGAAAGTAAGTATCGAAAAGAATTTCACAACGATGCTAAATAAGAGGAGAGACTGTGAAAGGGAATACACCACCCAAACTCTCAAATAAAACACCATTAGATGGTATATAGTGGTTCAAAAACCACCACTGGAGCAGGCGCCGGAGTATTTGGGCCTGGCATCAGATACTCATTTTCGTTAGGTTCCTTCCTGAGCGTCTTTCAGGCAGAAATACTTGCGATCATAAGATGCGTGGAAATTAACCTAGAGAGAAACTATCAGAAATGTGACATATCGATCCATTCTGATAGTAAAGCAGCTATCAATGCATTGAGCTCCTATGTCATTGACTCAACGTTGGCATGGGAGTGTCGAAGAAAACTTGATGAATTAGGCAAGAATAACAGTGTCTTTTTAGTCTGGGTTCCTAGCCACTCAGAAATGACGGGAAGTCAAGAGGCCAATACACTTGCCAGGAAAGGAGCACAAACGCCCTTTATTGGCCCGGAGCCTTTCTGTGGTGTAGGAAAATGCTCCTATAAGAAAGAATTTCGGAAGAAAGAGGAAACCGTAAGTGAAGCATTCTGGTGATGCTTTCCCAACATATGTTGGATTCTGCTAGATGCCACGGACATGTAACGGTTTTCCCCTTTATATTATTTTACATGTGGATTGATGTATACGTTAAGGCCTGATGATGGCTCAGTGAGTCAAAACTAGTTGCTCCCTCCATTTTTTATTTACATATGCTGTAGTACGGATTTTGCGTTTTACTTACTGCTATTTAAGAAATTAATGATTTTAGGTATAGGAAATGCCTGATAAAAATGAAAGCTTATGAGGTGTCTTTTCACTTTATGAAATGAAATGCAAGGTGATTCATTTGAAAAAATAGAGAAAATCGTGAGTTCGACTCTTGGCTCGCCCTGTATTCAGATGTTGTGATATCCAAAAAATGTCACAGTGTAATAAAACTAGACCAATATGAAAATGTTACGACTGCAAAATATTGATGTCACATTGTTTCGTTTGAACCATACAATGCGTAGAACTCACAATGATTTTCAGATACAATTGGGCATAACTTCTGAAATACCTTATATATTTATATTAAATCCTACAATACAGTATCGGGGAGGGGAGCCCAATCCGAATCTGTAATAATATATACGGTGTCTCATTTAAAAAAAGGTATGTTTATTTCACCCTGGTGATATGGAACACCCAGTGCAAATGAAAATAATTTTGAAATGTGAAGTTTACAGATGTCTACAATTTTTGTATATAACTTTATTCCATATCTTCTATAATATCGGATAAATCGAACTTTGACAAACTAATGGGACACACTTTATATTATGTTTGTGTATATGGGTGTGTCTATATTTTGTACATATTTTTCACTTCTAAATTTTGTTATTTATAAGTGATGTCACTCATATCAGCTCTGCTGTTATCTCTTTTCA
Source organism: Galeruca laticollis (assembly GCA_963921935.1). Classification (NCBI taxonomy): domain Eukaryota; kingdom Metazoa; phylum Arthropoda; class Insecta; order Coleoptera; family Chrysomelidae; genus Galeruca; species Galeruca laticollis. Next base: position 100,302,947 of record OY998181.1, on the reverse strand, counting down.
GTATGTTCCTTTATAACATTATTTGTATATTTCAATATATTTTTTCTGCATATAAACTTATTACATATTATTATTACCATTGCACATTCTTCGAAGATCGTCAATGAAGGGAACGCCTCAATTGAAGATGTGCCTCAGTCTTGCTTCCATTTTTCTTTCGTTTTAGATGCATGATCGGTTGGTAAAATTACGAAACATCAAATGGTGATCAATTATTTGACTTATTCGATCAACGTTACAATATTCCTACCATAATAAAGACAGCTAGATATATTTCGGATAATATTTTGAATTAAAATTCCAAATTCTTTTCATTTGTTGATATTTTCCACAAATCATGTACTTATTCAACTCACGTTGATTATTATTTCGTATATTTTGGTTGATTATTGAATCATTATTACTACTGATGCAATTTTCAACGAAACGTATCAGTTGTACCTACTTGTATTGCAAGTCACTAATATAAATCAACTCAACCGCAACAGTTATACGGCCAATTTATTTTTCTTTCGAATTATGCAATTACACGAGATGTCACAAACCGAAGTGCTTCAACGGCAGTAAAACATAAAATTCAAGGTTTCCATTGGTGAAGAGCTCTTTAAAAACCCTGATTCGTTTCCGACGCTTAGAATAGCTGAAAATCCCAAGCGGCAGCTCGGCAAATGGAAGAAATATCGTGGCACTTTCCATGATTTAACGAGAGGAAATGATGAATAATGTTTGTCTAGTTTAATTGATCTTAGCTATTTCTGTAGGTATCTGGAGCGGTATTCCCAATGGATTTTTTTGTGTACTTTAGAGATAAAATTTTACTTATAAGTAGATAACGATCTGGTATTAACATATTTCACATTCGAAATTTTCGAATGTTTGAAGTACACTCAGATTTTTTTTATATCTGATACATTTTAGAGGGCGAGTGTTAATGTAATGTCATTAAGCTCGAGCAGCTTCTCCATATTCGTACACCTTCATTCACGTTATAAAAGGGTATGTAACTCCCTATATTTACACATCTTGTTACTGGATAATACAGGGAGGACCAAGGCAAGTTTTAACATCAGATTTATTAAAGCTGATTATAAAAAAGTTATTTGTAAAACAAGTGTTACAATGACTCGTTTTGTACTACGAGTGAAGTTTGCTCAACGAACCGCGAAGCGTTGAATTGCGCAAATCACGAGTACTACAGAAAGTCATTGTGGCACATCTTTTCCACAATGTTTCTTAGAATTCACATCTATTTAATGTTCTACATAAAATAGAATTACACAATCCCTGTTTTTAAACTAGGAGGGGTTTGAATTTAAGTTGGCAATTCTGTAGATTCCTGATTGGTCAGATCACAGATGGTTCTATTCAGCACTTTTGATTTTGACATAAGTATTAAGGTCGAATAATTGTGTACATTGTAAACAAACTTTCACTCAAGCAAATAGAGAATGATTTTTAATTTAAAAAAGAGTTTCTTCGTATATGCTTGCAATCTATTCATATTATATCATGAACAGAATTATTTCCATAACACATTTTCACATAGATATCTGGTAGTTTATCCCAAAAATCAAACGTTAGGTTAGGTATGTCGATTAATTTTTGGACATGACTTTTGTTTAATTAGAATTGTATTCGCACTATCTTTGTAGAAACAATACTATGCCAAGGTGTCTAAACAATAGGAGCTGATCCTCTCTTTTGGAAAAGTATACCTGGAAAAGTTTTTATTTGGTACTGATACAAATGTTTTCAGTGAATCAAACATATTCTTACATTCGTTCTTTTTCAGAGACTAATGTTGATTTTGACTCTCAATTTTATTCAGGTGGCTTCTGGTTTTCTGTTCCTTATTTCATTTATTGATGTTAGTCTACTCTTAAATATCTTCTTCTTCCTCTTGTTGTAGGATTTGTTTATCCTGTCATCCCAGCTCCTGTGATGTAGACGTTCATTTGTCGTACCACCTCTGCTGAGGTCTTCCTGGTGATCTTTTCGAACCGGGTTTTTATGTTATTGCCCATTTCGCGATTCTTCCTATGTCCCTTCCGTAGACATGATTTCTCCATTTGCGACGTCGTGCTTGCGTCCATCTCACCACATCCTGGACTCTTAATGTGTCCTCATTTCTTAATCCATCTCTGAGTGATATTGTCCTTATAGTTTTCAGCACTTCAATGTCTGCTATTCGTATCACTTATTTGATGTTTCAGCTCTTGTTTAGGCTGCGAATGTTAGTACTGGCTTCACACATGCTTCATATATTCGGACTTTGCTTTCTAAGTTCATGTTTGTGTTTCTCCGTATTATATCCCTCAAGTAACCCGATATTCTGGCTGCCTTGGCTGGTATCCTAACTTCCTTTTTGGTATGTCTGTCATATAATAAATTCTTAAATGTATGAGTAACAACAGGATTGAACACATACTTATAGATACATGGTATTTTCTCCATTAAGTGCAGAGAGACTAGGAAGAACCAAAATATTCATAGGCCTTCATTTTTCCCATCAATTCTATTAGTTTATCTTATTATTAACACTTTTGATATTATCTTAGTCTCTAATTATGTCAGTCCATTATTAATATTATTATTATCAATAATATTATTATTATCATTTCTATGGGTTTATGATCATCTTGTATAATACCAGATACTCCCTGTAGCTTTTGTTGAGTAGGCCATTGGAGTATATAACAATTAACATTAATGTTTGTGTGTGTTTGCGAAATGTATAAAATCACCTCGGTATGTTGGAATATCCTCGGGATGCACACCATTGCACCCGATCATAAATATCTTCCACTTTCACTTTTCCCCAGACACCTCTTAAACATGGCGTTTACCCCCGTGCTCTACACTTTCATTTTAGCCGTGTTTCTGTCACCGGAATACTACGAAACCACAAGTTTTCATTGAAGTGGAATAACGGGAATAGGTTACATGCGAGAAAGGGTAATGTGAAAGAATTTCACAAATATCGAATGAAATGAATATAAATGATACTTGAGAATAGTTGAAGTTAGTGATAGAACTGTTGAAAAGCATACTTTTCATTGTCAAGTTGAAATTGCGAATTTGTTAAGTAAGGCTACCTACATAGTGAGCTCACATATTTTGTCACCCATTTTTTGAATAGAAAATCTTTCAATGAAAATAATCTACGTTATGCAACGTAACAAAATCACAAGGAAGACTAATGTTCATACTATCAAGCGAACATATTGAATTGAATTTGAACTACTGACGAAAAAAATCAAAATTTAATGGACATTTAATATATTTATTATCTTTTGGCATCATTTGTATTGATCACAGGCAACGGTAGTTGCCGAGTAACGCAAGTACAAACTGTCTACGGGATGTAAATCAAACCATGGAAAGTCCGTCTGTCGAGTGACAACGTTGCAAAGAAACATGTGATTTCTCTGGTATTGTTATATACTCATATTTTATAAATAAAACTGACTTCAAATTAGTGCAAGTACCACAATCAATTCATTTTTTACCCAAGCATAATACTTGTATGTACATTATAGTTTTTTAAAGTGTCCCAAGGCTGCCATCAAGTATTTCACAAAACTGAAACTGCCCGATACTGAACTTTGTACCCTATAATCTCCCAGTATTTAGGTTGTTCCGACTTGCGGTGTTGCCAGACCCCAAAGGTATTCTGGGGATCAGGATAGAAGAGATCTCACACTTTATGATAAAATTAAGATGGCAGAACTGGAAAAGGCGATCAAAATAATTCGTGACGAGATCTTGATAAACCGTAGTGAACTGAAAAACTGTATCGAAGCTAGTGAAACCCGGCTTTACCTAAACATAAAAGACTTGAAAAATACTGTATCAAAACTGGAGAAAGAAAATAGTTACCTCAAAGAAGAGGTGGAATACTTAAAGAGGGCACAAAATAAAAAAAATATTGTGATTTTTTGTCTCAATAAAAAGCGAGAAGAGGTTGTTGCAGGGAATTTGTGTCGGGACCTCAGAGTGATTTTGGCGACGTTTACCCACTCAGTAAATCGGATAACTGCCCAATAAAGATCGAGTTTGTTTTAACCCTCAAAAAGAAAGAAGTTCTTAAAAATTCAAATAAATTGAAAGAAAGGAACATATCTATAACCCACGACAAAACACCGGCACAAAGAACCGAGAATAAAATATTGAGAACCGGAACTACAAACTGGACCCAGCACCCCGAAGATTCCTGCCACGAAAAAACGAACACACTCAACTCAACCGCACAAAACTACACAACAAAAGCCAAGAACACGTTCGGTTAATAAAAATAGTAACATTAGAAAATTATAAACCGGTTGATACTGAAGGGTTAAATAATATGTGTCACTGTTTTGTTTTTGTTTCTATTACTTTTAGTTGATAATATTAGTTTTAATCCACACCAATTATGGACACATTTATAAGAGAATATCAAAATGATCCTGTCAAAGCACAAAATATCAAAGAAGTCACAGACTTTAATACATATTTGAAGAAAGGACTCAGTGACTTTAAAATTTTTCAAACCAATATAAGAAGTATTTCCAAAAACATAGATGAATTGTTCATTTACCTTAACAAACTAGAAAGCAACTTCGATATAATCGTATTGACAGAAACTTTTAAAGTCACTGATGCCAGTATATATGGATTAAAAGGTTTCAATACAGTGTACAATGAATCATCATAAAACAAAAATGATTGAGTCATAATATTCATTAAAAATGAACTCAATTATGATCAGACAAATATTAGCATAGGAAACATTAAATTTCTCGAACTCAATATAAAATTAAATGAAAAAAAAAAATAAAATAACTTCGATATATCGATCTCCTAGTTCATGTCCATATGATTTCAATGAACACTTTTTTAACTATTTACAAAACAATAAATCGAGTGATATTCACGTAATAACTGGCGATATGAACATAGATTTACTATCAGAAAATCAATACATTGATAAATATAAAAATAATTTGGAATACTTCGAATTCATCTCTTATATAAACGATATCACTCGACCAGATAGCTCCACGTGCCACGACCATTTCTTTGTAAAAGCAAATATAGAAATGCATGATCGTATAAAGTCATTCATATTTCAGGATAAAATTAGTGACCACCGACCTATTGCTCTAACAGTAGATGTGGGTGAGAGAACTGTTAATAAAAAATTCAAAAATACAAAAGTATATATAAATTACAACAGGCTACGGGTGGCACTACAAAGTGAAACATAGGCAAACATTTATGAACAAAACGACGTCAACTCCAAATATGAAATATTCATAAACAGACTGAAATACTATGTAAAAAAACACACATCTGAAATCAAAATGAAAAATAAAGATAAAACTAGAGAAAAATGGATCACGTTAGGACTATCTACATCAATAAAAGAAAAGAACAATCTCTATAAACTACTAATTGAAAATCCCAATAACCTACAAATAAAACAAATATACAATAATTACAAACGAAACTTAAATAAACTTACGAAAGAAGCAAAAAAAACAATATTTTCAAAACGAAATTGGGAAGAATAAAACTAGAACAAAAGGGCTATGGGAAAGTGTCAATGAGATTTGCAACAAAACTCGCCCAAAAACAAAAATAACCAAAATAGAAATAAAAGAAAATTGTACCACTCAAAACAAACAGGTTATTAGTGATGAATTCAATAAACACTAAAGTGGAATAGGGCAAAAACTAGCAAATAAAATCGAAAAACCAAATTCCTTCCTAGACATTACAACTGAAATAAACAAAAATATGTTCTTATACCCCTCAAACACTGGAGAAGTATCACAAATAATCAAACAACTTAAACTCAAAAAAAGTCCTGGGCATGACGGTTTTACTGCAGAAACGCTGATTCAAATAGCCGACTTCATAACAGTCCCTCTCACTCACATTATAAATAGCTGTATTAAAAATGGAATATTTCCGAACATTTTAAAAACTGGTGTTATCAAACCACTTTTTAAGAGTAGGGATACACTGCAAATTTCAAATTATAGGCCCATCTCTTTGATATCAAACATAGCAAAAATTTTTGAAAAAATAATAAAAAAGAGAATGGTTCATTTCATGCAAAAACATGATATTCTATCCGATAATCAGTATGGGTTCAGAGAGGGGAGGTCAACCGAAGATGCAATACTAAAACTGACAACGTACATTTACAAATTACTCGACATTTCTAAACCGTCGCTATGTATCTTTGTTGATCTTTCCAAAACCTTTGATACTGTTTGTCACAAAAGGCTTCTAGAGAAAATGGAAAAAGTTGGTATGCGGGGTAAACCGCACGATCTTTTGAAATCGTACCTGTCGAATCGAAAACAAGTAGTAGATATTGATGGTGTGGTCAGCACTCCGAGGACAATCACTTACGGGGTTCCTCAAGGCACGGTCTTAGTTCCCCTACTATTCACTATCTATATAGACAGCCTGTTGAAAATGACAACTGTAGGTAATATTATTACTTATGCTGATGACATGGCAGTAATTTACAGTGACAGCACATGGCAACAACTGAAAGCAAAGACAGAGAAAGACTTCAACAATATCTTTAAATTGTTCCAATACAATAAATTAACTATGAACGCGGAAAAGACCAAATACTTACCTTTCACCTCCTATAGCAATAACTTGCCGAATATGGGTCCATTAAATATAAATCAAAATATATCCATTCCAGAAGCCAGCTCAATAAAATACTTTGGTATAAAAATTGACAGACAAATGAAATGGAACTTACATATATCGTATCTAACAAGAAAACTAAGTGGATTCATATCAAGATTCAAACTGTTGAAAGAATTCCTCGAAAATTCTCAGTTGAAAACTATATATTATAGACTAATTCAATCCCAACTTATATACGGTATTATAGGATGGGGAGGCGTAAATGATACGCATTTAAATAGTCTGAATATCGTGCATAAGAAAATTCTCAAAATAATCCTTGGCAAAGGAAAGACGTACTCAACCGATAATCTGTATAACGAATGCGGCATTTTTGATACTAGACAACTCTATTGCCAAAATATGTTACAAGGAATTTACAATAATAAAATTGAAATAACGCACCCAGATCATCTATATAATATAAGAAGGCGAAACTACAGCGTCGTGGTACCGAAATGTATTAAAACAGTGGGTCAGAGGCACTGCAGCTTTCTAGGTCCAAAAATTTGGGAATTGTTACCTGAAACAATAAAAACAAGCCGAAGCAATGAAATTTCTAAAATAGAAGTTAAAAATTGGCTGCAATGCTATGATAGACAGATATTCTTTAAAATAATTCAAACCCTCAACAAATTATTCATCAAACTTTTAATACTGTAATGTATGTGTATGAGACCCTAAACCCCGATTATGACACTCACATTATGTGAAACCTACCTGGATGTTACCCTTTTACCAATTGTGATATTAAATCTTATGTGATACTCACATGGGATCAAAATCGTATGACTGTAATATATGTGTATATGAGACTCTGAACCCGATCACTTTATGTGTAAGTTACCTGAAAGTGATACTTTTACCAATTGTGATATTTTATTTTATGTGATGCAATTTCTACCCATCTATTTTATACTTATACTTTATCTTATGTTAAATTTCTATTTTATTCTCAAGTATTTTTATTATATTTAGAGGCTATATCACGCACAAGGAGTAATTTTCTACGATTGCTCCTTCAGTGATGCCATTGTTTATTTCACTCAGCTCACAAGTACTAATCACTTGACATTTTTTATCAAAATTATACTTGATTGTACATTTATGATGAATAAACATTATTATTATATACAGTAACTTTTTTCAAATGCCCAAAAAATAGGACCTCTTCCCCGATCACGATGGAATTCTTTCAGTTTACTTTGTCGGTTAGGTCCGAAACGTCGGCATAGTGGAAAGTATGTTTTCTTATTATCCTACAGGGCCGATGAAAATTCATAAAATAAATAATACATAAGGATACGATCACAGTAGTTGCAAATAAGTATTCGGGTAGCCAGCAGTCCATCAGCTAATATGGGATTTTATGAACATATTAAGAATGAATTTGGGGAAAATTCGAGCCGTACAATGAAATCATGGCATAATGATAACAATAAATTGAGTTCTTTGCAGAATAGAAAAATCTACCTGTTACAGTGCACCAGACAATATTATTCACAATGTTAGGTGTTTATCTTTATCGTTAATTGGTGAGCACCCTTATTCTAGTGAGGTATATAATCTAGTAAGTAAATTTCGAAAACAAATTTTGAACAAAGAAATAAAAATTACGTTTTGGCATATTCACAAACTAGGATTGAATATTAGTCATTACAAATTTGATTTATCAAATATTGTACCACAAGGTATAATTGTTTCTCTTAGGGATAGATTAGGGAAATCATATGAACATTTATTTAATGCATATAAGAACAAACAAATACAGAAACTTGACCGGTTAAAAGAATCGCAAAATGAATATATTCTAAATAATAAAAATGACAATTTTTTGGGTAATTTAACTTCAGTTAAGATTCCAGATGAAGTGAAGAGTATCATTGAGTTAGGGCCCAAATTTAGTTCACCTCTAGGAAAAAATGAAATTCCTGTTCTCAATTCAATAATAGATGTAGAATTTTGTATACAAAGTGAAGTTAACGATGATACAGTTGATATTATTAGTGTTAGATGTAAAGCAACAAATGTTCTGACAAATTTTCTACAAAATCCGGTTAAAAAAACCCATCAAACAAATATCTTGATTGATTACTGTAACAGTATAAAACGTTTTTCAAAAGAACATCCTGATATTTTCATTACTTGATCAGATAAAGGAAACAAGACAGTAGTAATGTTTAAAAATGAATATATTTAAAAAATGAATGACTTAGTAAGTGATGAAAATGTATAGGAAAAGTTAAAAAGAGATCCGACAGCTAAATATCAGGACATTTTCAATAATATTGTAAACAATTTGAAGGATCTATACTTGATAGGTCAAGAGATATACAAAGTCTTAAAGAGCTACAACTCACAATCACTGAGAATTTATGGTTTAGTAAAAACACATAAAAATAATTCTTTAAGGCCAGTAGTACCTTGAATCTCCATCGTATACACTATCAAGGTTTGTAGTAAACATTTTAGGGAATTTCTGGCCAGTTGTCTTGTCAAGCTAAAGAATTCTGAAGAACTTATAGGTTTCATTCAAAATTTGGAATTACCTAAAAATTATGAACTGATTAGTTTGGATGTAATAAGTTTGTTTACAAATATTCCATAACAAAGTGTTCTAGAAATTATTTCAAAAAGGTGGGATGAAATTAAGGAATTCACTAATCTTTCATTAGAAATTTTTTTGAATATTATCAAGGTTATATTTGATACCAGTTATTTTGGTTTTGATAAAATTTCTTATAAACAGAAGGACGGGTCAGCAATGGGAAACCCAGTAAGCCCCATATTAGCAGCCCTATTAATGGAAGATTTGATTTCTACGGTAGTTTCAAGGTTAGATTATGAAATACCATTGGTTAAAGTATATGTTGAGGACACTATAGTGTGTAGTATAATTAGTTTCTGGATTCACCTATAACACTCTCAGAACTTGATCAATCCCTGTTAGTGTGTAAAGATGGTAAGGCTCCTGCTATGGATTGCATAACCTATGAGTTTCTGATACACTTACCACAAAATTGGCGCTAATACATGTGTTAAAATATTAGAATCAGAAAAAATTCGTCTTGGCTGGTGTGACACAATTCTAACAATGCTTCACAAGAAAGGGCCCTTAGATGATCCAAACAACTATCGCGGTATATCGCTAATCAATTGCTGTGTTATAGTATTCACACATATTTTACTAAATGGTCTGTCCAGCTGGTGTGAAGATAATTCCATCCTTCCAGAAACACAATATGGCTTCCGAAAAGACGGAGGCTGTTTAGATAATATTTTCATTTTAACCTCGATCTTGCAAATCACCCTTAGACTTCAGCGCAGAAAAGTGTTTACTGTCTTTGTAGTCCTCAAAAGAGCATTTGACAGTATAGATCATAAACTTCTTTGGTTGAAACTTCATAAATTTGGGATTAGTTCTAAACATTCGGATACTAAAGCAGATATATGATAAAGCAACATTCTCAATCAAGCAACAAAACTTACAAAGTAAAAAATACAACATCTCGGAAGGTGTCTTGCAGGGAGAATCACTTAGTCCCCTAATTTTTTCTAGTTTTATATCTGACATTGAAGATTATTTTCGCTCAAAAAATCTAAATGGACTTACTATTGACGGCAACAACAACGTATTAATGCTTCAATACGCAGATGATATAGTTATCCTTGGCGACTCTCCAATTGATATAGAGCGAAAACTAAAGGTACTCGAGTCTTATTGCTTTGAAAGTTTTTTGCTCTAGTAAAAATCCAATGAAATCAGTTAATTTGAGGTCATTTGATTGAACACAACCAATCAGAACAACATTATACTGAAAACAGATCCCATGGTCTGTTTTCACTTTATCACGTTGCTATGGATACAATTTGATTATTTATTTCGATTTTGACGTTTCAAATATTTAATATTTCAAAATGTCACGATTTGGTCATAATACTGACGAGAATATTAATGAAATTATAGAATCTCTGTAATTCTTTTCTATAATTAGCAAACAAAATTCTATCCGAATAACCCTGGAACATTGATAAATGCTCAAAAATTTTATAACAACTTTCTGAAGCTTATTGCTTATAGGCAACAGACCTCCGCCTGCGGCGTCGGTCTGTTTCCAAGCAACAAGCTTGCGAAAGCTGTTATAAAAATTTTTCGAACAATTATCAATGTCCTTGGGTTATTACTACTGATAACAAACTTGTAGTCAATACCGATAAAACAAAACTAATGATATTCTCAAAAAGTGGCCATGTAAATAATTACAATAAAAAATTTCATTATAGTGGATATTGTTTGGAAACAGTACAGCAGTTTGCTTACTTGGGTGTTGATTTCTCCTCCACAGCCTGTTTTGCACCATGGCTAAGAATTCTAAAATCAAAGCTAATCGGGCCATTAGAGCAGTAATGGATATAATGTGTCGGTCAAAAATGAATACTTGGGAATCGCGGATCAATCTTTATAATTCAATTATTTTATCTTCTCTTTTTTGGAATTGGTGTATGGGGTTTGCGTTACACTGATATTATAGAGCGTGTACAGGTAAACTTTTTCAAAAAACTACTAAGTCTGTCAAAGAATACCCCAGATTACATTGTACGCTTGGAAACACGTTCTGATCATTTGTCAACGGTTGTTTTCAAACATGCCTTACTATGGTTAAACAAACTCAAAGGAATGAACTCTTCAAGTCCTTCAAAAATTTGTTTGAATCGACTTGCTCAGTTATGATCTGATAATAATTCAAAGTATAATTGGGTGACACAACTTAAATAATGGTTTATTTATGCGCAATGTGAGTGTCTATGGGAAGATTATTTAAGAACAAATGTACGCAGTTCAAATAGACTTATTCTAGACAAATTTCGAAAACGACTGCTCGATAGTGACATAAACAGAAAGGTTGCTTCTAGTTACTCTTTACTATACTCACAGTTACTAGTTGGTGAAATTAGCAGCTATTTTCAAACATCCGCACACATTTATATAACCAGAATAATAGCGCAACTTAGAACCTGTAGTAAAACATTTCTAAAATTGTCTTTTAAAGGAAGTTTTTATATTATTGACAGCACTGAGAATTGCACCGTGTGTAATATGGATTCCACGGAGGCATCACATCATATGCTTTTCGAATGTCCCATTTACAGCCCTCTCAAAAAAAAATAGTTTTTTTCAGAATGTTCATAATATTGATGATCTGGTACGCTACCTTAATATTAACAACACACGAAACGGATTCTTTGAACTTACTAAATTAGCTCATAGTATTATCAGTATATTAAAGCTGCGAGCATTTGCACATGGTGAATGATTGGCTTTATCATGAAGTACACACATATCTTATATTTTGGTTTTTATCTTAACTTTTTTATTAATTTACATATTAGTTCTATGTCATAATTTATATAGAATTATTTAAATTCCTCTCTTGAAATTTGGTACCGAACCCTTGTGAAAAGATTTATCTTATACACAATAAACTATCTATCTATCTATCTATTATTAGAGCTTAATTAATCGTTCCTTAGAATTTGTGTATATGTTAAGTAAAGCAGAAAGAAAAATAATCAATAATAGTAATTTATGCAACAGTGCATGAAAGGGTACTTTTTTTCACGAATGGAAAAAGTTGACCTAGGCGAGTGCGGCAATCCCATGAGTGAAAAAAAGACACTCTATGCACATGCTGCATACATTATTTTTTCTACAGCCCTATACAAAAAAATAAAATTCAAATAGAAATTTGGAATATTTTAATTAAGCTCCTTCGGTAAATTACAATTATACGTATTCCAAGTTTCATGAAAGTCCATCCTCGATGCCCACTCAAGATTCATAAAAGTCCATATTCGATGTTCAGCCAAGCATTTTAGAAGTCCATCCTCGATGCCCAGCCAAGATTCATTGTGTTAGCGTATGGGAAGCGTGAAATAAAGTAACGTTATGGCACTTTTTTTAACGCTATTTTACTTTTTTTCACTCTAACCATAAACAACCACTTTAAGCGCTGCAAACCGATGAAATACAAGGTACTTTAAAAATAGGGCGTAGAAAAACGAATCTCTGTTACCGGTTTAATTATTGGAAAATTAAATGATTGTATCAAATTGCCTTGCAAACCTCTCGAATTTTGCACCGGCCTAGCAGCGTACATGTACGAGATTATTTCAAGTAACTACAGATCAAATAAACTAGTTGTATATTAATATTAGAATGACCTATGGTACTAAATCAAATAATTAGATAAGATTTGAACAACAGATTCCGAAAACTTCTCCTTTGTGCTCCGGCCTAGGCAGCGAACACGCATGAGATTATTTCGTATCTTTTAAATCAAACTCGCCTTGAAAACCTCTCGAATTTTGCACCGGCCTAGGCAGCGTACATGTATGAGATTATTCCAAGTTGTTTCAGATCAAATATACTAGTTTCATATTAATATTAAAACGGCCTATTGTACTAGATCCAATATACAGATAAAAATAAATTTAAATTGTTTTAGTTTGAGATTGTTCACAAATACTTCAGAAATCTGATGTTAGAACAAAAGCAGCTGAATTTATGACGAAAATAATTATTCACAAAATAGTTTTCATATTCGCTTACCTCGTGCACGAAAACCAGTCTCACGAGTGGGTCACATATGATAGTCAAGAAATGGTCGGAACGGTTTGGTCACGAAACGACCGGAATAAGAGCGGAATGGTCGGAATAAAGAGGGAAATGATAAGAAAGTTATACAGTGCTGCTTCACCTTTTTATTAATTTTTACAACCCCACTCACTAGGTCTCCTACTTAAAATTTTGAGACATGTGCATAAAGTAAGTATTGCTGGTAAGGTGAAGGCTGATATTTTAACGTTTACAAAAGCTGATAAGGGTAATTGCTTAATCATAATGTACAGATGTGATTACATAAATAAAACTGAACATTTTCTGCAAAATAATAACTTCTTAATCATGAACAATAATCCCACTAAGAGATTAACAACTGATTTAAAAGACATATTGAATGAGGATAAGACGTTTTTCTCCACTCATGGCATCAATACGAGACATCTCACTCCTACTAACTCCCACATACCTAGACTTTACGGACTTCCCAAGATACATAAAGAGAACCTTCCAATGAGACCAGTGGTTAGCTCTTCCAACACACCTTTGGAGCTTCTATCTAAATTTGTCAATAACTTCCTTTCTACAACTCTAAATTATAAACCAGTGTACACTGTTGAGAACACCTTGAACTTAGCAGATAGAATTAAAGATTGTAACTTCCAGTCTAATAATTTTTTAATAGTTTCTTTTGATGTTTCCAATATCTTTACCAACGTGCCCAAAATAATGACAATCCCTACCGTTAGCAACCTACTCCAATCTAAGAACATTGGACCACATCTCACGTTATCGCTCTACTTAAATTTTGTCTATCGCAGGACTTCTTTTCCTTTAATGACAGAGTATACAGTCAAACAGATGGATTAGCCATGGGTAACCCACTCTCAATAATAATCCACATTTTAGAAAAGTCATTAAATGGTTCAGATATGTTGATGACGTCTTAGCTTTTATTAATGGGGATGAAGAGGATGCATACAGTATTCTCAGCAAACTTAACGATATACATCCTTCCATACAGTTTACCTTGGAAATTGAAAGCAATGGCTCAATAATTTTTTTGGATTTGACTTTATCAAGGAAAGATTCTGAAATTGAATTTTCCATATACAGAAAACCCACACAGACTGATCATATCATTCCAATACATTCTAACCACCCCATTCAACACAAAATGTTTGCTATATCTTGTTATGAATATAGATTACTTAGAGTCCCTCTTTCTCAACATAATTTCAACGCAGAGCTTAATATCTTGAAACAGTTGGCATTGAACAATGGTTATTCTCCTCAAATTGTTGACAGTATGGTATCAAAAACAACAAGGAGGTTGAGAAGAAATTTGGCCTACCCTGAGGTTCACAACAACGATCAGACTCAGTATCGTGCGTTGACTTATTGTGGTGAAGTTTCAGATGAAATTTCAAAGATTATCACTAACAATCTTGAAGATGTTAAAATCTCCTTTGAATCTAAATGTTCCATTTCCACAATTTTCTCTGAGAACAAAGATCCTATTGATAAACTCAATAGAAGGGTTATCTACAAATTAACTTGTGATTCTTGTCCATCTACTTATGTGGGTAAGACTACTCGTGCTTTAGGTACTAGAATTAAGGAACATCTTAACAAACCCTTTGTAGAATTTCGGCTTCCACATTAAGTTCAATAACCATAACTTTTCTCCATCACGTAACTCTAAAATCCTGCATAACATTCCCAGGAACAACTTCAGAAATATGGACTTGCTTGAGGATCTAGAAATATTCAGGGAAATGAATGTTAACTCAGAACACTGCCTCAACACACAAGTACATCTTAATTGTAAATTTCAGCCTCTGTTCAAAACCTTGTGGTTCTCTAGGGCTTTCGACTCACATTCTCACCGTGGCGATCCGGTCCAATAATATTTCGCCTAGCACTCGGCTGATTCGTAAAAGGCGAATGAATGAGTCTTTCCCATCTTCTATCCATTCTTTACCTCTATTTCTTCTTTCTCCTACTTTAGGTTTGCTCAACCTTATTCACCTCACACACTGTGTCTCAGATACCTAGAAACTTTTATACTCCATCCAACAACCAATTCATAGTATCTTCTTAATAATAATATTTCTTTCCATCCCTAGAACTATGCATGGATACGCCTAGTATGGGTCTAGGTTTATTCTTTCGGTTAGTTCTACAAACATCTCTCAAACACATTGTTGGCTAGTCACCAGGCTATGTATGGGTCATAGTTTGTCTCACTAGTTAATAACCAAATTTAATAATTTTTTTAAATAATAGGAATACAAACCTCCCCCTCATGGAACTTATCTGAGACATGCCTAGTATGGATCTGGGTTTGTTCTTGGAACTGGTTCTAGGTTACCACAGTGTACGCCGGACACCAGGCTATGTATGAGTCATAGTTTGTTTAAGCATATAAGCTATCTTATAAATTTGAGCAAATCATACCCTCCTTTTTACTTTTTCTTATTACTTTTCCGCCCAACCTTTCTATATGCGAGAAAAGTATTGGTTTACCCCAAAAAAAGTTGGAATTTTGAAAATTTTTTGAGTAATTTTCACGTTTTACATCAACAACAACACGAAAAAACGGTTTTTAGAAAAAAAATCCTGTATGTATGTCGTCGTCGTTGTCGTCGGCCACTTTTCCTTACATGTCTTGTTAGCACGATACAGCCTCCGGAGTGCAATAAGTCAGCAATTTTATGATTGAATATTGTTAAGGATATATCACAGATGCTATTGATCTTCAGTTCACCAGAGACAGTACAACGGGTGCTTTGGTACTTGAAGTACGACATTTTGTCATTTTTTGAAAAATTTCAGGTTGTTAGCACGATACAGCCTCCAGAGTTCAACAAGTCACCAATTTTATGACTGAATATTATTCAGGACATCTCACTGATGAACCCTATTGATTTTCAGCTCAATAGATCCAATACAACAGGTGCTACAGTACTTTGTCATTTTTGGAGAAGTTTCAGTTTGTTAGCACGATACATCCTCCGGAGTATATACAAGTGACCAATTTTATGATTGGATATTATTCAGAGCGTCTCAAATATGACCCCTATTGATATTCATCTTACTAAAGCCAGTTCAACGGGTGCTATGGTACTTGAAGAACCAAATTTTTGTAATGTTTGGAGGATTTTCAGTTTGTTAGCACGATACAGCCTCCAGAGAGTGTACGATTAATCAATTTTATGATTGAATATTGTTCAAGGTGTCTCACAGATGTACTTACTCTCTTGATTTTCGGTTGACTAGAGAGAGTACAGCGGGTCCTATAAATCCATATATACAAAATTTTGGGTAATTTTTGGAGAAATTTCGGTTTGTTAGCACGATACATCCTCCGAAGTGTATACAAGTAACAATTTTATGATAGACTATTGTTCATGGCCACAGATGCGGAAAAGTTAGTTTTAATCTTTAAAACCGTTTATTTTTCTTCTTCTCTTGCGTTCGTGATAGGTCAAGTATGGATCTAGGTTTGTCACAACCATGGCATAGCTGCCATCCTTTCTTCTCTTTATAATTTCACTTGGTTTCTTCTCTTATATACATGCCTAGTATGGATCTAGCTTTGTCATAAGTACATGCCATCTCTTTCTTCTCTTTACACTCCCACCCCGTTTCTTCCTGTACATGCCTAGTATGGATCTAGGTTTGTCATACCTATCAAAAACTTCTTAACCAGATTGTTCCCGTGTAACTTAGCTATGTATGGGTCATAGTTGAGTTCATCAACAAGTTCTTTGTTTTGCAGCTCTTATCAAATTCTGTCCTACCCTTTCACTCTTAACATACTCCTATGAATTCTTCTCTTCTTGTACATGCCTAGTATGGTTCTAGGTATGTAACAACTAAACTAAATTCAATAATCACAGTGTGTTCTTGACGCCGGGCTATGTATGGGACATAGTTTGGGTCATCAGGTCACAATCACTTTATAATTTACATTTTATTCATATGGGAGGCCATCAGCTGTTTGTTTCACCTTGCCAGCGTACTTTTCCACCTTCGTCACCAGATTATGTAAACTCCTCCATGGATGTATTTACAACTAAGTGTTTTAATTCATGTTATCTAGCATTTTACACGTTTAGGTTTACTACGCTTCTTCCTGGCTGGCTGGGGAATGGATCCAACCCCTAAGTCAATTTTCAGTATACAATGAATGTTGGGAATTTGAATGGAGATTTTTCAGTTTTTTTGTTTTATCACATCTTTAGCTTCATTTTTTAAATTTAAAATAAATGTAATATATAGGGTTTCCTTCAATTTACAGTTCGCTATATGAATTTTTTCATCTTGTCAATCATACATTCGATTCAATGTTCATCACACAAATATGTTGTAATGTCATATACTTGTTGTTTTACGGCACGCTGGCTTATTAGCCACCGTATTTTTAACGTCAAACTTTACATCGGATATTATTTAGTTTACACACTTCTGAATGGGACTTTCCATGATGTGAAATATAATTGTACATCCCCTTGAAGGGTTATTTTAATGTTTTTTTTTAATGATATCATTGTAACAATGACTTAACTTCATACATTGTTTCGATTTTGTTAGCTGGATGTTTTTTGACACCTGTTTTGGATCTTTTTTATGACGTGAGTTCAACTTTTCAAATTGTTTTTTCCAAAATTTTACAAACATTGTAATTTTATAGGACAGCTTTGATAATGGCCTAATGGCCGAAAGCGCTTAGCTGCATATTAATAAACACATACACACTGAGTACTCGTCGTTCACATTCACTCAACATAAGGTAACAGACTGATTTGAGTGAACTCGGCATTAGAATATTATATTAGGTGTCTTAAAAGTAACACATGCACATGAAAATAAATATTCATAATTAAATCTTAACAACTAGATGATGCTAAAGAGGGGTGAATAACTTATTAAATAAAATTTATACTACATGGTATCAATTTTAGGAAAAAAGTCATATTTCAAAAAAACTGTCAGATATTTTTTTCTAAATTTTGCTCTAGAGTAAAGTAGGGGAGACCGGCGCATTTTGATACATTTTCAGGTTTTCAATTTTTTGTTACCCAATCTTGCATTTTGAAAATTAAAACAAATATGCAACACTTCTTTAATGTCTTTTACTATTCATGCACCTATGCGAAATTATGAGATTGAGAACAGAATCTCAGCAAAAGCCTATTGAATTAAGCAGGGCACAATGTCTCAATTCGCCCCAGTCTGGGGCATATTGCCACTGGTATGGGGTAAAATGATACAATAAGAAAGAACTATTTTATTATACAAAAGTAATAATTATGAATTTGATTCATAGAAATATATCAATTCACCTCGTGTTTTAAACGTGCCTCATCTGATTCGCAGTTAATACATACATATGTTGGACTGTCATATCCACAGTCTACATAAGCCTACTTACCACATGATATACTTTTAATCCATTTTGCCCCAGGCTTTGATGCTGAATGTGACTCGAGACACATTAACCATAAGAAAACTTCTTACGTGCCTGTTTCATCATCTTTTCCCACATGCCTTGATGCTCCTCTTCTGCTTTCGTGATTTTTTGTCAATATTTTTAGATTTATTTGTCTCTCCACTATTCTTTTTTCTAACTTCTTCATTTTCAAGACCCAATGATTTATCCAACTTTTTTTTACACTTTCCTCTTTCTAGCATCGCTTTCCCGAACTTCTTGTTCTAATCTTTCTTTCTGCGGAGTGTCCGTAAGAATTTCAGAAGTCATTTGTTTTCTACCTTTTGTCTATCATTTTCTGCTCAGGACTAACAACTAGTGCCTGGCTGGTAGAAGGACTTGGATCAAAATGTTCAATATCGTCTGCCACACCAGTTGAACATCCAGGAACAACTGCTGAGGCGTGAATGAAGTTATAAAATGCAACTGGAATTATTGATTACCATTTTTCACAATCCACAAGTTATAACGTTTATAACATAACCTGCGTATGACATAAGGATGTCACTACGTACTAATAACATATTATACAAAATTCACGTTTTTTTAACGAAAGAGGGGTGAAACAAGCAGCCGACTAAAAATCAGTCTAACATAATTATCAAAAGTGCTTTGAATATGTAAAGTGCGTTTTAAGAAGCGGATTTTATCCCGTACCCTAGGATACGATTTTACGAACAAGATGAATTTATTATTTATATCCCTCGAGGTAGTTTCCCTGCACATTTCATATTATAACGACCGGAATTATGTTTATGTCCAAAAAACATTCGCACTCTCGACATCATATCAGGTTATACTTGTTGTATATGAAACGTTTTATCTTTTCGCAAATCCAGGATTTTTATTTTTATTGGGAAATATTTCACTGCACGATGAAATTTTTCTAGTGGAAACATTTTTGTAAGTAATAGGCATGATGAGAGTATATAAAAATTTCGAGAAATATATTTATTGTAATGATTTAATATATTTCAGGTTTATATATAATTTTTTAAATTTTATTTATCTGAAAGTCTCTCATATTTGGTGGTTCTGTGGGGATCTATATAGAAATGGACAAATTATTGTATTATTTAATTGAACTATTATTCTATATTCGAAAAAAAGACTATACTATACTATTCTAAAATCCTACTTATAAATTATAAACAATAGTCCATTCACATATATACCGAAACAGTCTTCTCATTCACCCAATAGTTCTTTTATAGACTTTTTACGTCGACCGTCCATTTACGATCTATTTTAACGCACTCAAAATTGTTGATTTATGGCACCTATTAATGAATGATCTTCTATTAATCAACGATTTTATTATATGCAACCCAAAGTACATTGTTCTTATTCATTTATATTGTGACCTGTGGTGCACTAGGCTCACCTATTAAAACAGTCGAAATCAAGTAGCTGTGTTAGATTAGATTAGATTTTAACGGGGTTACAATGCACTGAAACCTAAGGTTTATTTTGCCCCCCCCCCCATCAGAGCTGTTCTCGCTACTGCTACAGCTCGCTTTCCAGTTCCAGGTTTCTAATGAATTCTAGTATTTGGGACGGCTTTAACGTGGTTAGATCCTCACTCTTACAAGTTTCTTGTCCGAAGTAGCTGTGTTACTACTATTTGTCATTGTATGTTATTATTTATTTTATTGTTTGATTCCTTGAAATTCTATACACGTTTTAAAGTCAAATGTAGGGTCGACGGAAAAGTTTTGTAACTAACTCGTGAGTTAAAATGGTGATTAACAATCTCGAACATTAACGAGCTCGCTACGCTCGCTTACTAAATTATATCCATTGTTATTCTTCTTTCTTTCCTCTCTTGGCTCTACAACTCTGGACGAGTCTTTGCCGCATCCACTATCGCCCTCCATCTTCCTCGATCTTGTGCTTCAATTTTCCACAGTTGGACTCCCATTCTAGACAAATCTGCTGCAACGGCATATTGTCCTGCCTATTGATCTTTTACCATCTGGTCCCTCAAGGAATACTGTTTTTAACAATCTGTGGTCCTCTGATCTCAATACATGCCCTGACAATCTTATTCGATTAGCCTTTATGTGTCTGACTATGTTCTCACTGCCATACAGCGCGGACAACTCAGCATTGTGGCGTGTCTTCTCCAGTGCCCCGTTGCCTCATCTTGATGCGGTCCAAATATCATTCAAAGAACATTCCTTTCAAAGGCGAGAAGTTTATTCATTTCTTGTTGATTAAGGGTCCAGGTTTCGCTGCCATATGTAACCACCTGGTGAATAATTCACTTCCATATTATTAATTTGGATTGTCTTCTTAACAGTTTACATCTCAAGAGTGTTGTAAGAGAATATAGCGCCATTTTCTCGCCATTATTCTTGCTGAGACATCTCTTTCTACTCGATTATCATCTGTAATTATCGCTCCTAGGTACTTAAACTCCTTAACCACGTTGTACTCATTAATGGAAATATTTTGTCTGATTCTAGGTCTTGGGTCTTGGTTACTATGTATATCGTTTTCTCTTCATTTACTCGTAGACCTAGGTTACCTGCTTCCTCCTCTAGTTGGGAGAACTTTTCTCTCATATTTACCGTTGACTAAGCCACCGTATCTAGATCATCAGCAAAAGCCAACAATACTTTTGAACCTTGCTTAGAAAAACCTTCAGTTAGTTCCGATGTTATTTTACCAACCGCATACTTCAAGGCCAAACTGAATAGCAACGGTGAGAAGGGATCTCCTTGTCTGAGTCCTGATGTTACCCTAAATGGAGTTGATGTTCTGCTTCCTATCCTCACCTGTGCATATGAGTTTACCACACACATTTGTGTTAGCTACACCTATTCCATTGGGATGCCCATTTCTAGCGACCCACAACCTGCTTCTTTTTATAGAGTCATATGCTTGCTGGAAATCAACAAAGATTTGGTGAATTCCCAGTTCTTTTCTAATATTTGACTGATCGTGAATATTTGATCTATCGTTGACCTTCCAGCACTAAACCCGCATTGATAGTCGCCGATAACGTCTTCCGAATAAGTGGTGAACCTTCTCAGTAGTATGGTTGCCAATACTTTGTATGTTGTGTTGATAAGTGATATTCCTCTATAATTTCTAAATTCTTCTTTGTTTCCTTTCTTATGTATAGTTATTATGATACTTTCGCTCCAATATTTAGACATTTTCTGTTGTACACATATATTCAGGATCATTTCATATATTTTTCGGTGTAAAACATTTCCTCCCTTTTTAACAACTCTGCATTTATACCATCATTGCCTGGTGCTTCATGATCTTTGAGATATGTTATCGCATTTTTTACTTCTTGGAGTGTTGGTGGTGGTATTAATATATCCGCTGAATGGAAGGTAATGTATTCGTCCTCCTCTGTCTCCCTTTCAATATTTAGTAATTGTTTAAAGTACTCCTTCCATCGTTCAACAATTTCCGTTTCCGTCATTATCAGTTCTCCATTTTCATTTCTCATGTCTTTGGTTCCTCCTACACTCCCATTCCTCCTCACTCTCTTCATTTCCCGTATTTGGTGTTCTAGGTAATTCTTATTTTTTAGTTCTGAGTAATCTCCTTGTCTGTGCTCTTGTTCTGTGAAATTCATCTTTGTTCTCATTCATAGGGTTTATTAGCATTGTCGGTCTCTTATTTGTTTCCAATTCCAGCGCTTCTTCAGATTCTTTTGGGGCGCTTCTTCTTTTTTCCAATGGTTTCTGTCGCTGCTTCTTCTATGACTGTTGCCAATTGCTGTCATGTTTCCTCTAATTCTTTATTATCTTCCTCGTGTCTTGGGCATTCGAATTTGTTGCTCAAGGCCATTTGGTACTCACCTTTCTTTTTGGGTTCTTGGAAAGCTTCTACGTCCCATCCTTCTCATGACTCCTTTTATTTAGGTTTCTGTGTTGTTGTTCTCGTTCTCATCCTGGATTTAACTAGGAAGTGATGAGTATCGCTGTCTGCTCCTCTCATACTTCGTGCACTGATGATGCTACTGGAGTATCTTGCATCTATGAGAATGTGGTTTATTTGGTTCGCGTTGTTCAGTCATTTGAAATCCATGTGGTTTTACATATGTTCGTTCTTTCAAATTGTGTGGATTTTACTACCACATTATTAGATATTGCAAATTATGCTAATCGGTGGTACTCATTATCATTCGTTATGTCGTGTAGGCTATTCCTTCCTACCACCTCTCTGAGATACTCCTCTTTTCCCAATTTAGCGGTACCATTTCCCATTACTACCCTGATATCATGCCTTGGAGCCGCCCTATACTGTTGATCCGGTAGTTCATAAAATCCATCTTTCTTCTCCTCCTCTGCATCCTCTGTCGGGGCATAAATCGAAAATATCGTGAGATTGAACCATTTACCCTTAAGTCTAATATAACAAATTCTCTCGCTGACTGGCTTAGAGTCTATTACTGCTGTTTCTAGTCTCTTTGCTATGACAAAGACGCATCCGTATTCATGCTTTTCCTGAATGCCTGACCAGAACACTATATCGTTTTCCATCTCCATATTTCCCGTTCCTGTCCATCCCACTTCCTGTATTGTAGTTATATCCATCTTATATTTTTGGAGCTCTTTAACCGCTCTCGTTGCTATACCAGGCCTGTACCAACTCAGCACATTCCATGTTCCCAAAAGAATATCCTTTTTTCGTTGCTTACGTCGTTTATTCCGTGTATCCTTCCGATTCTGTTTCGTAGCTTCAGGTTTTTACGCGTATCGATTGCTGGTCGATAGCACAACCCCCTTTTCGGTGGACCATTTCTCCGGCTCTCGTTAGCTCTGACCCTGTTTCCCACTGAGATTGGTTACCACAGTCTTCCACAAGGTTACTCAGGTAACCAGGGTTCACCCCGCGGAGGTGAGAGTCGGAATTGAGTAGGAGAGGCTACTTGACGCTAGCTGGATATGGCGTCATATGTTGCGCTTCACTACCCCATTGAACTCCTATCGATTGTTAACCCATTATATCCCACTGGACCCATTTGGGGACAGCGAACAAAATTCCCCTGTAGTGCCTTCTATCGACACATAGCAACAGTTGAATACGAAAGAGTGTTAGTTTACGTTGTTTTCTTCTCAACTTATGGCGCTGATGTTAATCAGTTCGGACAACGCAACGACAGGTACAATTTTGTGAGCAAGGTCACGCCTTAGTCTTGAAGAGCAGTACATGTGTTTACTAAAAGACACGTAAAATTTGAATTTCATTATTTAGTAGTGTTTATTGTATCCAAACGTGTAGTTCTAAGTGTAAGGCATTGTGTTTTCAATTAATTTTATTAGAGTTTGCTGAAATTGCAGGTTACATAAGTCAGGTAACTTAGATGTCCTCGTTTGGGGACATTGGGCGGAAGCCGTCTATATAAAATACATATGGCTATTTTTGCAATACCTAGTTTTTATTTCAGTTTATTATGGAACTCGAACATTTAGCACCAATACCTCCGAAAAGTTTTCACGGACGGAAGTATCGTCATTTAAATGCTGCTTTACAAGATGTTGCTACAGCGACTATGGAACATGAAGTAGACATTGTTATTATACCGCCTGATGCTGACCCACAGACCGATGAAGAGGACTTGGACAAAAATAATTTAGAAGGTGCCGAAAATATATTTCCTACAGACATAGCCGGTGAAATCGAGTTGCAGCATATAAACAGCAGTGATGAAGAAGGAAGTGAGGACGAAGATTGCTTGCCACTGTCTGAGAGGTTGAAAAACTTGAAATCAAAACGGGCCAAGAAAATAAAGGTAGGTCCAAAGTGGACAAAAAAATTTGTTGACACTAGTATGCCAGCAACTTCCGGTTGTGCCGACCGTTTGGAAATTATAAAAAATGAACTGGAAAATTGTAGTCCTGAAGTATTCGAAAAAATGTTCGATGACGAAATTTTTGACCATTTGATGCAACAAACAAATTTGTATTCATCACAAAAAAATAGTTACGACTTCTTTGTTTCAAAGCCGATCTAAAACTTTTTTTTGCAATTTTACTCCTAACAGGCTATGATAAACTATCAAGCGAACGTAATTATTGGAGTCTTGATGAAGATCTTGGAGTTCCTGTGGTCGCAAAAACTATGTCAAGGAACCGATTCTAAGAAATCAA
This sequence comes from Galeruca laticollis, assembly GCA_963921935.1. Taxonomy (NCBI): domain Eukaryota; kingdom Metazoa; phylum Arthropoda; class Insecta; order Coleoptera; family Chrysomelidae; genus Galeruca; species Galeruca laticollis. Next base: position 100,278,013 of record OY998181.1, on the reverse strand, counting down.
AAGGTACATTCACCTAGTAGATAATGATAATCTGGTTATCCAAGACAAAATGGCTAAATTGCGGCCGCTAATGTCACTTTTGAATAAAAAATTTCAACAATGGGGCGTTTTGCATGAAAACTTGTCAATCGATGAAGCCATGGTAAAGTTTTATGGTCGACATTCCAGTAAACAATATATAAAGGGAAAACCAGTACGCTTTGGTTATAAGAACTGGATGCTTTGTAGTTCCAGAGGATATTGTTATGCCTTTGATACTTATTGTGGTGCTAAAGGAAATCCTCAAGTTAACGATTTACCCTTGGGATCTCGGGTAGTTCTTGATCTTCTCAAAATTATTGCAGTGCCCTCTGATGATGTAATTTTCTTCGATAATTATTTTAGTAGCCATGGTTTGCTGAAAATGCTGAAGGATCAAGGTTATCGTGCCACTGGTACGATAAGAGAAAACAGAACCAAAAAATGCCCGATGACAAAAGTGCAATTATTCAAAAAGAAAGAGAGAGGTTGTTTTGAGAGGCACTATGATAGTGATTCAGCGCTTCCTTTTATCAGGTGGCAAGACAATAATACTGTCTCAATTGTTACCAGCTATGACAAACTGCAACCTATTAGTACGGTCAAGCGCTGGTCATCAGTAGCCAAAGAGAAAGTAGATGTGCAACAGCCACACATTTTCAGTGCCTACAATAAATCCATGGGTGGTGTTGATTTACACGACCAGGCAGTAAGCAACTACAGGATTTCTATTAGAGGCAAAAATGGTGGTGGGTGCTGTTTACGAACATGATCAACACGACTGTTGTCAATGCCTGGAGACTGCATCAATTGGCAAATAATAATTCAATCTCATTGTTAGAGTTTGAAAGAATTATAGTACGCCACTATTTAGCATGTAATGAGATTTCGACAAAACCGAAAAACCGACATATGAATGATTGTTCAAAATAATGTCATTCGACAACTCAATATACTGTTGCCTGTCCATGTCATGTCATGTCATTCATATGTAGAGTTAACCCCTGATCCTACCTCTTCTATACAGAGAAAAGGTAACAACTTATACTCGATAGTCGAAATTGTGTAAAGTGAGTCAGAGCTATCTACTCAACACTTTGGTTAAAGCGCAGTTGCCATATGTATTCTAGAGAGAAATGCTGTATTTTATAAATACACTTCAAATCCATTGTGTCAATATTTCAGGTACAAAAGATGCAATGTAATTAAGTCAATACCAATTTAATATATTTATTTCAAATTTCAAGCAGACTAATAATAATTAGTTTACTTGAAATGTGAAATAAAGTGTTTATGTATATTTCTTGAACGCAAAGTTTGTTGTGAAAAACTCGCCGATTTGACAATGTTGGAGAGTCGCTTCAATGTTCCGGCTTTGAGAACGAGATAGATAGATCGAGCTACGCGAATGAGACAGTGATAGTAAACAGTTATGTGAGGTGTTTATTCTCTTCATGAGCGTAACATCAGTATTTGTGTTGTGGTTTTGTGTGATAAATCGGTTATTATTGGTATTTATTGTAATATTTATATCGGTATATTTAGTGACAATAATGGCGGAGTGTAGCGGTGTTGGCGATAAAAACCGGCGTCGTAACAATTTAATTCGGGAAGAAAAAGTCCTAATATTTAATGTGTACGAAGGACTGCGTGCCATGGACAAACAGTTGGGTGTTAGTGACGCTGTGATTAAGTGCAGTTATTTAACTAAAGTTTCTGAGAGTACTATATACAATATTCTAAAGAAATCGCGGGACGGATCTTTGACAAGAGAACGAGGTGAAAACTGTAAACCGGAAAGTAGGGGAAGAAAGAAAATTGTTTTGGACGACCAAACACGGAATGCTATACGTAGGGAAATACATTCTTTTTATTTTAGGAATGAAATCCCCTCGGTAGCTAAATTGAGCAAGGTAATAGAAGCTGATGATACTTTACCAAACATCAGTGATAAAGTTTTGAGACGAACTTTAAAATTAATGAATTTTCGTTACCAAACAAGAAGTAGAAACAGTGCCTTAATTGAACGAAATGACATTGTGGAATGGAGGAGAAATTATTTAAAACAGATACGACAGTTTCGTAACGAAGGACGGCACATATATTATCTTGACGAAACATGGTTAAATGAAGGCCACACTGTGTCAAGACATGAATATACGAAGCAATCGACAAGCCTTTATGGAGGGTTTCTCTTCCGGTTTAAAAGCTCCCTCTGGGAAAGGTCGTCGACTGATTATCACTCACATTGGCAGCGAGGAAGGATTTGTAGAAGGTGGATTACTAAGTTTTCAGTCCAACAAAACTGTCGATTACCATGAAGAGATGGATGGTAACCGGTTTGAAACATGGTTTAGATCAATTTTAACAAAGGTAACTCCTGGTTCAGTGATAGTTATGGATAATGCTTCATACCACTCTCGTCGACTGGAGCAAATACCTACTTCAGCTAGCCGCAAGAGGGTTATAATTGATTGGTTAGAGAGTAAAAGCATTCCGCACAACGAGGCAATGCTAAAAGTTGAATTATTATCTCTCGTACGGAAACATAAAAGCAGTTATATTAAGTACGTTGTCGATGAAATGGCGAAAGATTTCAACGTCTCAGTTGTTAGACTTCCTCCCTACCACTGTGAGTTAAACCCCATCGAGCTGGTTTGGGCCCAAGTGAAAAATTATGTTGCGAGAAAAAACAGTACATTCAAAATGGCTGACGTTGAGAAACTGTTTGACGAGGCGCTGCATACCGTTACTGCTGAGAGTTGGCGTAAATGTATTCAACACGTATTAAAAGAAGAAATAAAGTTTTGAGATTTAGACATACGTGTAGAAGTAATGACGGAACCACTCATTATCGATATAGGAGGAGAAAGCGATGATTCTGAGGAGTCGTCAGGGAGTGATACCGCTTCCAGTTAGTCAGACATTTTACAAGTGACCTCGCAACATACCTATACTTATTGGTAATTTATTTTGGTCTTGACAAACAACTTTTTTTAGTTTTAGTAGTAGTAAGTTGGAATTGACTTTTAAACATTTTTTCATTTTGTTTTAACTTACTTATGAACAACTTGTGATACGTTATTATTTCAAATGTTAAAAATTGAAATTCCAGATATTTCAGTATTCGCACCCTTAAACTATGATACGCTCATGGAGTTCACTTTAAATCGGTAGATAACCGATGACGTCACTTTACACAATTTCGACTATCGAGTATAGTGAAATCTCTTGATAATAAACATCAAATTGACTTAGCATGTAAGAAAAAGCTCACGAGTTACAATGGTGTTTCCCCTAAGTTTTATGCACTACCTAAAGTACATAAACCAGTCCTTTCTGTGAGGCCGATTGTGGCTTCGATAGGAGCCCCCACTGAACGCATTGCACAGTTTTGTACAGACATTTTGACTAACGCTTACGATTATGATTACGTTTATTATATTAAAGATTCTTTTGAAGTCTCGGACAAGTTTGACAATTTTATTATTCCTGATGGTTATGTTCTGGCCAGTTTGGATGTGGTCTCGTTGTTTAGTAACGTGTATCTTGATGCTTGTTTGAGAGCTATCGATAAGAGTTGGGAACGTATTAGTGTCCATTGCTCCATCCACAAGGATGCCTTTTTGAACTTAATTGCTTTCCTTTTTGATAGTACGTATTTTGCTTTTAACAATAAACTTTATAAACAAACTTTTGGTACTCCTATGGGTGCCTCTATTTCACCTATCTTAGCAGCATATATCATGGACGATTTGCTGGATATTGTCATACCAGTACTTTCTTTCACTCCTTTGTTCATTAAGAAGTATGTGAACGATATTATCGTGGCACTTCCTAGAGAGGGCCTAGATGAGATTCTTGAGACTTTTAACAGTTATGATCCTTATATACAGTTCACATTAGAAAAAGAAGACAACGAAAATTCCGTACCTTTCTTAGACACTAAGTTCATTCATAAAAATAATACTATTATCATCGATTGGTACAGGAAACCTTGCAGTTCTGGTAGATACTTAAATTACCATTCTTACCACAAGCATTCTATGAAGGTGAACTTGGTACAACAAATGAAACTGAGAGTCCTTAGAATTTCAAACGGTGTCTTCCACAATAAAAATCTTAACATTTTAGTCAACCTTTTCTTGGATAACTCTTACCCAAGAACTTTACTTAATAAATTATTGTTCAGCACATCTAATTCCATGGAACTGCTGACTGATGATAGCCATCCTAACTCGGCCCAAATGGATGTTGGCGCTGTTACGACCCCTGCTCCTCCAATTTTCGCTTCCTTTCCATACATTAAGGACATTACTCCGAGACTTGCCAGATTGTTCCGGGCATATGGCAATTCCAAAATTGTTAACAAAACTGCTCTAACAATTAGATCAATTTTTACTAGAGTTAAAGATAAATGTCCGTTGACCTCTCTTACCAATGTTGTGTACAGCGTTCCATGTGGGGACTGTGATAAACAGTATGTTGGTCAGACTTTAAGATCACTTTCTAACCGTATTGTTTCACATAAGAGTGATTGTAGATTACATCCGGAGCGTTGCGCTTTAGCAAACCATGTTCATTCTCTTGACCATCGTATGAATTTTGAGGCTGTAAGGGTGTTGGCGACAGAGTCTAACATAATTAAGAGATCATTTCTAGAAATGGCTTTTATTTCACAATTTAACAATGTAATTAACAAAAAGACTGACACAGACCACTTGAGTGAGATTTATTCCTTTTTGTTATCCTTAGATTACAACTATAACCTTCTTTCCACTAATGACAATCACGTTCCCTCAATTGACACTGCCCCTTTTGCAGATAGCTAACATATCTCCACCTCCTATTATGGGTGCATTGGTGTTGGTAGATGCACCCATTATCACTTTATTATAATTATACATATATATTACATAATTATTATTTTTACTTTAATAATTACTATATTACAATATTATTATTATTATTATATAATTGCTTTTGCTCTTTGTCTTCTTGGCTGGTGATTTCAACTTTATCTTCCACGGTATATGTTTTGCTATTATACAAACCTCTCACCATTGGGGTTATATTATTTCCTCTTCTTCTTTCTTATGAATGCAATTTCTCAACTCCACTGTATTCTTCTCTTTCATCCAAATATGAACTTTCACAGCGGAGACCACTCTCTTTTGGTACTTGTTGTCACGTTCATCCACTTATCTATTGGTTAGCATCATTGCCTGTCAACTAATCCCCCCAAATTAGAAGAAATATGATATCACTTCTCGACCGGCTTTTGACAAGAAAAAAGCACTCGTGTTTCGTTTGTCTGCAAAATGGTGTTAGATGTTGGCTTTTTTAGTCATCTCATTGTGATTGTGCTATTTTAAACCTTTGTTAGTGAACTGTTTCATGTTTTTAATATCCGTAGTTTATTTTTATACAACATAATGGATTCTAACCTCAATTCGGAGGTAAGTTCGCACCTGTTGCGATTTCTTCTATATTGTATCTTACTTATTAACTACAGTATCTTAATGCTGTTTTGACATTTCAATGTAGTAGTGGTGAAGTTAAAAAAACCAAAATGTGTTCCTTCAGGAGGGATTTTAGCTAAGTATTAATTTATGTTGTTAATTTAAACTCAATTTTTCAGTGTTTCAATTTTTCAATATTTTACTTGTTCACTTTTTCAATTTTTCAGTTTCCTATTGCATTTTAATTCAATGTTGAGGCATTGATTTTAACTTTAACTTAAGTCGGAGGCGATTCCTATGTATCCTGTTTTCTTTGATTTCTTATAATTCTAACATGCAACCTTGAAAAAGAAAGAAATAGTCTTCCGAAAGCGCTCGGTTTTGTATAGCAAGAATATTTAACATTATTTAGGCTGCAATCCCCGTGATATTTTCAATTTTATTTGTTAATAGTTCAACCGTGATTACTTGTCTCTCTCCATATATATATATATATATATATATATATATATATATATATATATATATATATATATATATGTTGTATACCTCAAGTTTTCGAGTATAACTTACATTTGATTCTTCGCTTATAATAATACCCCTAATAAGAATCAGTTAAAAAAATTATTTTTTTCTCCAAAAAATGCCTTAGGTCTTAATGGGTTAATCACCCTTATTAATATACTTGTTCGTTAAATAACTATTTCGTTGACCTTTATTTTCGCTATATCTCAGATAGCCAAGAACAGGTTCTCGTCCTCAACACAATTATTATTTTCATATAATCCTAAACCTTCAACTGAATCATAGAATACATCTTTGTTTAAAGGCTTTGTTAAGATATCGGCTGATTCTTGGAATTAACATAATATATATTTGTCAAAAAATGTTCAACCTCCTGTATGACAAAATGAAATTTTACATCAATATGTTTTAATTTTGATATCATAACCTTTCAATCATTAATTGTAATCTGGTTATCTTCAAAAATAGTTATATTTACATTTATATTTAGCTCACTTAACAATTTTATAATGAAACAAGCTTCCATTATGGTGAGACCTAAGTCTGCGTTTTACCGCGTGTTGGTAATTCTTCGTGGTGAATAAACAAATATTTTTCAGTGGACTGTATTTTTTATTGCAAAGATGTGTATAAATCAAATTTAATGCGTGAAGTATTATGTGAAATATTGACAACTCTCACTGTCGTCGTGATACATATAGTGTGTATTATCTATGATACATATCACCTAAGATGATCGTTCACACCCCAGAGCTGCAGGTGGTGTTGCCACAGTACCTAGACAAATTTAGTGTTGTGTAAAAGTAAACATAGTCGAACATATTACATATTCACACAAACTTACATATTCAGCTTCAGTTGTACTAAGTGCAAAAATCTTTTGCTTTTCAGATTTCCATACAACAGTGTTATTATCAACTTTAAAAATACACCCAGATGTTGATTTCTGATCATTATCCCAAACCGAATATCCCAAACCCAATATCCCAAACCAAATATCCCAAACCGAATATCCCAATTCGAATCCGCATCTGCATATGCAACAAGCGGTTCACTACAGTCATTCTTAGTATAAAGTAATACATACAAGGTTAACTGTCTTTTTAACATATCTCAATAATCTCTTTAAAGTATGTCAAACTTCAGCATTAGGTTTTGATTGAAATCTAGTTAAATAATACACAGATGTTGCCAGATCTGGTTTTGATCTTAGTTGCATACATGAGAGAACCTATGAGAGATCTACATTGTTTTTCATAAGACAAGTCAATTTCTAAGTTTTCATCCAATTATAAACTATGATCCATATTACCACCTTCCCAATCTGACATATTAAACAGTTTTAATATTCTCTTGAGGTACCGTAAAACGGGGTTATATTGAACATTATCTGTCTATCAATCGAATAAAAAAAATACCACTTATGGGTCACTATAGAAGCATGACGTTACATACGTTAGATTATTTATTGGGCGTAGCTATGTAGAGATAGCTATAAAAAAGTTGCTATTCAATTTTATCCCGGGCTCGAGGGGGGGGGGGGGCATAACATGTCGTAAATCGTCGTGAGTCAAAGGAAAGCCCCATTCAGCGGTTTTCAAGAGCATCTGGACCGGTGCCCTTTCTTCGTCGTTGTTTAAAACTGTGGGCCTTTCGACGTCCTTAATTTTTTTGTTGTTCAGTTTGTGGCTTAATGTTCTTGTTGGGATTTTGTATTTCTTCGACGCCTTGGAAAGTGACAACTTTTTTGTTTTAATTTCGCGGATTGCTTGCTCTACAGTATCAGAGCTGTAATTTTTATATGATCGACTACCCAACTTTCTAACGTAATCACGCAGTTTGGAATGCTAACCTCACAATGTTCCTACCGCCAAGCCAACCAATGTAATACTGATCGAAATTGATTCAAAACTAGGTAGGTAACGTCAGACAATAATATTTACATGGATCTCGATTGATGCCGCCCGAGTACGTTGAATCCTGCCGTTCAATGTTACCCCATGTTCTTAAAAAAATGACATATTTTTTGTATTAATTAATTAAAAATATTTCAGAACCCTAATCATTTCCGGTATTATGTAAAATAAGGTTCAAATAGGTACTAGTATCGTGGAAAATTAGTTATGAGAAGATATATTTTGCATATCGCCGGCTGCACACCAAAGTTTGAGATATTTTTTTTTAAAACCTTTTATTTCAAAAACAATTTTTGTTTCTTTAATTCTTAGAACCTGCGACAAATTTTATCAAGAAGTCCAAGAAAAACATAATTGCAATCATCAAAAAAATATATCGGTCCAAAAAAGGCCAGCTTGTAGAAAAATATAATCTTCATTGCAAAATTGTTCAATGTCACTCTGGGGTTCAATGTAACCCCGTTTTACGGCACTTTGACTGATTAATAATAATTTCCTCGAAACTCTTTTCTGACAAAAATATCCAACTGAGTTGAATTATTATCCCCTACATCCTTCATTTTAAATTGAGTCTTCAAAAACACTTTTACAGAATTAATATCTCTAATTTTCTCTCCAAGAATTGATAAATCGTCTACATTTAAAAATAAGTATGTTTCCCCTTTTATATATAAACAATAGTGTTTATCCAAGCGTTTAAAACCGTATGATGTAATAGTTTCATTGAATTTTCCATACCAATATTTAGGTGACAGTCCATATAAAGATTTCGTGAGTTTGAGCAAACAATTTTCTTTAACATTCGTTCATTCTAGTGGTTCAAGTTAAAAATCCTCATCAATCCTTCCATATAACAAAGCCCCTTCTATATACATCTGGTGCATAATATAATCCTTCTTCGCAGCTACTAATAACAATTTTCTTAACGCTTGTAGTCGCAATACCCATGAATAGATGTCTTCAAGTTTCTCTTTCTGTTGGAAACCTCTTATTACAAGTCTAGCTTTTTATATAATTGCCTTTTTCTAATTCTTTTTTTGTAAATATTCATTGCCCATCTAACACTTTCCTATCTTTTGATTCTGGTACAATTTCAAATGTTTCTGTTTCTTCTGAAACTTATAGTTCCTCTTTTATAGATCTTAACCAATCATTTATATCTTTTCTTTCTACAATATTCTCATATTTTATCGGTGCATCTTCATGTTGACTGCTTAATATTGCAAAGAGTGCTTCATCACTTTGTTCGTCAAAATCCACACTGTAATTTTTGTGCCATTTTGGTTTCTGACTCCTCCTTTTATTCTCTTCCTTGCTCTTCGTTTCTTAATTGTTTATTCGCTTGCTCATTTCCAATGTTTTCAATTCTCTTGCTGCTTTTTTCTCCATTTTCTGGTACTAGGTCTTTACTTGTTTTCTGCTCTTCAAGGATATACATTGTCTTTTCTGATTTCTTAAGGTTTTTATCAAATATTACATTTCTTGCCATTACTGTCATATTATTTTCTTCATCAAATAATTTGTATCAAATTCCATTATATGAAATCATTATCATTCTCTCATCCAATTTATTTCTCAAATCTTTAGGAACGTGATTGTAAGCAATACAGGGTGCTCAGGTACTTGATGCAAAAAATTCTCATACGAACGAACGAACGAACGCGAAAACGATTTCTTTGGCATGTACAATGATCTAAAAATCTACAAATTTCCTAAACCATAAATTTTATCGAGTAAAAAGACTACCTTTTTCAATAAAAAATCGATTGAAAAATTCATTTTTGCTATCTTTAAATTGTACAGGTTGTCCCTGTAAAAGTTGCGGATTGTTTACTATTAGGCATGAGCCGCCCCTGGCCTTCAGATAGTTGTGTATATTTATTTCGTCAAACATGCTACATGGACATACGTAATCATCCAATAAAAATTCATAATGTTCCAATGTATAATTTAAAAAATATATTTAAATATTAGTTCTGATTTCGCAACTTTAAAGACCTATATGTCACATCAATATTTTCACGTCATCTACTCACTCAGATTTTTTTGCATCAAGTCCCGGAACACCCTGTGAATCCAAATATTCTCAAATTTGAAACATCAGATTTTTTGCCTTCCCATAGCTCACTTGGAGTAGTATCTTTTCCTGCAACTGGACTCCTGTTTGTAACATATGTAGTAAATAATACTGCGTCTCTCCAACATTCCTTGACGAATTCTGGGTAATAACTAATATTTTGGGTTCATTAATAATAATACCATGACTTCCTTTTTCAATCAATTTTATTATAACTTTATAATTAGAAACTATATCAGAGACGTCAGAAATTATTTTTGTATCTGTCAAACCTTTTTCTTGCTATATCTCAGATAGCCAAGAACAGGTTATTGTTTTTGAACCACTTACTCCCTCCATGATTCTGACACGTCAGTAGAAACCGAAATATTCTGGGCCAGTGTCTATGATGAAGAAGATCTTTCTAGTGAGACCCTGGATCCTACCAGAGTTAGTCAAATTAAGGTTCAAAATTTTGTACTAGTGAGACTTGACTATGATGCCAAATCTAATAAAAGAATTCAAAAATATTTTAACGGGCAGGTTATAGCGCACAATGATAATAAAACAGTGGAAGTTAGTTTTCTGCGAAAACATTCGAAAAATAATACCTGTTTTCTTTTCCCATGTGTTATAGATATTTCTAAGGTATTAAATAACCAGATTATTAAAATTTTGGATACTCCTAAGGTAACCAGGGGTGGAGATTTTTTTCCAAATTTAAAAACAGACATTATTTCATAAATAAATGTTAATAACTTTCGGAAAAAAAGATATTTTCTTATCGAAATATTCATTTTTATTTTTCTGGTGTATCCCCATGTTTTAAAGTTCTAAATAAAGTTATTTTTCTGTGATAAATCATAATTTATTAGTAGGTCCAATTTAGGAACTACTTGGTCCAATTTAAGAAACCAGTTGCCTATCTTGTACTGATAGCCCGATATTCTTAAAATATATTTTAACAAAATATATTTACATTTGAACTGCGTTTTAATATATATTTGAATTATTTAAAATCAGTACTAACAACAGTTAAAATTTAGTTAAGTTGATACAAACATTTTGGTCACTAAATCCTATTTTCCATCCAATATTGCCAACCCCTATACCTTATTGTCAAAAGTAAAATAAATCTAATTAATACATACATTAAATTAAGTATATCGTATATTATTCTTGGATAAATTAACTCCAATGTTAAAATGTCATATACCTGGAAATGTTATTGTCACTTCATCGATAAAAAAGTGCATCAATATCTAGTAAGAGGACGTCACTTTTACACAATGACAATTTTCAAATCAGTACACCAAAGTAAACAATTTATAGCAGTTGTGTATTTAATGTAATTGTACTTTCAAATAATCGAATTATATTGTATTAATAAAGATAATTATTGTTGTTGTTCATCCATAGATTCTGTAGTTAATTGTATTAATAAAGATAATTATTGTTGTTGTTCATCCATATATTCTGTCGTTAATTTATCTCGCCAAAAAACACTCGAGCTTTTCTTTCATCAGATAAATTTCTCTTTAACTCAAAGTTTTGCCAACCACTAAATTTGCTCGAAAAATCGACATTAGATAAAAATGCTCCACCTTTGGTGTCGCGATTTTATCATGTCAGTTTTTCTCGTAAAATTAGTGATTGGCAAAACTGTTTCGTTGCAAAGAGAAATTTATCCGATAAAAAAAGCTCTTGTGTTTTTACTGTTGATAAATTGACTCCAATGTTAAAATGTCATATACCTGGAAATGTTATTGTCACTTTTGACATCGATAAAAAAGGTGCATCCTATTTTATCGGATAAAAACTTCTCTTCCTCAATATCTAGAGAGCGGGCGTCACTTTTACACAATGTCAATGAGTCGCAAGTTTGGTTACTTATAATTTCACAGCAATTAAGTGTTGGCAAAACTGCAAAAACTGTCAATGTGTGGTAATTATTCAACTTTGTGGATATAAAAACCCAAAAAATGAGTCGTTTTGGTGAAGTTTCGACTGAGCAAATTACGACAAATATCGAGAAATCTATACCGCAATCTACAAAAAACACAAAAGCTTCAATCTTGAGACAATTTATGGTGTTTTGTCAAGTTCGAAAGTATGAATTGTCCGAAATGATTGAATTACACGAAATAGCAAATATATTAAAGGATTGGGCCTATAATATGAAAAAGAAAAATGGAGATGATTATAAAGAATATGCGGTTAAATCAATTTGGAATTCGACTGCGAAGATGGTACAAGAAAAATATTTCTGAGAGTACAATAATAAATTTAATCCTTTTGTCGACATAACTTTCCAAGAAGCTCGTGATGCGAGAAATAGTAAACTGAAAGAATTACAAGCTATTGCAACGAAAAGGAAGGTATGTTCTGTAGCATTGGACAAGAGAGATATACTGAAAATGGCAAAATTGTGGAATGCAGAAGAACCAGAAGGACTACAAAAACATTTTTTTTCATATAGCTCCTTATGAATTAGCTTGGAAGGGAGGAGAAGCTGTAAACAGTAAAATGTACCATTTTAAAAGAGAAAAAAACCACGATGGAATTCCAGCAAATAGATTTGAATATAATTCAATATTTTCGAAGACGGCACAAGGTGGATCGAAAAAATTGACCGACAGCAAATGGTTAGTAAAAAATGAGATGGATGAAACTATTTGTCCCGTTAGATTATTCAAATTACTCTTACAAAAAAGAAATGAACACATAACATCCGATCGACTTTTTTTAACTCCAAACCTCTTTTGGAAAAACACAAATTCTGAAGGTTGGTATAAAAATGTTCCACTAGGTATCAATATGATTTCTACTTGGACCAAAAATTCTGCCACTAAAATTGGAGTCGACATCACAAATGATAAAATTACCAATCATTCAATTCGCGCTGGTACAGTGTCTCAATTAGCAAAAGCAGGAGTAAGTGACCAACAGCTCATAAAGATAACGGGACACTCATCATATTCTTCAATTAAACCCTATCTCCAAATTGACCATGAACATCATGAGAATCTTATTAGTTCCTTACGATCCTGGAGTCCGACAAATCAAAATAAATATTCCACATGTGTGAATACCACAGAAGAAAATTTTCTAATCAGTACACCAAAGCAAACAATTTATAACAGTTGTGTATATAATAATTGTACTTTCAAATAATCGAATTTCATTGTATTAATAAAGATAATTATTGTTGTTGTTCATTCATATATTCTGTCGTTAATTTATCTTGCCAAATAACACTCCAGCTTTTCTTTTATCAGATAAATTTCTCTTTAACTCAAAGTTTTGCCAATCACTAAATATGCTCGAAAAACTGACATTAGATAAAATTGCTCCACATTCGGTGTCGCTTGCAGACACTTATTTGAGGAAGCTTGAAAATTTACAGAAGCGCTTTTTAAAAATAATTCTATATAGACTTAGACAGTACCCAACCGATATTTTATATCGCGAATTTACCGAGCTAGAAATCAGACAGATATATTTTTACAAGTCAGTAGTATATAAACACGGAACAAAAAATATATATCTAGATCACAACTATAACACACGACAAAAATGGAATCTGTTGTTAAAGACAACTCAAGCCAATAAAACAATTGGACAAAGGGGGTATGATTATCTCTCTAACAGATTATATAATTTCTTGCCATTAGAAATAAGACAGATAAAACAAATTCACTAATTTAAAAAAAGTGTTGAAATATTCTTGCTATCCCTCAGTAGAACAGAAGTACGTAATTTGATTGTGCCGTAAGTTTTCACTCTTTTGTGATGTAACTTTTTAATTTTCTCGTCAAATTAGTGATTGTTTCGTTGCAAAGAGAAATTTATCCGATAAAAAAAAGCTCTTGTGTTTTTACTGTTTATTAATATTTGTATCTTTATAACTATAATTTTAATTTGTCAAACAAATGATTAAAAAATTGCGAAATTTGATAGTTACAATTAATGCCTCCAGCGCCACTAAATTTTTTGCTAGCATGTAATCATACAAAAACAATTTTTTTCATGCATTATCTCAAAATGAGTGACCGATCACACACCACTTATGGATCTCACTATTCGTATTTAATACACTATTTTAATGAATAATAATGTCTACTGTTGTTATACAAAGAAGTGATGTCACAAGCAGACGCCATGACATCAGAAAGCATTTGGCGTCAATTTGAAATACAGATTTAAAAACGCATATTTCTCTTTATTTCTTGTGAAAAAATAATATATTCTAAAAAAAGAACTTCGTAAAACAATCATGTCTATTTATGGAAATATGAAGATATACAGTCATTTTTTGTTTGCTAGTATTACTTTTGTCGTTTCAATATTCATTCACGAACGATAACTACAGCAAATGTAAAATAATTGCGAAACGGTTTTATCCAAAACGCGAATATTTCTCTGTATTTTAAAGAATGTTTTCCAGCAGAATTCAGTTTCTATGCAAGATTTTCTTCTCGACAAAATGTAATGATCAAACTCGGGTAGATTGTATTGCACGTAGGTAGCTTATAAAAGATTTTATTTAAATTGGGTATTCAACGTTGATGGTTTTCCTTACAGTAATGGAAAAATGGAGTTTTATTAGTAAGCTTTTTAGACCAATAAAAATGTCGTCAAAATAAACGAAAGAATCAGCGAGGTATATAAGATCTACTACAATGCTTTTGAATTCAGATTGAAAATACAGAACTTAGCAGCGAAACAAATTTGAAATAAACCTCGAGACAAACGTTCACTGAATAAAATTTCAATTACAGAACTGAAGTATTAAAAAATTTTAGATAAAAAAACTGAAGGTTTAATAAAATAATTTCATAGTATACTTTTATATACAGTGTTAGGAAAATTCTGTGGGCACATATGTTTTATCGTCAATGTGTCAGAAAAAGACAAAATACATATATTTCAGTGTATCATTCTTTTTAGCTAACAGGATATCATAAAGTGCAATTACTGTATATGTGTAAAGGAGTGATGGAAGTATACTCGCACCACGTGTAAACGTATGTCTGGTAGGCACCGCTTTCGAGAGACGGGCAAATACAGACGTGTAGTGTGTACAGTTTCGTTTATTAATTGAGAAATGATAAGGTTGTACTAAACTGATAGCTTAATGCAATGAACAATAAAAAAAATCAACATTACTTTCGTTTATCCCTTCATGATTAATTTGCAAAGAAATATTTCAGTAGTAATAATCTAATTCACTATATTAGCTCGGTTAGTATTGGAATAAATAACATAACATGCGAAACAAAATTTGTATTATTAATAATGTGTTTCCAAATATCTCAATTCTCATTTTTCGCTAACATGATCTCATAAGTGGAAAACCCACAACGCCCGCCTCTTACAAATTCTTTGTAGCTACTAACAGTATTGCCAATTTTCATTGTTTATTTATATTCATTGTAAAATGCATTGTTCTAACACGAGAACAAGTTAAAAGAAGATTTTAAATGATAATTCAAGGGGTTGTAATCAAGATATAATTAATTCCATCTATTCGTTGAATATTTTATTGTAATGCTGGAAATTGTTCTAGTTTTCAGTTTGAAACCGGTTAAAACCTGTACCTTTTTTCAGATTTGGGAACGTGAAATTGGTCTCGAAACATCTGCTGTGTTTCGAATGTGTTCGTAAAAAAAATAAGGTATCTTTATCGTTTGTATGCAGATGAGAACGAATTCTCTGTGTAAACACACACACACTACAAATTAAAAAAAAACGAAAAAAAAATAAAATCGGATTCTAATGAAAATGCCTACAATTTTTAAATAAAAGTAATATTATGATATGTAATAAATTAAAAAATACGACTTAATTCTTCAATGAGCTTAAATCAAATGTTCGAATATACCCCCGTTTTGAGCTAAGCAGTAACCAAGACGGTTATAAAATTCTTGACTAACACGTATGAGCATTTCAGGTGTTATTTGCATACAGATTTGTAAAATTTGTTCCCTTCGTTCATTTAGAGAAGTGGCTCTGTTTTCTTGGAACCCATGAATTCTCGTTTTATATAACCCCAGAAAAAGAAATCGTTGGGAGCCAGATCTGGAGATCTCGCAGGCCATCTTATGTTACCATTTGTGGAGATTTTCTGATTGGGAAATTGTGTATTTAAAAAATTTATTGCTAGTCGATAATTATGTGATGCACAACCGTCATGTTGGTACCATATATCATTGAAGTTGACATCTAATTGTAAAAGGGCAGGAGTAATTTGATTTTCCAGCATGTCCAAATAGTTTTGTCCGGTTAAAGTGCCGTCAATAAAAAATGGTTCAATTGAATGTTCCAGTCCAAACATTTACCTTTTGGGGATATTGAGTTCGATTATTGTAATGTTTGTGTAAATTTGTCCTTGACCAATATCGAATAATGGATGAATTATGTGCACCGTGCATGGGAAAAGTCGATTCATCTGTGAACAAAATATTTTTCGAAAAGTTTGCGACCAATTGTATTCTTTCCATAACTATTTCACAAAACTCCATTCTACGAAATTGATCGTCTAGAAAAATTTCATGGCTCTTTTTCAGTTTGAAACTACGATAACCATTTTTTTTAATACAGTCCGAATCGTTTTCGGATCAACATCAAAATCTTTTGCTAAATGAGTGGACGATTGTAGGGGATTATTTTCCACACTGGCACACATTAAAATACCTCTTTCTTCTTTTTCGGGTTGGGTTTGACGATTTTGTGTACGCGGTCCATGTTTAGTGGGATTGACACATCCATGCTCTTCAAAATTTCTTATAACCGTTCTCACTTGTTTTTTGTTAATTGGTTGGGCATTTTCAAATGCCACAATAAATAAATTTTCTGCTATTTCTCGATATGAATGACCCTGGTAGTACCATTTTACAATTTGCACTTTATGGTGTACTTGTATACTCATTTTAATAAGATTTGCAAAAGATCGTCCCTCATTCGCAAACAAACGTTTCGTGAAGTACCCAGATTGTACAGTTAAACATCTTCAAGAGGCGCACGCGCGATTCGTATTCGTCTGGTATGATAATCTACTCTGGCTTTTAATTATCTATCTCATGATTGTCCTTCTCTAACACACTGGTAACGCCATGTGATTATTATAATTTCCCTTTCGCCGTGAGAGGTTATCGTTTTACGTTGAAATTAAATGTGACTGGTTTCTCTCACAAATAAGAAGGAAATTTTTAAGGGCACTACAATCTAACGCGTGGATAGGAAATGAAAAGATGCACACGAAATCGTTTTATCAGGAGCGTAGGAAACAGGTGGTTTACATTGAGATATTCTTAAAACCAGAATATAGTTTAAAAAATATTAAAGAAAATGGTGATACACTGAATACACTTGTTTTATTACAACATATTGTCGCTTTTGGACTCTGTATTTTATTGAAAAAATTATACAACTTTGTTACTTCTTAGTGAACGAAAAAAATAATAATGTTACAAGCTTTACGACAACCTAAAAGTCCTCACTGTTCTTTGGAGCCTTGCTCATTATGGAGATAATATTCTCGTAATAGTGGCTATCCAACTCTGACATCCACTTGAACATTGACTTGAGAGTGGATTACGGCTTCGTCTTCGAATAACGGAAAGTCTTCTACCACCCCATTCAAAGTTTTGTATAGTAAGCTAGCAATATCATTACCAATTCGCATATGCATCGACTCGGAACAAATCGCACAATAAACTTTCTTTTGAGTGGATAAATGTGCTGTCATGTTGTATACGCTCAAATGAGAACGTTATCCACTTTCCAGATCGAAACATAATACTGCTTTGCCGTCTTCGATATCCTTCTTTGTCTCATCTCTCATTAATGTTTTCTTCGTTAGTTGCTGGTCGTAATTATATTTTTTTCTTTGTTCAAAGGTTTCTCCTTTCTTATGAGATCTATTTCTGCACACATCGCTTGGGTCTTTAGATAGTTTATTAAAAAAAATTAAACTCACTGCAACATGTTTTGCGAAAAAATGAAATTTGACTAGACTGAATCATTTTTCTTTTCACAAAGTTTACATATAAATCATTCATTATTTGTGTTAATCATCTTTAAGAAATTATTGTTTGTATCTGATCGGCAATAATGACTTTTGAAACAAGGTTTCATGTAGAACCTAGGAATATGTAATTCATAGAAAATAATGTCGGTGTTCAGGTTTTGATTAAATAAAGACGTATGTTCTACATAGAACCATGTTGCTTAAATCTTCAGAACATACACATTCCTTTTTTCGAATCTTCAAGAATGTTTTGTGACTCTACTTCAATGTTACGACATTCAATGGGTAGTTTTAGACACATAGAACCATGTGGTGATTTCCTTGAAGAATTGGAAATTAGAAGACACTTATGAAACCCACATTATGAAATCATCAATGAACAGATAAATCTAGAGAGTTCTCCACTTTTAAACTGTCTTGTAAATATCAGCAGATATAGTTTTCCTGGTTTTCTATATCATTGCCCAATTAAACTTATCTTACATAGGAAAAATATTTCCAGGATATCCCCATAGGGCTAATAATATCTAAGTTTCAATATTTGTAACTTCATCTCTTTTCCTTTTTTTCTATTTATATATATTACGTCAAGAGAGGAAATTAAAAAGAGAAGCCAAGCCAAACAGAAATTGTTACAAACTGGTACATATAAAGACAGAAGGCAATACGGAGAGCAAAGAAGATATTCAGGGCAAAAAAGCGAAAATGAATGGAAGACAAAATAAAAAGTAAAGAAGAAAATTTTGTATATAAAGAAATGAAGAATTTTTACCAAGAAATAAAATATAATAAAGGGAAAACTGGCAGACGACCATATGTATAATGAACAAAAAAGGAGAAATAATAATGGATGAAAGCGAAATGATACAAAGATGGGAAGAGTAATTCAAAGATATATTAAATAAAGAAAATGAGAACGAGCAACGGGAGGAGCTCATAACTCAAAATAGACATAACGACGAAGAGATATCACCACCATCGAGAGAAGAAATCTCAGAAATAATACAGAGACAAAAGAGCGGCAAATCTCCTGGAGAAGATGAAATAGAGCCAGAGCTGATAAAATACAGCGGAGACGCACTAAAGACGAATATCTACCTATTCGATATCGAATATATGGGAACAAAAGACAATGCCAGAAGCGTGGGAAACCTCAATAACGGTACCAATTTACAAGAAAGGGGAAAAGGACGAATGCAGAAACTATGGAGGGATCGCGCTACAGTGTATAAAATCATGACCAAAACCATAGAAAAAAGGTTAAAAGAGTATGGAGAAAACTTGTTCGGAGAATATCAGTGCGAATTCGGATCTGGAAGATCAGTCATGGACAATAATTTCACTTTGAAACAAACGCAAAGAATGGGTTAGGAATACGATCTACCAATCTATTCCAGTTTTATAGACTTCCAAAGGGCGTATGACACAGTAAATAGAAAATATTTATACAGTATTATGAATGATCTAAGCATCCCAAAAACACTGAAAACTGATAAGTCTTACCAAAATGACACTCGAGCGTACAATAACTAATTTCAAGGTGAACCAAAAAACATCAGAAAGCTTCAAGACCAATACAGAATTAAAACAGGGATGTCCGTTGTCCACCACCTGGTTCAACATTGTATTAGAATGGATAATACGCAAAACCGGCATGAACAGGGCAGGGACACTGAAAACTAAGACAACACAATTACTGGCGTACGCGGACGATGTAGTCCTGCTATAAACATCAGAAAACGAACTGAGAAAAATATGCAGAGCGTTCATAGAAACAGCAGAGACAATGAGCCTGCGAGTCAATGAAGACAAATCGAAGTTTATGAAAATGACAACACCTCAAAGGAAAGGAGCAATGAGGAATTTCCCAATACAACTGAATGGACAAAGAATAATGAACTTCGAACAAGTCCAAAGTTTTGTATATCTAAGTATGGTTATCAAGGGCGACGGCGACGAAGGAGGGATTTTAGAAACTAGGCTGATGAAAGGAAGTAAACAGACAGGAGCATTGAACAAGATAATAAGTTCAAAGAAGATTTCCAGAAAGACAAAGCTACATCAGTATAGATCAGTAATAAGACCAACAGTAATCTACGGAAGCGAAACGTAGATACTTAACAAAGCAGAGGAAGACAAATTAGATAGATGGAAAAGGAAAGGATATTAGGGGGGAAAAAGAGGGAGATATGTGGCTAAGAAAAACGAATAACGAAATACAGAATTTATTTGGGGAAGCAGAACTGAATAAAATAATAAGATCCAGAAGAATAAGTTGGCTGGGGTACGTACAAAGAATGCCAGATAGTAGATCGACCCAAAAAATGATTGATATAGAACAAGACGGAATAAGAAAGAGAAGCAGACCAAAGAAAATATGGTATGCAGAAGCGATAGAAGACCTAAGAGAGAGTGGAGTCCAAGACTGGAAAACGAAGGCAAAGGATAGGAAGGAATGGAAGGAAATGACTTCCAAGCTATATATATATATATATATATATATATATATATATATATATATATATATCAAGACAAATAAATTGTCTTAGAAAATTTTAGATAGAATAATGTACTAAATAGCAATAAATGATTTATAAAATATTAGATAAATTTGGCACACACTGTAGAAATTAAGTAACTAAGTAATTAATCAGAAGTTAAGTAAAGATTTTGAAATTGAAATGAAATCAAAAGGGTACAGTGTGATAGTGTGATAAAGAAACATACCTTCACAAGCTATTGACCAAAGTCTAGGAGTATCAAAGCTTTATCTATTGATTGTAAAT
Source organism: Galeruca laticollis (assembly GCA_963921935.1). Lineage (NCBI taxonomy): Eukaryota > Metazoa > Arthropoda > Insecta > Coleoptera > Chrysomelidae > Galeruca > Galeruca laticollis. Next base: position 100,257,218 of record OY998181.1, on the reverse strand, counting down.
TATTTTATATATTACGTAGGATTTTATTTATAAGAAGGTAGAGTAATTCACCCGAACATACAGAGTATGTTATAAAATTCATATTTGTCAAGTGCGGGTGACGAATGGTGACAATTTGAGGTTATAGAAAAAAGTTGCTGATGAGTAAGGAGAAAGGATACTTGTTCTATGTCTAATGACTACTCTCTGATTGTTTGCAGTATCCAAGAGATACAAATCCAGGTAACTAAAAATAAATAAAATAGTGTCGTTAGAAAAATTTTGAAAGAGCTGTCAAGAATTAAAATTTTAGAAGAAGTCAAAAAGTTTTCTAATTAAAAAGAGATAATTAATAAAATAGAAGTCTTTTAAAACAGACACTACCGATAAAAGAAGAGCAAGCTGAAATGGACATGTTTTGCATTTAATGGTAAAGCAGATAATTCCCAAATTTTTGAAGAGAAGATAAGAAAGGGTAAATCGTACATACCGTATACACTGGATTAGTGAGGAGTTTAATAATTTCTTCAAGACGATTTCCTCTATAAAGAGTGCTTGACAGTGGACTGAAAGGTAACAAATCTTTATAAATATTTTGTAGGAGAGAATCATCATCTTGATTGGAAACTTTAAAATTATTGAATAGATAGTGATAAATATCGTAAACGATTTGCTTGCTGTTGAGTCTGTATGCTTTGCATTCAAGTTTACAGAAATTAGAAACAGTACAAAGACTTTATTTGACATAACTCCGTTTTTTTTATTGTAAGATTCATCATTGTAGATTTATAGGTTAAGTTTCTTCTCTTTTATTTTCGTATAGAGAATGCATTCAATCTATAAGGTCTAACATTGACCTATCTTTGGTAAGCCATTCTTTAAAATTTTCAAACTTAACTAATTAATAAACATATTTTGGAATTAATTAGTTTGTTTTTTCTGGAGTAGTTTTGTTGGGCATTGATATAGTGAAAGTCTGACACAGTTGGAGGACATAGGTCTGGAAAGTTAAAATATTGAACCCGTACGCCCAGAGAGCGGAAGCAAAGAGTTCTAAAATAAGATGTATCAGTTACATAAAACTGAAATTTAAATATATATCAAACATTATTATAGCCGGAGCACATAAATTCATAAAAAATTAAAATTCAATAAAATAAATTGTTTTGTTAAAGCCCAAGTGTGACAATTTATAATTTGACAGTGACATTAAACAAAATTTCATTTTAATTTTTCAAATTTATATTACAAAAAGAAATATATCGTCACAATTTATATATATATATATATATAAATATATATATATATATATATATATATATATATATATATATATATATATATATATATATTGAACCAAATATCTTATATACGAAAGAGTATCAGCTATTTCAAAATATTTTGCTTATTATTTGAAATGAATTGAAACCATGTAGTTAAAAACATATTAAGAAAAACACAATCATAAGTAAAAATTCATATAAAATCAGAATATAATAAATCATTTGTTTATAATAATTAAAAGAACAACAATAAAAATAAAGAAATTACCTTAATAATTGTCTAACGTTAGAAAATGCTTAACAAGTATAATGGAGAACATGAACTCTGCCCAAATATGGATGTTTAGTTGTCATGAAGAAATCAGTTGTTCCATCTGAAATTAAACAAGTTTAGTTATCTAATTTAATAAGTAGTTAGTTGAAACAGTAATAATATAAATCAATTTCATATTTAGTATTAAGAAAAAGATAAATTTATAATAGAAAAATATCAAGATATATAGATAATTTATATGTCATAATTTATATAAAATTTTATGAAATTAATGAATATTAAATGATGATGGTTTCAAAGAAATATTTGCTACTAGAGAATTTAAATAGTATAAATAATCAGAGCAAAAGATATTATAAAAGAATTTATGTTCATAAATATAAATATTATTTTCAAATTATCATATATATATATATATATATATATATATATATATATGTCAAAACAAAATTAGACATTGCCATGTTGACATATAAAAGGAATTTCACTATCAGTAAAAGATTTGTTCTATTAAAATTAGTTGAACAGTAAAAGAAAACAGATACTTTTCGGGTGGAATTTACATTTATATATGTTTCCAATAAACTTCCTAAAGTGTAGCAATTGTGAAAATAGTTCGACATCTCCAGAAACAATGTGATTGGAGGAAAGTGACATGACAAATTTCGATCAACTAATATTTAACAAAAAACTTATTGATAATTAGTGAGCATAGAAACAATATATTGGTTGTTGATTAAAAAATTGACGATCAAATAGATGCGTTAGGAGTTGGTTCTTGGCGTCGAGATAGTGAGGATGTGATGAGGAACTTTTCGCAAAATTTTAAGTGAAATTACAAATTTTCATGATAAAAGCTACAGATTCTTAACAAAATAAATCCTAGAACACTTACATGTATTTGAAACCAGTTTTTCCCGTGAGAATTTCTCAACAAATCAAGCAGATAGAACTTCGGAAGGCGTAGTCCTGTATCCAGACGGGATATATCCAGAATTCCAGGCATCAGGTCAGTGCTTCTTTAGATATTATTGGCCAATAATAAGAATAATAACTCTTCAGTATAAATTCAGTGACTATTTTCATGTATATATAAGAATTCTTGCGTCTTTATGATCGATCTATAAAAAAAGAAAAAAGACTTTATGTATTTTATTCACTAGACAAATTCTAAATATTATTTAAAAAGGCCTATTCTATGATATAATAATGCTTGTACTTACGTATTTTCAAATCATATAAGAAATATGCATCTTATTTCATTCACATAATTTTCCATTTGTATATATATAAATTTTGTAACATATTTCTTCTGAACAATTTATTTAGTGTATGTATATAATTTTCAATGTAAATTATTTTATGCGAATCCATCAGCATTGTTATAAAGGAAATGATGCTATGTATCTAATATTCACGCAGGTGTAGAGCGTCGTTTAGAAACGTTCGTTCCATCTCGAATATGTTCGTTGTTAGTTGGGCATGCGCATAAGATAGTATATATTCGTTATGATTCTGTGTTGGTAAATTCCATAGGCGTAACCATATTGATTAAAAAATATATTTAAAAAAAATTTCATGATAAAATTAAATGATTGAAAATTATTGTGTTGTGTGTTTCTTTTTATTGTGAAGGAGCGAAATATATTCAAACAATGCCAGGACTCAAAGAGTAGAGAAAGTCTCATGCTCATGCTCATATATATATATATATATATATATATATATATATATATATATATATATATATATATATATATATATATATATATATTCAAAGTCAATCACAAGGTCTAGCCAAAAATCATTATTTAACATCAGGTAGCCATCAAACGTTTATTATCGAAACAATTGTCAATCTTTATGATATTTTATCAATAAATTGTGGAATTACCTAGAAAGAGTTAGTTTCATTAAAAACAGTAATATAATTCAGACGTATTTTTCAAGAACTGATCTTTCTCACTCTTCGGAAAATCGACACATTTTCTAGTCAATCATAAAAAGTTGCAATTTGAAAACTTTCAATTATTTTCAAGATACAAATTATAATTTTACGTTAAAGTTTACTAATTTATATAGCAAATCATCTCTAAATCCGAGGACAATTTATGGATTATATACTCTTCGACTGGCACTGGTTATTAGTGAGTATCTTAATAGATCACATCAAAGACCCGTAACTCAAATTATAACGGATAGCGGAGGAAACTAAGCTGCAGTGTATATACAGTAGCACGAGACGGAAATGAGATATCTCCAAATTAGTTTATAGATAAACTACTCCTTCGTTATACAGATTTTCGCTATAAACTGAGGAGAAGTTTCCAAAGTTAGGTATGTCTACATAAGCTATTGCTGTCAAAAGATTTATTAAATAGACCTGGGATGTGCTCGTTGACCATTGATTAACCCTAACTTTACTAGGTACAGATGCAACTTTTTGGTTTCTGCAATAATCGTTATTTTTATTAGAGAAGGTAACGAATCCTCAATAATATTCTAAAAAATAAGTCTGGAAAGAAATATACTTAATGTTTGTTTTTGAACGTGCTAAATTCAAATATCACTCCTAAAAAATTCTCTCTACTCGCTGTCTTGAATGTCAGCTAGATGCTAAAGTGTACTACAAGTTCTACATGGAGTAGGATGTGAGTGGACCACAACGCAAGCTCAAGACCATTCAATCATCTTAGTCGCAGGAATAACCTTCACGGCCCAACAGACTCAACGACTTAGGTAAAATAGTGGACTATCAGAAGAAAGTCAATTCTGTACTTGTGCCAGTTTTTATGTGACTTTTGTAATCACAAATTCATTCACCAACGTCTAAAGATTAATATAATGAGGTACATAAAATCTCAAATAGAGACATAGTAAGTAAATAAGTACACCATGGCCGAGAAGACGGGGCAAGTCGAGGAGGGCTTGGCCTAGAGAACGACACATTTGTACTTGGAATTTAGACAGGAAGGGAATATGCTGAATAAAAAGGAATGGAAAAATATAATAAAAGTAGTAGTATACCAAAAAATTCAACGTCTCTGCGTCGCTCATACCTAGATTTCTGCTAGCCATTTTGTAAGTAACACCTTTTAGTGCCCCTTCTCTGTTCACGAATCACGACTGAAAATGGTTCGTGAAATATCAATGTTTGGTTTTCTTGTTGTTATATCGTACTGAATCGTTTACTTTCACGATTTCGCTGTTGACATTACTCGTGGTTCACGAAAGCGTGTATTTTTGATTATATTTCTAGCTGAACTTCGTCAACTGGCGTAGACATTCAACTAGATAAATAATCTTAATTTGACAAAATGAATGTCGAGATTAACAAATTATTATGTACAAATTTACAAAATGGTACAAAGTTGTGAATGCTGAACTTCGGTGGTTTCAGATCGGAAGACACTTTATGTTTCGATTTGATGAATATTAAAACTAACTTTGTTATTGAGTCTTGAACTCGTTTCAATGAGTATAAGAACTTGTTATTGAGCGTTGAGCTCGATGAGTGTGTAAAACTCGCGTCGACGAGTGTAAAACATTGCTATCGAGAGTATTGAACTCGCTTCGATGAGTGTAAAAAACTAACTTTGTTATTGAGCGTTGAGCTCGATTCGATGAGTGTAAACTCGCGTCGATAAGTGTAGAACTGATAAGTGAAAAACTGATTTCTTCACGTTGTGAGACGTGTTAAATAGAAATCTGTGAGGGGCGTGTTTACACGTGGATTGGGTTGACCAAACGAAAATAAATATTTCCTATTGGCCAGTATCATTTGACTTGTCGGGTTCCTAGACAAGAATCAACTATGGGTGCCGCCAATAAATAGTTAAATTTCTATTGAATACTCCAATAGCAATTGTAACCTTTTTACTCAGGAAGGTTATTCAAAAATGTCTTACATATCTTCCGACCGTCGACCATAAAATTCATGCAGAAGTGACACTAAATTTAGGGTTTTTACAATACAATATATAATAGGGTGAAACGTGACCTTTTCCTAACTTCTTAACTATAGGACAATGCGACAAGATGTCGACTTCCAAAATGTGCTATTTCAATGCTCAAACAAAACTATTTACAATCATTGTTGCAAAACGTGATATTTTAAAGGTATTTAACAAAAGTTGAAAATAAAATGGAACTATCCTTTGAATTTACAACAATGTAAAAGATCTTATCAATTTTGAAACATATTTTTACAACGCTATTAACTAAAATGAATTTACGCCTTAAATATATACAATGAAGAAAGGAAGCATACAAATATGTTACATATTTTAAAAGTATCGTAAACAATAAAATTCAAGAGTTTACAATCTTGAACATAATCCTCTCGTTGAGAGAATACGATCAATTATAAAGTCTATGAATGTTCATCTTCAGCATCGGTGAATCGGAAGTAACGCTACCTTCTTCACATTTCGGACAACTGAATATTTCGCGGTTTTCACTAAAACAGTACGTACCACACCGCCACTACCGGAATAGCACTTCATGATTCTTCCCAGGGCTCATTGTGAGTGTGGGATGTTGTCTTCTCGTAGTACGGCCACAGCCCTTTCGTGGATTTCAGGACCGGCCTTTTCCCATTTGGTGCGAACCGTCAACTCGTTCAGGTATTCCTTGCTCCACCGCGTCCAGAAATGCGGTTTAACCTTAAGTATGTGCTGCTCGTGAGACATATGTTCACTGGTAGTCTGGGGGTAATCACGACTTTGCAAGTTGGTCAATAAATTACCTAATAATAAATTGCCAGGAATAAGGGTAATAGGATCGATAGGGTCAGAAGAAATAACAGATCATTTGAAGGTGATGGCTGACAATATGTTTGCCATTCAATAGACAATATAATAAGTAACGATTCGTTACAATCGAGCTTATAATTCCACAAGTACTGTAAGATTATTTTCCCGAGCACAATCACGGAATCCAATAATCCTAATGGTTCGAATAGTTTGAAAACTCCAAATAGTGTTATCCGTTTGGAAACCTTAATCTGTATAGGTTTCAGTATATACATATTCGTGTTGTTTTGCACGGTATATATTTTGCATTAATCTTAATTGATGTAAACATTGAATTGCTAGATACAAAGCACATGTAATATCAAATATAACGATATTTAATTAAAAAATTCGTAAGTTTTTCATTTGATCTCCCCAAATGAGACATTGAAACTTACAGTATTCGTTTCTAACTAAAAATGGTTGACACATTCGCTTTAAATCACCTGCAACCACGATAGGGTTTTCGCGATCTCAACTAGAAGTAGTTAATAAACTAGGTTGACTATTGTGACCGGTATACAGGGCGTCATTCAACAGTACGCCTGTAGAAGTCTCTAAAGAACCGTCGTATACCACACTTACTTTCTTAGTTGGACTCATTTCCTTACTGATTGCGTGATGAGATAAATAATAACCAGATAATAATCATCTGATATCAACGTATTGTCGACAACAGGGGACATGTGAAGTTTGTTCGATTCTTGATTACCAGGAGCTGCTAATTTGCTTTTTTCCACAGACATGGTTGTCTCTGCTTCTAATAATTTGTCGACCGGTGTAGGTCGGTGGACATCTGGGTCCGTTAATTTGCTTTGCTCTACAGGCAGTGTATTGCCTGTTCCTATTAATCTGTCGACCGGTTTAGGTTGATGAAACTCTGGTTCTACTACCTTGATTTGTTCTACAGGCAGTGCTGTGCCTGTTCCTACTAAAATGTCAACCGGTACAGGTCGATGAAACTCTGTTTCCACTACTTTGATTTGTTCTACAGGCAGTGTAGTGCCTGTTTCTACCAATTTGATTTGTTCTACAGGCAGTGTAGTACCTGTTCCTACTAAGATGTCAATCGATTCCGGTTGATGAAACTCTGATTCTGCTAATTTGATGTTAGCAGGTAACTTTATCTGCTCACGTTGGATCGATTCATATGACATAACCTGAAAGATTACTGGTACGTTTACAACGGCGGATGTCTTTTTATCAGCGTTTTAACGTGTTTTGTTGGCCGTTTGCACGGTATCTACTTGTTGCACTGCACGGTATCTACTGCATGGTAGAGCTGCGAATTTATCGGGAAACCTTTCAGCACGCGACGTTTCCCACATGAAGGTCTCTTCGTAGTAGCTACGTTGACCAACTTCCTCTTGATCTAACTCCGCTATCCTATCTTGAAGTGAATCAAATTTTTTAAAGGATTCGGTTGTCCTATTTAATCTCGCTTGAATAAAATATTCATTGACGCTCGCGGGTTCATCGTTTGCTTGGTCGACGACTCTTCTCAATGTCGTAATGGTTGTTAATATATAATGGCGTTGTCGTCTTAATTTCTTAAGTTCAGCCATCTCAAATTTAGTTTATGCGTGAGTATGGTAAGGAATTTCAACAATGTTTATACGATACTAATACGGAAACAGGACGGATAATTGGCACATTTAAATAGATAACTGACCAACTTACCTAACTTCTTAACTATAAGACAATGCGACAAGATGTCGACTTTCAAAAAAGTGCTATTTCAATGCCCAAACAAAACTATTTACAATTATTGTTGCAAAACGGGATATTTTAAAGGTATTTAACAAAAGTTGAAAATACAATGAAACTATCCTTTGAGTTTACAACAATGTAAAAGATCTTATCAATTCTGAAACATATTTTTACAACGCTATTAACTAAAATGAATTTACGCCTTAAATATATACAATGAAGAAAGGAAGCATACAAATATCTTACATATTTTAAAAGTATCGTAAACAATAAAATTTAAGATTTTATAATCTTGAACAGCGTGAGACACGCTCGTGATTCACTACCCATATCAACTTACTTTTAGGAAGAACAAATGCCATTCGGAAATTATTTTCAACTATCAAGATAAGATAGATAAGATGTAGTCCTACATGATCTTAATCTTTGTATGCAGCTGTTATCAATACCACAAAAACGAAGTCCTATCACCTTTTAAAAACATCCATTGTCCTTAATTGAAGATTCGTGCTTTGTTATCTCATTATATTGCGTCATGATTTTTTTATATATTTTTTATATACATGTAAACTATAATAATAACTATAACTCCGTTCAAAACAAAACTATAACTCCGTTCATAACAAGATCTAGAATGTCACACTAAAATAAGTGAAGAAAATCCCGGAAATGTGAAAAATGCGTTGCCCTCGATTTTCTGAAAAAACTGTGACGAGATTAAGTACTTTTCGTACAAGTTTCTCCACTACATTTATATTCATTAGCTTGTATAGTGCCGTAACAATGCGGTTGACCGAGGGGTCGACAGATAAATAAGCGAACTTGGTATCCTCGACTCATTCCAATAATTCGTGCAAGATATTAGACGTGGTTTTAGTGCTCGCTAACAATTCATTAAAGTTTAAAGGATTGCCAATAATCTCGATGATTCCAACTTTGTAATAGACCAGGACTAGTATCTGTATCATCCCCGAAATGAGATATTTAGTAACTCGAAATGACATTTAAGCTTGGCAATACTGATCAATTTGAAGCAACTTGGAAAAAGGAATTATTAACACTGGCTGACGATTATTTGGAAAACCATATTAATAAATAATTGATAATCATTTATGTATATGTATATGTTAATGTTGTAGAAATTGAAGTGTATACACGTGTATTGATTTACTTCTACGAAGTCAAATATAATATGGTAAAAATTGTGAGCACCTGAGTGAAACTTTTATGGTGAAAATTCTAAAATTTTCGTTAAGAGGGATTTAACCTTATTTGGGATTGATAGTAAAACTTTGTAAAACAAGGAATGGCAAAAATCATATTACTGGGACCTCGCTAAAAAAATCGAGATTTTTTTTCACTTTCTGTTTGTGAAAAGTTGGATCTAGGCATCTCTCGGAGTACTTTTTTAATTTTTTGAAAAAAACACTAGAAAAAAAGTACGAAATATCGGCCATATTCACTATTTTTTACCTCACAAGATATATCGTATTTCGAAAAAGTACTCCGAGAGATGCCTCAATTACCCAGTTGTCTTTATTGAAAAAAAAGTATCGTGATCCATCAATGACTACTAGGTTAAAAATGATTTTTACTGAACCCCTGCAAACACAATTACGGAGTATTTTTGATGACTGATTCGAGCGCCCTCGCACCAAATAAGTACTTTTACATAGATACTATGAATTATTGAATAAATCGTAATTTCATTCATAAAAACCATGAATAGCACTGAAGCTGTTCCAAAAATTTGAGCACGTGTGATGATGTCAATAGAAATTGCGAAAAGGATTCATTGCATTCTCGAATAAGATTAGGTATAATATTAAATAGGTGATAAAAACGTAAACATTTTTAACGAACGGCTGCGGTGAGGGTGATGGACAAAGATCCGGCCAGATATGCATGTATAACAGACAACAGAAAGCTAGTTAGTTTGCGATTGCATTCAGATAGTGACACTTGTTATTTTGTGAACTAGTGATCAAGCATGTCGAGTTCAAATTATCGAACTGGCGATAAACATCGTAAAAGACTTGAGAAGATTGAGTGTCGGAATCACTTATTGAGAAATTATATCAATAAAATGCGAGATTTAGGAAAAGACAGCAGCGCTGGTCCTTTGGTATTAAGAAAAGAAATAAAGGTAGGTATAATAAAAGATGAATCACAGTAATCTATTTTCATGAAATTTCTGAAATGTCTGCATCAATTTTCAATCCAAGCCTTTTTTTGGACTCAATATGGAAATTGATGTTTTTCAATATTTTTCAGAAAACCCTACTGAGATTCCGCTAAGCCACCACAAAAGCCATCAAATACAGAAAAAACGAAGGTGGCGCTATGGAGAAAAAATGTGAGAAACTACGGAAAGATATATTGAACAGCCCTTTCCACATATTAGGTCAACATTTACATTGTTGTACCTACTTTTGCCAAAAACAAAATGAAGCTGGAAGTTCACATACCCGTGATACGATTGCAGATATGAAATTAACACGTAAGTTTCATTACATAATAATTATTCTGTTAGTTATATAAGAAGGGTGGTATGTATGTTGAAATAAATATTTATCGAAATATTTGTGTTGGTACATATTTCCATTTATTTTTTTAATGACTGGTTATTGATTTCCATGTTTTTTATTGCATATTTTATGTTTGCAGCATTATATGATAAATTGATGGGTCATGTGAGGTACGTTCCTAATCATTCTACAAGCTTGATATTAGATGTAGATAATAATTCGGTAGAACAATTCAACGGGATTATTGCTAAACACACTGGAGGGAAAAGTATTAACTATGTTCTCAGACGTTCTTACCAGTCTCGGTGTTTCGCGTCAGTGGTAAGCCACAATACCAAAATTCCTTTGGCAGTTTTGAAAAAAAAATTGGTGCTGTAAAAGTTGGCTATTATATACAAAACTATGAAAGTTGCAAGAATAGCAAAAGAATGAATAAAAATAAAATGAGACTATTTAAGTAACGGAATGAATATTCCAATTCTCGAAGAGAAAAATCATAACAGTCATATGGAACGCGTTGCGAAAAACCAGATCTCGAAGATTATAAATTACAGCGGGCAATATCCGAATGTTTGGAAGGATTACAGTTGACTGTGACAGAAAATATAAATATAGAAGAGATAACGAGAAATCAGTTAGATTCGGAAATGTGGAAAAATGAAAGAAGAAAAAGAGTCACAGCTTCGATATTTGCTGAAATTTGTAAGAAAAAACCCGAATCTTCAAGAAAAAATTTAATTAAATCAATACTGTATCCAAAGAAAATATTTGCCAAATCTTCGACATATGGCGTGGAAAATGAAGAAAATGCTATTAACCAATTAGAGAAACACCTGGGAGTTAAAATTTCTAAATGCGGTTATTCATCGATCGACTTTATTGCTGCAAGTTCTGATGGCGCTATCGAAGGAATCAATAAAGTTATTGTAGAAGTTGAGTGTCTATATTCTGCACGAGATATGACACCAGACGAAGGCATCGGGTAAAAAAAAACTGCGAGTAATCATTAAGACTTTGTTGATAATCTGCTATAAACATAACTAATTCATTTCACAAGTGTAAAGACTGCCAGTTTAAAGTCCAGTTCTTATTATTTATCAAAAACAACTGATGTTCTTTCCACCACAAGTAAAGTCAAAATAAAATGAGTGACAACAAGATCTCAGAAGATAAAACAAATGCTGAACTCTACACTATGTTACTAAATGCTATTAAGGACCAAACAACGGAGATAAAGTGTGGAATAAATGATTGCATTCAAGAAATATCTGATAAAGTAGATGTTGCTGAAGTTAAAATAAAAAATTTACAAAATAATGTATTACACCTTGAACGAAGATTTAGACGAAATAATATAATAATTTTTGGTCTAACGGTAAACAAAAAAAAATGATCTACTTAATAAAACTTTAGAATTTATGCATAATACTTGTAACACGAATATACAAAAGAATAGTATAAATAACTTTTATGTTATTGAGAACAAACATAATGGAAAGTCCCATATTGTCCTTGAGTTTATTTCTTATATAGAAAAACAAAACATCTTCAAAAATATAGAACAATTAATAAATACTGGTGTTTTTTTTACCAATAATATGTGCAATGAAGATAGACTAACACAAAATGTATTGAGAGACCATCTTAAAAACGCCAAAAAACAAAACTTACAAGCAAAGATTAAAGGGAATAAATTGGTAATTGATGGAAAAGTGTTTTCGCTCCAAGATCTGAGAATATTGGAAGAGGAATCTGAAGAAGAAATTAACGATTTGGAGGAAGATACAAAACAAACTGAAGCAACAGAAACGAATATACAAAAATCGGAAGAAAATATTGAAAATCAAAAACGCAAAAGGTGTAAAATTAATTATAGTCCACATTTCGAGTATTTAGTATCTAAATAATGTATTTCAATTTTTTCCCAAACATTGCTACTTTTTCCCATTGATTAATTAGGTTAGTATTCTTTCAAATAAATTATTGAATGATTTGTCCTGTTATTAATCTTAAGAAGGAGCTAGTTTTGTGAATTCCTAATATTATTTGTAAAAAAAACATGTCCAAATTTATGAAAATATGTCATGTAAACAACGTTCGATAATTAGTAAATTTCAGAAATTTAAAGATACTGTTTCCAATGAGTTTGATATTAATACTGTTTCGGAAACTTGATTGAAACCTGAAGTTGCAGATCAAATTATATCTTTGCTAGGTTACAAACTCTATAGAAAAGATCGTCTCCAGGGTAGAGGAGAAGGCGTAGCAATTTATTTGAAAAGTAATATTAAATGTAAACTAATTCAAAATATACGTGTCTCCACTGAACAAATATGAAGTCGAGTTTAATCATAAAAAGGTAGCCATTAGTTCACTTTATTCACCTGATGTTTGTGAATGTCAATTGTTTATTGATGATCTACTAGAAAATGTAGTAAGTGAGATTATTCACAAGTACGAATATTTAATGTGTTTAGGATATCTCAATATAGACAATCTAGATCCAGAAAGTATAGAATATAAGTATCTACAAAAATTCTTAGATTTTTTTGATCTAAAACAAATAATTAATAAACCAACCAGATGTAGTGCAACTGGTATGGCTACTTGACTTAATAATATGTTCAAATCATTCAGATGTTAGACAACCTTCAGTGCATTCACTTTTTTCTGATCACTGTTTGGTGTCCTGTTCTCTCTATTCAGAAAAATCAATGATTCAACCTTTCCTGTATAGGTATAGAGATTTCCGTTCTCTTAGTAACGATGAATTGATACGGGAAATAATTGGTAGTGATTTAAACCAAGTCTATTATGCTCAGACTATAGACGATAAAGTATCAATATTTAATAATGAGTTAAGAAATATTTTTTACAAACTTGCCCCTATCAAAACAGTTAAAATAAAAAAGAAGAACGCGCCTTGGCTAACGGATAATATCCGGTTAATGATGTATATGAGAGATGAAGCTTTAAATAAATATAAGAAAACAAAATTGCTAAGCCTTTGGAATTATTACAAAGAGCTAAGAAATTATACGAATGGAGCTATAGCCAGTGAAAAAAAAGCCTACTTGGAATTTCGTGTACGTCACGGGGAAGGTAGAAAACTATGGAACGTCTTGAAAGAATTACATATTTACAGTAAAAATATTAATACTTTAATACCAGATAATTTACAGAACCTAAATGGTATTAATGAATTTTTTGTTGATTCTTCTAAAAGTGAATTTAACGTTGATCCTAATTTAATATCATACTACAATGTAGGTATTGAAAATAATAACAATTTTAAGTTTGCTCAAACATGCGATTCCGAAGTATACGAGATGTTACTGTCAATTAAATCTAAAGCCACAGGTGTCGATCAACTTAGCATCGATTTGCTACTATATTGCTGTTCAGTTATTTTACCGCTTTCAACACACATATTCAATTTTTGTATTAAGAAAGGAGTGTATTCTGCTATCTGGAAACGTGTACATGTTTTACCATTGCCCAAAGATAATAATCCAGCTAGTCTTAGATATTTGCGCCCTATAAGTATTTTATGTTGTGTATTAAAAGTGATTGAGAAAATTGTAAATAAACAACTTAATAAATTCCTAGATTGTAATAATATTCTACCAGCTCATCAGTCCGGATTCAGAGAATTACATAGTTGCACAACAGCTCTCTTAAAAATAACCGATGATATCCATTCATCGCTGGACGCTAATAAATTAGTAACTTTTGTTTTGCTAGATTATTCCAAATCCTCCGATCGTATAAATCATGAGTTATTGTTTTCCCTGTTTAATTTTATTGGTTTAGATACAAGTGCTATAAATTTGTTTCGTAGCTACCTCAGTAATCGTCAGGAAGCAGTTATCTACTGCCATAGGTCTTATGCATTTTTAAAAATTAATTGTGGAGTGCGTCAAGGCTCTATACTTGGGCCAGTTTTCTTTATAATTTATACAAATGTATTTTATAAGAAATTGCAACACTGTTCGTCTCATTTTTATGCGGATGATGCACAGTTGTATTATTAATTTAAGGAAGAAAATGCGTCGTGTCAGCCTGTAAATGAAGATTTGAAGTCACTGATAGCTATATCCTATAATTTTTGTATATCACTAAATAGTGCTAAATCAGATGCACTTTTATTTGGAAAGCCTATGGCCAGGAAGAGGTGCTTAAGATTAATGAACTTAAAAATTGATGATAATATAATTAATATAGATGATAGTGCAAAAAATTTAGGATTGATCATTGACTCAGATTTACGCTATTCGTCCCATGTAACTTTAATCGTTCGTCGCGCTTTTGCTAATCTCAAGTTAATATACAGCAGCCGGACAATGCTTACAAAAAAAACTAAGATGATATTAATCCAGAACTGTTGCATCAGGTTTATATGTGGATTAAGAAGAAAAACACCTACTTCATCCTATTATAAAAAATTGCAGTGGATTACTACGTCGCAAGGTACGTGAATGTGTATTATACTATAAAATTCAACATACAGAAAAACCACCGTACTTGTACAATAAACTTTGATTAGAACCGACGTACACAATCTAAACCTCAGACAAGTTGGTCGTTTAACGATGCCTAAACATTCAACCGCTTCATTTGAGGGCTGCTTTTCATTTAATGTAGTTAGGATTTGAAACTGGATACCCAATTATTTAAAAGTACTCACATTTAATAGATTTAAACGTGAAATTAAAAGTAACTTGCTTATTGGTAGCTTAAAACGGTAATGGAAGATGGATACCTATAGTATCAATATTAATTTTCTTATCTTTGAATTTACTATCTGGACCCTTACTTTGTGGAGTCTACTAATATGATTATTTTGAGTGGGGCTGAGAATTTCTGAGTGGTTCCACTTTGATGGGGGGTGTTTGGGAGTTCGGGGTTGGTGGTTGTTTCGTTATTTTTAATATCGAAATAGTTATCAGTTTTGGATTTTTCAATATTTTTTTCTGTTGGAATTGCCTGGATATTTTGGTTTGGTTTTGGTTTTGGTTTAGTTTTAGTTTTATATAATAATGATAATAATAATAATAATAATAATAATAATAATAATAATAATAAGAGGAAAGAGGAAAATGGAAGGAAGAGATAGAGACAGAAATACTGAATGATGAAGAACTAAGAAACATGCAGCAAAATGAAACATACAAATATTTAGGATTCCAACAGAACACAAGGATAAATCATACAGAAATAAAAGAACATATTGTACAAGAATACAAAAAACGACTAACATTACTAATGAACACTAAGTTAAATTCGAAAAACCTCTTCAAAGCAATAAACACATACATTCCCCTCCTTACATATTCATTCGGGATTATCAAATGGACGCAAACCGACCTTGAAAACATCAACAGACTTACGAGAACAGAACAAACAAAACATAGAAACCACCAGCCACACGCATGCAAAGAAAGAATAACAATAGGAAGAAAAGAGGGAGGAAGATGAATGATGGATGTTGTCACACTACACACAAACCAGATACAAAAACTCAGAAATTTCTTCTATAGTAAACAATCATTATTACATAGAGCAATTGTACAAGTAGATAGAGAATACACACCTCTCAACCTCTCGCACACGCAGCAAATATACAATACACAAACACAAGAGCAGAAGATAGAAGAATGGACACAGAAAAAATTACATGGTAAACATACTTACAACATGAAAAATGAATACATCAGTAAGACAGACTCGTACAAATGGCTCCAAAAAGGTGAACTGTATCCTGAAACAGAAGGCTTCACATTAGCGATCCAGGATCAGGTTATTGCTACAAGAAATTACAAAAAATACATAATGAAAGACCCTAACACCACAGACGACAAATGCAGAAAATGCCACCAATTTCCCGAAACAATCGACCACATTACGGCAGGATGTAAGTTGATGGCTGGATCTGAATATACTGACATAATACAGCGGCAAAGGTCATACACCAGCAGCTTGCACTACAACATAAACTCATCACAGAAACACAACCATATTACACATACACACCACAAACGATATTGGAAAACGAAGAATACAAGTTATATTGGGATATTACCATTCGTACAGACAAAACAGTAATGCACAATAGACCGGATATAACATTACAAATCAAAAAAGAGAAGATCACCTACATTATTGATATTGCTGTTCCATCTGACAATAATATAAATAACAAATACAGAGAAAAGAAAGATAAATACCAGCAGTTAGCAATAGAAATAGAACGTATATGGAAACAGAAACAAGTAATTGTAATACCTTTTATAATATCTGTTACAGGAATTACCCCAAAAACATTCATCACACACCTCACGCAGTTAAATCTTCCACATTACACCCACATCCAGATACAAAAAGCAGTCATCCTACACACATGCAATATCACCAGATCATTTCTAAACCAAAGATAGAGTAAAAGTAGACTTGAGTGCAAACTCCGTCTGCTATTTATAAGAAACCACAATTGTGAGAAATAGAGACGAATAATTATAATAATAATAATAATGTTTATTCAAGGAATACAATACAATACAATTTACAAAGTAATTATTGTTAAAAATACATGAATAAACATAAAATCACTGAAGCGCCAAAGAATATAGAATAGACATACAGCCAACTCATTAAAACGATAGACAAACACCCACCTATAACTTCAGTATACATACTTGGGGATTTATTTGTTTGAATTAGATAAAATAAAAAATCGGTGAAACAGTCACAATAGGGTAAATTGACCAAATCGGGGAAATTTTACTTTATTTATAATTCAAAGTGATAGAATCAATTAGATTACTAACATCAAATATAAAATTTAAGGTCGACTAGATTATTGAATATTTTTCTGTCAGTATTGTATATCCATTCCTTTACAGAGCGTTTAAATGTTCTATGGTTATTAATGTTCCTCAAGTTGAAGGGTAAAATATTATAAATTTTTGCTGACAGAAATTCCACTGAGTGTTGACCGATTGTTTTCTCACATATTGGAATATTGAAGTTTTCTTTTGCTCTCGTGTTGTGACAATGTGAAACTGGTTGTACTTTTATTTTATTTCTATGTATATTTTTGATTATCTTTCCACATAAAATTTGTCTCACATCAAATATTTTATTTTGTGAAAAAAGTTTGTCACTAGAAAACCTTATATTTTTTATAAATGATTCTCAGTATCCGCTTTTGTAATACATTAAGACCCTGCAAATTGCTTTCTGCTACACTTCCCCACCCTAGGATACCATATTGCAACTGAGATTGCACCAACGAGAAATACAAAATTTTAAGGTTTTTCAATGTCAAGAAATCAGCCAAGAATCTGAATATAGTCAGCAGACCTCTCAATTTATTCTTGACGTTGTTTACTTGTCCCATCTTAAATGTCTATCTATTACAATTCCTAAGTATTTGATTCGATCTTTTTCAAAAATTTGTACTTGGTCATCAATTATTAATGGTCCCAGATCAGGAAGGTGTTTGGAGTAGGATGTGAACGGTAAGTAACTTGTTTTTTGGCTGTATAGAGTTAATTTGTTATATTTGAACCAGTTGCATATTTGTCTTAAATCCTGTTCTGCTAATACTTTGGGTTTCTCCAGCTTTCACACTCATATATTATGGCCATATCATCTGCAAAACTGACTATTTTTCCTGATGTTTTGGAATACAATAATCTATTTGTATAATTCGTGAATAATAAAGGTCCTAGGACTGTTCCCTGTGGAACACCACAGGCTACCGTCCTGGAACAGTTTGAAACTCCGTCTATACTCACTATTTGTTTTCGCTGTGATAAATAGTCTTTTAATAAAAAATAAGCTTGACCTCTTATACCGTAGCATTTCAGTTTCTCTAATAAACGTTTATGACAGACGGTATCGAAGGCTTTTGATAAATCCTTAAATATGCAGATGACCGGGACTTTTCTATCTAACGCTTCATATATTTGCGATGTCAGCTGCAATATGGCATCCTTAGTAGAGCGCCCTTCTCTAAAACCAAACTGGTTATTAGAGAATACATGAAACTTTTCAAGAAATTCATACAATCTATTCTTTATAAGTTTTTCCAGTATTTTCGAAAACACCGACAATAATGAGATAGTGCGGTAATTTTCGACTTTTTGTTTGTTACCGTGTTTGCGTAATGGTTTAATGATACCAATTTTTAAACAATTTGGGAATTTACCTTTCTGGAAACATTTATTGAAATATTAGTTAAAGACTTGGCAGTTTCTATATTTATTTCTTTTAAAGTTTCTGATCTGATATGATCCCATCCTAGTGATTTTTTTAGTTTTAAGTTATTTATAGTTTCTGTTTCTGTTACTGAATAGAGAAACACAGTATTATTTATATTGGTTACATTTTCTGAAAAATGTTTTGTATCATTTATTTTACTTGCATAATTTTCACCTACGTCGCTATAATAATTATTAAATATATTTACAATTTCATTCTTTGATGTTATGAGTTCATTACTCATCTCTAAAGTCTCTATTGCTGCGTTAGGTTTCCGATTTGGGCAAATACTATTAACTGCGTTCCATAATCCGCTAGAAGAATTTGGACTATTCTCTATGATTCTATTCGCATATTCTTTTTTAGACTTATTAATATTCTTTCTAAGTGTGTTATTTGAGCACCTATAATTTTGTTTTAGTATCATATTTTCAGGATGTACCTTCAGTTCTCTATACATTTTATTTTTTTCATTTATTATATTTAGTATTCTTGGGTAATCCAAGACTTTTTAGTTTTTTTCGTATTTACTTTGATAGTATTTGTGTGTAACTGGATATATTTAGTTAGGTTTTCTATACAGTTTTCCATAATCAAATCGACATTTTCCGAATCATAAATATCGATCCACTGTTCATCGTTCAGAGAATTTCTTAGATTTTGATAGTTAATATATTTTTTATAATTATTTTGCTGAACCTTGTCGGTAGAAATTGACTCATAGTTGTAGATAACTGCGATCGGAAATAATTGAAAACGTATGAATTAAATTGATTTTGATTGTAATTATTTTTAACAAATATGTGGTCTATACATGTTTTACTACTAGGTCTTGTGACTTGATTTATATACGGAATGAAATTAAATGAGTTATACACATTTTTATAATCATCAGAATCATTAGTGTTATCCAGTAGATCGATATTCATGTCTCCAATGACAATATGGAATTTATTTTGTTTCCTTAACTAAAGATAATCATAAAGCTCTGTAATGAAGTTATTTTTATCTGTACTGGGTGATCTGTAAATAGCTGTTGAGACCAATTTAATTTTGTTAACAATAATATGTAATTCAATGGCAGTACTCTGGGCAACCCGAACAATATTATAATTGTATTCTATATTACATTTAATAAACATTAAGATCCCTTCATTTTTGTTTAATGTTCCTTCACTGTAGACATTGCTGTAACCTGGAATAGTGTATACATCCTTATCGAAGATAGTGAAAGTTTCCGTTAAAATTATTATTTCATATTGCTCAGAAAACTGATTAAGAAATATCAGACACTCATTGTAATTTTTTGCTACACTTCTGATATTCAGATGTAGGATTTTAAAATTTGGATGTTCATGAGTCAAATAGCTTTGGTTAAAATTTTATATATCATAAATGAGCTTACCTGATATTTTCTAGTTTTCATAGTTTGAAATAAATGGATCCAGTTTTAAAATTAATTATTTCTATTTCTTGATGACGGTTTTCTCTCTCTAACTGGGGTAGGCGGGGTGTTTTTAGGTTTACCCTTATTTTTTAGTTCATCTCCTTTCTTTTTTGTCAGTTCAGTTCCTACATTTTTTCGTACTTCCTTTTTTTCTTCGGTCTGTTTTATTATATTATCATCTAATTGTGTTGTATTTTCAGCTATATCAAAATTATCAGGCCAATCTTTTCTTGGAGTTTCCGGTTCGCTGTGCGCTGGTTTTATTTCAACAGCTGCCCGATCCTCTTCAAATCCAACAATTTCCTCAACTGTGTATACTATATTGTTTCTATAGAGTTTTTCGCCCTTTATATAGCAGCGATATGGGTTGTGTCTCTTAATGTTTTCAGATAATTCTTGAGTATTTTATTTCTCTCCTGCTGAATTTTAGTCAAATCAGGCACTATTGAGATGTTACTCCCTTTGAGCTTTTTCCAGCTCTTTAAAATGTTAATTTTCGCAAGAGTAGATGTTAATTCTACCTTGATCGGAGCTTTTTGGCTTTTTCCATGTTTATAAGTGTTGCTAATATTTTGTGCATTAATCTTTATATCTAATAAGCTATCCAATTTACTACACACGTCGTCCACAGGGATATTATTGTCTGCTGTCGGAAATCCAAATATGATTATGTTATCATTTCTGTTATTCCTATCTAACCTTTCTGTTTCATCTTTCAGTTCCAAATTTTCTTTTTCTAGCCTTCTTATTTTTTCATTTAGGATTGTTTCAATTTTCAATAATATATTTACTTCGTTTGCATGTATACTATTTTGTAGTTCTTCCTCACTATTAATAATTTCTTGTCTTAATCCATCCATATTTCTACTTTCGATACAGAATGAATACTATAAAATACCAGTTTATATTCATTTCTGGTTAAGGTATATTTATGCTTTAAAAACGTAATAATTGTTCCTTACAGCACTTACTTGCAGGTTTTAAGTCTTAGAACATCACTTTGATCAATTTGGCAATTTAATGCAGACTGATGCAGTTTTAAATCAAAAGGATATTTTTAAACCACTAAATTTCTCACTTTCACTGGGAGCGATAATTATACGTGTTTTACCTATCGTATACAAATGCGTGAAATAGTGAAATAGTATTATATTCTTTGTGATAAAACTTGTAATTTCTGGTGTTTACACAAAAAGTTTCTTCACAAATGTATCTACACAAAATGTTAATATTAATTGATAATGGATGTCTTTATTCATTGAATTGTATTCATAGTTATAGTGTATAGGTATAAGTATTCAACTGGTTGAGTGGAAGACCAAATATTTCATTTATTCAAGAAGACCTTTTTTTGTATATCTTCACTTGTATGCACTGTATGTTTGGCCAATAAAAGCATTTATTATTATATACTGATTTTTCCTAGTCTTATATTTATTCATTTGTATTTAAGGAATTATGCTGATAATATATTTTCGATTGAAAGATATGTGCAGTGATTTCAATTACAAAATGAAAAGATAGATTTTGTCAAACTATCAGCTTTCTCTCACGTTCTCTGATAAAATGTTTGTATAGCGCATCCTTAAGATCTGAATGTTTCATTTGATTTTTTCCAATGAAAAAACCGACAAACACAAAACAATATATCTAATAACTCTTTGTTTCAAATGTCGAGATTAGTTGAATGAAAAGATTAGTTCGTTTCATCACAACCGTTCAATTTTCTGTTATATCACTGAGAACCCATTTCATTCGTGATGCTGCATTGTTTCTTTAGATCCTAAGACAACTCAATTTGCTATTATCCAGTTTATGCTTGAAAACGAGATAAGAATGTAATTGTTGTACGTGTTGACGACTCAATCATTTAAAACGCCACAACAATGTTTTCTTTGTGCTCAATTTCCTTGGATTCCTCTCTAATGGAAGCGGAACCCCGATAAATACAATTAATGGCTACCGATATACGTGATTCGCTATATTTTTGCCACTTAAGACACAGTAGAATGCAGTAGAAATAATAAACTGTATGAATAACAACTAAAACATCAAAATAAAAATACTTTCTTATAGCTTCTTCTCAACAATATTGGATAATATCAAATACACATTTACACCACCACAATATTTAAATGCTTCGATAATGAAGTTTAACTGAACAATCAACAGATATATTAAATTAAATTAATAATATTATTTTTAATCCGATTCTTTAAATAACAAGATGACCAAGAATTTAAACATAGCAACACTTGCATTACATCATCCTTCAATGATGTACGTGGTTTGCTCTTGGTTTTAGTTTCCTAAACCTTTCTGTTCCTCTTGCAATCAAAATATTATAAAAAAAAACAAAAATATAAAGTAAAATATACCACAGTTGGTTATCAGATTACATATTTTGTAAAGATTATCGATACAAAGAAAACATTAAGTGCTTATGGTTATATTTCCCTGGTAATAATACTACGTAAGAAAAGTTTTATGATACCGAAAACGAGACTGTATCGCCTAAGCTGTTTTCAAAAATATCTCAGAAATTGTGTTTTGTGTTATTATATACCAGTTCAATCTCCCTTCTTATTTATATTTATTGCTGCCTTAGAGAATTTAATAATTACCTTGTTTCTTAAATCTAGTTCAGCCCTCGTATAAATATTGCTACAATTTACTTCATTTACATTTCAGGGCCCCTTTTCACAATCTTTATTTTTAGGTATTTACTAGTTCCTCTACATATTTTCACGAAAAATTCCCATTTCACGGACAAAACTCATCAAACCAAACAACTCAATAGAAAAAATTAATATGCACTTATTTGTGAATATTTTTCAAAACAATCCGGTATTCGTATAACGACGAATAGCTGCACGCTATTGCAGAGCCGAAAATTCTTGTTTCGAGTTGAATAAATTTCGTTTGATATTTCAATTAATATAATAATAATAAATATTTAATGGAGAACATTGCTTTAAAAAGTGATATTAGGTCATTTGATAAAGTAATTCGTACAGGGTGCTTCATTGTTTTTATATCTGCCTCGCATATAATATGTTGCTATTTACAGATTTCGTACCTAGTGGTTCTAAAGATAACTTTTTTTGAGGTTAAATTTTTGAGTGCTAATCTTTGTGAGCTCAAACATAATTCAATCTTATACCAAAAATGTACTAAGACTAGACACTATGTACCTTTATTGGAATATTTTCATTTGAAAATGATGAAGAAATAACTGATACTGGTATAAAATATTTTCAAAAATCAATTATCTATCTATTAAAAACCAAAAGCTTTATTCTAATGCTAGAGTTATTATTTAAAGATAGAATCACAGTCAGAAAATTAAATAGAATTGGACGAAAAATATGAAATATTCAATCAGTTAGAGTAAGTGTTAGAAATGCCTTACGTTAAAAAAGTTTAGGATTTATCCCAAACCTCAAAATGGTGTTGTCTACGTCAGGTATCTTCTTCTTCTTCTTTTCTAAATCCTTTTGCCCTTTCAGGCGTTGGATGTGGATTCCGTGACCTGTACCCTTTCCTCCATGCCTTTCTGTCTCTTGCTAGATTTTTCATTTCTGCTATGGTCTTTCCTCTTTCTAAACCTATCTCTTGTATTTGGTCTAACCATTTCCTTCTAGGCCTACTCCTTTGTTTTTTGATCGGTTTTTCAATCTCCAGTATTTTCCTAGTTAATCTATTTGGTTCCATTCTTACCATATGACCATACCAGCTAAGTTGTCTCTTTTTTATTTCACCAGTTATCGGTTCCTGTTTAGTTGTCTCTCTAATAACGTCATTTCTAATCCTATCCCATTTAGTTTTTCCTGAAATTCTTCTTAGATGCTTCATTTCCATGGCATTTATCTTAATTTCGATCTTTTTTCGCACAGTCCAATTTTCACTTGCGTATATTATTGTAGGAACTGTTATCATATTATGAATTTTCATTTTTACTTCTAATTCGATATCTTTATGTTCAAGAATTGTTTTATTTAGAGAGTTGTATATTTTTGTTGATTTATTTGCTCTGTTTGTTATTTCTGCATCTATCTTTCCATCTTCTGTTACTATACTTACTAAATATTCAAATGTTGTTACACTTTCTAGAGTCTGGTTTTTGCATTTAATATCTCTACTATTTTGATTACCTGGTTGATTTTCATTTATTATCATCACTTTTGTTTTATTTATCTTCACCTCCATATTCGTGTTCTCTACTTCTTTAGTCTAAATATTCACTAATTTTTCCATTTTGTTCTTTGTATTCGCCACTAAAACCACATCATCTGCATATAGTAGACTACTCATTTTTATCGGTTCTAAATTTATGTGTCCAATTATAGTATTCTGTTGCTCATATTTTTCTTTGATTCGTTTCATAATCTTATCCATGATTATTATAAATAGTAGTGGACTTAAACTGGCACATTGTTTTATTCCCTTACACATTTTGAATTCTTCAGACCTTTGGCCTGCAATCTGTACCTTGGCTCTAACTGTCTCGTATACACTTTTAATTATATTTATTAAGGTGGGTGGTACTTCCATTTCCTCCAGGGTTCTCCATACTTCTCTTCTATCTACTGTATCAAAGGCTGCTTTTGGATCTTTGAATGTGAGGTACATTTCTTCTGCCTCTTCTATTTTTCTTCCGATTATGTTCCTTAGTATATAGATATTATCATTTGTTTGTCTTTCAGGTCTAAAAGCTCCCTGCTCTTCTCCTAATTTTGGTTCTACATATTCTCTTAATCTTTTTCCTATTATTTTTGTGTACACTTTAAAGCTACTTTGGGCCAAACATATTGCTCTGTAATTCTCACACTGTGTCTGTTCTCCCTTTTTATAGATGGGTACTATTAAGGTATTTTCCCATTCCCTTGGAATTTTTTGTTGTACCCATGCTTCTTTGCATACATTCCATATCCATTCCTTTCCTCTTTTTCCTAACGATTTAATCATCTCTGGCGTTATCTCATCTTCTCCGTTAGCCTTGCCTATTTTGATTTTTTGTATTACTTGATCTATCTCTTCTTTATGGATTCCTTGTAGTTGGCGATATCCTCTTCTGCTGTTGTTATATTCTCTTCCGGTGTTAATGTATGGAATTGCTCTGTATAGTATTCTTTACATGTTTTCAATACTTCTTCCATTTCCGTTTGTATTTTAGAGCTCTAATTACAACAATTTAGATTGCATTTATTATATAAAATTGAATTGAAACTACTTCCTTCCTTCCTTCCTTCCTTCTAGCCGTTTTCTATCCGTTGGATGTAGGCCTCTCTCAATGTTCTCCAGGTTTCCCTGTGTTGTGCAACCTGATACCAATTTAAACCTGCTGTGTGTTTTATATTGTCGTACCAACGCTATTGAGGTCTGCCAACGCTTCTCCTCTCGCCCCAAGGTCTCCATCTAGTGATTTTACCAGTTGTTGTTGTTTCTACCAATATGCCCTGCCCAGTTTCATTTGGGTGAGGCTATTCTCCTTTCGATGTCTTCGATTTTTGACGTTCTCCTGATCCATTCGTTAGTTTTTCGGTCTTTCAGTGTTACTCCAACTATCTTTCTATCTATTGCTCTTTGATGTGTTTTGAGCTTGTCCAAGTTCTTTTTTGTCAAGACCCAAGTTTCCGATGCATTTGTAGACACTGGCAGGATACATGTATTGTATATTTTTGCTTTTAGTTTCATTCATCTCACCAAACCACATGAATTAAATATAACATTAGGATATTTCAACGCAAAAATTGGGGAAGGGGAAACAGTAGGTCGAGTGCCTGAGTAATTAGGTTTGGGAGAGAGAAATAGTGGAGGAGATCGTTTGATACAGTTTTGCCAGGAATAACAATTCAAAATAATGAACACATTGTTCCCATTACCACCGAGACGTCTGTGTACCTGGAAATCACCATAACGTCGAGGGGATAACATAGTGCGCAACCAAATCGATTCCATATTAGTAAACCAAAGATTCAATTCAATGGCAACCAAATCCGTCACATATTCTGGTGCTAATGTATCATTTGACTATGTCCTGTTAACGATGAAAATGAAACTGAAGCTTGCGCTGACAAAACCCAACAACAAAACGCTGAAAGTTGATGTCAAAAAAATAAAAGACCCTGAAATGAGAGCCAAAAAATCAATGAACATGTGACAGAACTAAGGGATTATACAGGGTAAACAATGAATGAACTGTGCGAAAACTTTGAAGAACACATCAGAAACACAGTAACTTGTATCCAAGGTTACCCAAAGCAAATGAGGAAGAAGAAATGGATGATGTATGAAATTTTGACATTGATGGAAGAACGCCGTAAACATAAGAGTAAATATGACAATGCATATAAAAGGTTGAATGTTCACATCAGATTTGAGAAAAGAAAATCAAAATGGAAGTAGTTGGAAAGAAATGTGACGAGTTTGAGAGATTAGAACAGACGTACGACACTAATGGAAAACATAAAATACTGAAAGAGTTGGCTGGAGTGTATAGATCCAGATCAGCCACGGTATTAACATGTGATTCAAATAAAATCATCACAAGGTCTACAGATAAAAGAGACCTCTGGAATGTTACATTGAAAATCTATTTTCTAATGATAGGAAACGACTGCTTAAACTTATTTGATCCTCCAATTCAAGAGTATGAGATAAGAGAAGCGATTATGGAAGCAAAAACAACAAGCTGGACGTGATAAGATACCTGCAGAAGTGTTGAAATTGATCAACGATGATCATATCGTGCTGTTGCAAAAAATATTCTTCTTCTTCTTACGTCAGGACTGAGGCCTGTGTTTTCAGCAATGATTTGCCAAGAGTAGTTGGGATGCTGAAGACCAGCTTTCAAACCATCTTATAGATGGTCGTTCAGGTAGCCGAGATGTATTTGTTTTTTTCTCTTCTGAAATTTTTGCCAGCTGATCATTTGACATTCTGTCCACGTGGTCTCTCCATTCCCTTCTCTGGTTCCTTGCCCATCTTACTACATCTTGAATCTCACATATTTCCCTTATTTTTTCACTTCACTAATATTTTAATTTCGTTATCTCCTATTCGGTATCCTCTTCCAGCTTGCTTTACTTCGTTAATGATTTCATCCATTATGATGTTAAATAAGATTGGGCTTAGGCTGTCTCCTTGTCTGATCACAGTTGCTCTATTGCCTAGTTTATTTGAAGATCTGACATATGTATAATTCTCGATATTCAGCTTTTCAATAACTTTTATTATATTGGGGTGAATGTTCCTTTTTTAAGTAGCGTCAAACTTCAGTAAAGCGTACCCTATCGAATGCCTGAGTAAGGTCAATGAAGCACATATAAGGTGTCTTGTTGTACTGTATGGCCTTTTCAGTTATTTGGAGTATTATAAATATGGCGTCAATAGCATACCTGTTGTTTCTGAACACTTGCTGTTCGTCACAAATACCAGTTGACACTACTTCTTCTGTTAAGATTTTAATAAATCAGAACCGCACTCATTAATCTGATACCTCGATAATTTTGTAGGTCAGGTTTTTCTCCCTTTTCGAAAACTGGAATCAAAATACTTTCTTGCCATTCGGATGGTATACTCTTGACTACAAGTAACTTTTGAAAAGAAATTGTAGTTCATCATGTAATGTATCACCTCCATATCACTTCTTGGACTAGCCAAAAATAATTAAGCATCAGGTAGGCGTCAAATGAAATAATAAATAAATAGAGTAGAGTTTTGTATTTAAGTGTATAAATTCTCTTTATGGGAAAGCGCTTTCGACTTCCGTCATCTTCAGTGCTTCCTGAAAGTAAATACTCAGTTGAAAGTACAGAAACATCAGTTGTAAAAGTGAGGTTATAACTTTGGAAAAATTATTAGGTGAGTACTACTACAAGTCAGGTAAAGGAAGTTGCTGAATAACTAAAAACCATTGTTACAAATTATATTGTTCTGCTTAATAACTAAACAAGAAACATGTTAAAATTTAGGCCATGTGGTATGCAGAAGCAACGTCAACCAGATGCGAAATGTGTAAAGTCAAATGTCAAAAATGTCAAAGTGGTAACACCTGTACCAACCTAAAGAGCGGTCTAGTGAGTATTGAAATGGAAGCGTTACTTAACGTAAATTTAATTATATTTATTCATCTGATAGAAATAAAGAAGATCTCTGTCCCTGTTCACTTGTGTGTTTAAACTAAGCTCATTTTCATCAAGTTCTTTGGAGATCTCAAGTGCTCAAAAAAATCCAATCTAAAAAATTCCTTATTATCAATCCTGTGCAAAAATTATGCTTGTGAAATTTGAGATGGTTACCAAATATGGACTTGTCAGGTCTCTTCAAATGTTCATTGATGCGAGTGAGAAGTGGTCTGCAGGTTCTACCAATGTAGGAGGCCGGGCAATCAGAACACTCAAGTCTATACATACCGCTACTTTTCAATTTACTAATTTTATCCTTTGAGTTAACTAAATCATTGCTCAAACTGTTGTAAGCTTTAAAGGAAACCTTTGTACCAGGTACTGTATCTTCTATGACTTTGGAAATATCCCTGCACATATTTTGATCAACAAAAGGCATGGAAAAGTATTTCACCAAAGGTTGGTTGATTGTAGGAGAAGTAGTGAAGGCGAGTCTTTTGCATATCCTGTATTTAATTTTGTTAATCAATTTATGAATAATGTAAGGTTGGTAGCCATTATTGACAGCAATCTGTTTTAATATGTTAACTTCGCTGTAATTTGAAGGAGCTAGAGGAATTGTTAAAAGTCTATTAACGTAGTAGTTGAAGGAGGCCATTTTATGTTGCATAGGATGATGAGAATTGGAAGGTATGACGTGATCAGTCTGAGTGGGTTTTCTGTAAAAGGAAAAATCTAATTTGTTGTTCAATTTAGTTATTGTTAGATCCAAAAAGTTCAATCTGTTGTCTGATTCCAGCTCAAGGGTAAATTTAATTTTGGGGTGTACATTATTTAAGGATTCACCTTTCCAATAACAACAACATCAAACACAAGATAAGAAATATCTGTCAGTTCACTATAACCAAATATCAACGTTCTCACAAGGAGGTACCTGTTTACTTGAAGAAGTCCAATCATAAGAATTTAATTAAAACTGTACATAAACTTATCAGAAACATTTCCAACAACAATCTCATCTTATTTAAAGCTGATAAAAACAGCTGTCTAGTCATACTTGATCATACATATTGTATCACGAAGGTTGCAGGCTTTTGAGCTCCAACAACTTCATCCCTTTAAACTCAAATCCACTTAACAAATTCATTTCAAAAACCAAAAATTACATAAAAAAGTTTGTGAAGATCTTTTTTATGAATTCACCAAAATATACAATTTAATTCCTAGCAATCCTCAAATGCTCAGATTATATGGTCTCTTGAAGATACACAAGGGGGGCATTCCAGTCAGACCAGTGGTAAGCTTTCACAACACTCCTGTCTCTACTTTGGCAACATTCATCCTGCAAGTGATAAAGAACATCATCAACTACAAACCGTCCAATTCGGTGAGTAACACTTTAGAATTAATTAACAAAATTGAAAAATTTCGACTCGACAACAATACATTTAGGTTGATGTCAGCAACCTATTTACGTCCATACATAAATCTGAAACTTTACCTTTAGTGTCAAACTTACTTTCTCTACATTCGGTTCCTATTCTACAAAAACTGATATCTTAACTTTGTTGAGATTTTGCATTTCTCAAAATTTTTTTGTCTTCAATGGGAAATCTTATAGCTAACCTGAAGGCTTGGCTATAGTTCACCCTCTCTATCTGTTCTTGGCTGACATTTTAATGGAAAATTTGGAAAACTCATACATCATCAACAAGATGAATAAAATTGTTAGTTGGTTTCGTAACGTCGATGATTGTCTGGTTTTCATTGCAGGTAACTTCAATGATGCTCTGGATGTACTTGAATCCTCAAATAATGTATACACCAAAATTAAATTCACCATTGAGGTGGAATCATACAACAGATTAAACTTTTTGGATCTGACCATAACTAAATTAAACATTAAATGAGATTTTTCCATTTACAGAAAGCCCACTCAGACTGATCACGTCATACCTTTCAATTCTCATCATCCTATGCAACATAAAATGGCCTCCTTCAACAACTACGTTAATAGACTTTTCACAATTCCTCTAGCTCCTTCAAATTACAACAGCGAGGTTAATATATTAAAACAAATTGCTGTCAACAATGGCTACCAACCTTACATTATTCATAAATTGATTAACAAAATTAAATACAGGATAGACAGAAGACTCGCCTTCACTATTTCTCCTACAATCAACCCACTTTTGGTGAAATACTTTTCCAAACCTTTTTTTGATCAAAATATGTGCAGGGATATTTCCAAATGCATAGAAGAAACAGTACCTGGTACAAAAGTTTCCTTTAAAGCTTACAACAGTTTGAGCAATTATTTAGTTAACTGAAAGGATAAAATTAGTAAATTGAAAAGTAGCGGTGTGTATAGTCTTGAGTGTTCTTATTGCCCGGCCTCATACATTGGTAGAACCTGCAGACCACTCCTGACTCGCATCAATGAACATCTGAACAGACCTGAAAAGTCCATATTTGGTAACCATCTCAAATTTCACAAGCATAATTTTAGCCCAGACAGAAACTCAACAATTTTGCACAGGATTGATAATAAAGAATTTCTTAGATTGGATTTGTTTGAGACACTTGAGATCTTCAAAGAACTCAATGAAAATGAGCTTTGTTTAAGCACACAAGTGAACTGGGACAGAGCTTTTCTTCCTCTCTATCACAGGATTAAATATAATTAAATGTACGTTAAGTAACACTTCCATTTCTATACTCACTAGACCGCTCTTTAGGTTGGTACTGGTGTTTCCAAATTTTTGACATTTGACTTTCTCGTTTAGTTATTAGGCAGAAAAATATTTTAATTTTATTGTAACAATGTTTTTGATTTATTCAGCAACTTCCTGTTTACCTGACTTGTAAGTACTCACCTAATAATTTTTCAAAAGTTATAACCTCACTTTTACAACTCATATTTCTTTACTTTCAACTTAGTATTTACTTTCAGGAAGCACTGAAGATGACGAAAGTCGAAAGCGCTTTGTAGTAAAGAGAATTTATACCCTTAAATACAAAACTCCACTCTATTTATTTATTATTTGAACACGTGTATTTAGCTCAACATATTTATCAAATGAAATGTAACTTCTTTCGTTCTGATGGTGATATTTAGGTAATATCGAAACAATTATCAATTTTTTATAATTTTTAACATTTTTTCAATATATTGTGGAGTTAACTAGAAACAGTAAGTTTCATTTAAAACACTACCTCTATATTTATTAATTTCGTTCTTTATTTCGTCAATGCCTGGAGCTTTTCTGTTCTTTATTTTTGGTACCATTTGTTTTATTTTGTCCAGGGAAAATTCCATATTTCGGATTTCATTAAAGTTTTCATCCTCATGGTGTGATTCCTGTGCTGATGTGGTGGTTTCTGTTGAGCTATAAAGATTTTCAAAATGTCGTTCCCATTCTTCTGCCGTAATTTTTGTATTTTGTAAGTATTCATTTTTTTTTCTATTTACCAGTAGATTCCATATTTTCTTTTATCCTCCATATAGGTCATGTTCCATATCATTCGAAAAATGCTTCCAATGTTTTCATTTGATTTTTAGAATATTTTCGTTGATCCTGTTTCTTAAAGCGTTATAATCATTATATATTATTGCATTGGATCTGTGTTGCAGGTACGATTTCCTTTTCTCTTCGGCTAAAGTCTTGATTTCTTGTTTCAACCAAGGCTTTGTATTTGATCTTCCCCCCTTTTTATAGTTTTTCTTCCGAAAGCTTCTTCCGCTGCGTCTCGTATATTAGTTCTTAATTTTGTCCATACTCTTTCAGTGTCATCTAACTCTTGGATATTAGTTGCAGCTATTTTTTTTCTAAGCCTTAGTTGATATTGATATTTAGTCGAATCATCTGATAGGGATTCTATATTCCCCTTATGAAACCGTTGCATGATTATTCTCATTTTTGCCATTACGAGATGATGGTTTGTTCCTGCATTTGTGGAAGCTAAATAACTCACGTCTTGCACCCTTGTCTCATCAATTGTTTGTTTGTTAAATCTATTTTTGATACCATATATAACTTCATCGCCAATTCTTGCATTAAAATCCCCTAATATTATAACTTCATCTTCATTCGGAATATAGTCTAAGACTGTCTGGTGAAATAACTTTATCTCCGTCTGTGGTTTGCTAGTATGGGGTGCATAGATACTTATTATATGAGTTGGTCTTTATTTTTGTAATTTGATCGTCATTTTTAGTATTCTGTCGCTAATGTATCTTATATTGCTGACTTGGTTTTCGTACGTTTCATGTAGCAGTATGTCAACCCCTGATGTTGCTTTTTCATTTTTAACCTTGCTGCTGTATATTAGAATGTAGTTTCAATATTTGCCATATCCTTTGCCCTTCTTTTTGGTCTTCGAGAGTGCACATATGTCATAATTGTATCTTTTCATTCCAAGTATAATTTCTTGGTCTTCATTGTTGATTGATGTTACGTTCCAGCATCTAATTCTAAGTGAAGCCGATTCCGTTATTTGTTTATTCCTTGCTCTCGCCAGGTTGTCATTATTTAATCCAGTCAATTCCGAGGCTAAACCATTGTTTCTAGGAGCACGTGGATTTTTACGCAAGCGGGTCGCTGGACTCATTTGGAAACCTCCACTTTTATCCGGGCTTGAGACCGGCTATGAAGTCACTGGGCTAGTCAATCCACCCAGCACTTTCATAGGCAGAGTTGCAAAAATATTCAATGAAATATATTATTCCGGTTGGTTTCCCAAAAAGATGGCTGAGATTCACGTTCATACCACTTATCAAGAAATCTATTGTAAGCAGATGCGGTCGGTGATCATAGGCTAATATGCCTCATGAACCATATTCTTGAAGATACTGCATAATAAAATATACAAGAAATGCGAACAGAAAATAAGCTCTAGTCAGTTTGGTTTCAGATCTTGTCTGGGTACTCGAGATGCACTTTTTGAAGTTCAGGTTTTGGTACAGAATTGTTATGGATGAATTTTTATGCCTCATCGATTACGAGAAAGCGTTTGATCGTGTTAAACACAAAAAACTGACGAACACAGGGGTGGAGAATAAATATATAAGGTGCATACAAGATCTATACTGGCACCAAACAGCATATGTCAGAACACTAAATATCACTTCTGATTATGTCATAATAAGGAGTGGTGTCCGACTAGGATGTATTCTGTCGCCACTCTCATTTTGTACTCTGAAGCTATAATTATTGAAACCTTTGAAGATGAAAAATGGACGTGAAAGTGAACGGTGTGCGAGTATTAATTATCATGTATGCGAATGATACTCTGCTGATTGCCAACGATGCTCACGAACTTCAAGAAATTTGTATCCGACTGTGTCATCTGAGTGAAAAATTCGGACTAAAGGTAAATGAGAAAATTCATGATTAACAGCAGAATCACAATTTGAAATAAAAACACAATACAGATTCGTAGGATGTGGCTTTCATAAAATACGAAAAAGTTCTTAACCCTCCAGTACTAACATGCCGTCTGAGAGACCGACCCCCCACTTTTCTTTCCGAATCATTGCAAGTAGCCTTTCGTCGCGTGCGTGCGGCTGGCTATCTTCATTTTATTCAGTTGTCGACCAGTTGTGTGAATTTGAGGTGTGTTTTAGCAATTTTTGCGATTTTACAATTGTTTGGTCTTCCGGGCGCATGTTAGTAGTGACGGTATTATTTGAGTTCTAAGAAAAGGTGAGATTTTTTATTATGTTTTGTAAAATTGCGTACTAAACAGTTGCTAGTATCTTAATTTTAGTTAATTATTGAGCAGTTCTGCAATTCTTTTAGTAGGATGTGTGTGTCAGGGTTTTTGGCGATTTTGTACATTATTTGGTCTCCTGGACGAATGTTAGTAGTGGCGCTACAATACTATTTATTTGAACTTCTAGTAGAATGAAAGGTAACATAATTTATATTTTAGTAATATTGCATACTAAAGTATTGTTAGTTTTAGACATCAGTTATTATGAAAAAGAGCAAGAACGACTAAGAAGGTTATGGAAGGAGGTAGACGAGGAGGAAAATCAAATTAATATTCCAGAAGATGAGGAAGACTCCGGTGAGGAAGACCATGTAGAGGAGCGTGAAGAAGATTCCGAATCGGAACAAGAGTTAGAAGATATAACTGCATATCACAATTCTCATCCTAACAAGAGAGCAAAGTTTACGGGTCTCATCTTTACTGGTAAAGACAAATATACAAAATGGAAAAAACACCCTCCAAATCAAAAGGTTAAAACTGCTGCAGAAAATATTATCATTCACTTGCCAGGCGTAAAAGGACCAGCACGCAATTCATTAAGTATTTTGTATATTTGGGCCCGCTTTTTCACTGAAATATTAAACTCACTTGTAGAAAACACAAATTTATCAATATCCCAGAAACAGTATTCTCGTGAATATCGAACATCAACTACTACGGATATAATTGAAGTGAAAGCATTGCTAGGGCTCTCATACCTCTCTGCCGTGCGCAAAACCAATCGTTTGAACGCAGAAGATTTGTGGAAGACCAACGGTACGCCAATTGAAATGTTCAGGCTAACGATGTAACTAGAACGTTTTCGATTCTTGTTGAGACATTTGAGGTTTGACAATAAAAGCAAACGACCTGAGAGACAAAAAACAGATAAGTTGGCATTCGTACGTTTGAATTATGTATTTCAAACTGCGAAGCAGATTATACTCCATCGGAGTATACTACTGTGGACGAAATGCTTACAGGTTTTCGTGGAAAGTGTAATTTGAGACATCCTCAGTAAGCCCAAAAAGTACGGGATTAAAATATTTGCCTTAGTAGATGCAAGGACGTTTTATACATTAAACATGGAAGTTTACGTCGGTAGGCAGCCCCCTGTACCTTTTTCAGCTGAGAATACTGGAAAAGCAGTTGTTGAGAGACTTGCACAACCTATAGCCAATACTGGAAGAAATATCACCATGGACAACTGGTTTACCAGTTTACCATTATGTAAGAGCCTTTTAGAAAAAAAAATTAACTATGATTGGCACAATAAAGAAGAATAAGCGAGAACTACCATGCGAATTTTTGGAAGGTACTAGACCAGAGGGTTCAAGTATGTTCGGTTTTTAAGAGATATGTACATTAGTGTCATACATTCTAAAAAAAGGAAAAAATATACTTCTCATATCGTCAATGTATGACGATGATAGCATCGACGAAAATACGGGAAAATCAGAAATTCTTATGACGTACAATCATACAAAAGGCGGTGTTGACACAGTCGATCAATTATGTTCAAATTATAACTGTGCCAGGAACACAAGAAGGTGGCCTATGGTAATTTTTTATCGATTACTAAATATCGCAGCTACAAATACATTCGCCATCTTTATTTCAAAAAATCAGGACTCGGATATGCTTAGGATAGTTTTTCTAGAAAAACTGTCAATTGACTTGATTACAGATCATCTCAGAAGGCGTGCAATGGTTCAACAAGTGCCACGTTCATCTCAAATGCGAATAAGAGTAATATGCCAAATGGAAATCGAAACCCTTGCTCAAGATCAGGACAGGACCTACGGTGGATGTTTCTTCTGTAGCACGAAAAAAGTCGGAAGACCAAGTATAAATGTAATCAATTTGGCACATTTTTATGTTCAGAACACGTTACTACAATATGCAGCGATTGCCAGGGACATGGAAGTGACGAAGATGACTAATTTTAATCTAAATATTTATAATAAGATGTTATAATTATCAATAAATAATAAATGGAATACTTAAATTTTCGTTTTTTTCATAAACAAAATAAAAAAATACCATTTTCTGAATTTGGTCTCATATACCGATGTTAGTGCGAATGTTATAGAAATCATGTTAGTACTGGAGGGTTAAATGTAAAGATCTACATCTAACACTACACATGAGATATGTTAAGTGTGGTCGATTCTCTTATATGGGGTCGAGTCTTGTATTTTGAAAGTAAACACTATCAATACATTGGAAGTTTTTGAAAAGTGTACATATAGACAGACGTCTTCTCAAAATTCCATGGACTAATAAAGTGACGAACAAAGATATCTCGCAAAAAATACACAAAGAAAGGGAATTACTCACTACTATAAAAAAGAGAAAGACTGCATGTTGCAAATGATTTTGGAAGGTAACATTGAAGGAAGAAGAGGTATGGGACGAATGCAAATGTCATGTGCTCGAAATATTAGACAGTGGACCGGAATTAAATCTATTGGAGAACTTCTTCAAATCGCCAGAAATAGAGATATATTCTGTAAAATGGTCGCTAACATCCATTATTGTGGATAGGCAGTCGAAGAAGAAGAAGAGTCAGCTAAGGAAAACTGACATTTATTGATAGTTAAGACGGTTATTACTTCATCATTTTGAAATCGAAATATTCCGAAAACGGTACACAGCATCTAGTTTTACCAAGAGTACCTTTTTGGAACTGTATATAAAAATTTCAATACCCTGTATCTTCAAAACGGATGCCGTTACGAAATTTGTTTACTGAGCAAACCGAACTTTTTTTGCAGTGTTCTACCTAACCTATTAACGGGGTCTATTCTTATCTGAGCTTCAATTAAAATGAGATTCGATTATAGATTAAATCACTGTTATTCACAACATACTTTGCAAATTATTCCAATTAGAAAATAACTTTATCGACAGAGAGGGTATTTACAACTTAACTAATTAAATTTTAAGTGGAAAATCCAATTAATTTTCCACTGTCCTTCAAATTTCATTATTCAACCGGTCTGAACTCAAAAACTTTTGGCTGTAATCGACTCGACTCAATCAAATGACAAAACACATTTTCCCTGTTTCGAACAGATGATAAATTCTTCATGGTGTGCACGCCTCTATCTTGTAGACGTAATCGGTTAGAAGACCACAGACAATGAGTCAGTGGCAAAATGGCGTGAGTGAACGATTGACAAACACTGATTGTGACGTTCCGGAGCTTATTTGGGATTTATCGACATGGAACGCACACACGCCGTGGGGGACAGATTATAAAGATGGATTGACGCCGGTAGAATTATTTATGTTACCACCCCATTACCATTTGTTTATGTTATTTATAGGTTATGTGCAACCCTACAGATTCATCATTTTGACGTCATGGAAGAGTACGGCTACATTAAAATTTAGGAATACTACTATTTTTTGAGAACTCCACCATGTAAGAAAATCTTGTTACTTTATGGCCCAACCTTATCTAATATACGTGAAAAGTTGGAGTTTTGAATTTTTTAGAACTATTTTTTCGGTTTTCAACAAGAAAAACTCGAAAAAACGGTTTTTGGAAAGAAATCCCGTGTGTATTTCGTCGTCGTTGTTGTCCTTATCAATGGCCACTTTTTGTAACATGTTTTGTTAGTACGATACATCGTTCGAAGTGCAACAAGTCAGCAATTGTATGATTGAATATTGTTCAGGACATCTCATCGATGAACTCTATTTTTTCAGATCACCAAAGCCTGTGCTGGGTGTCCCAAATTGGTATGCTTTGCAGTGTATACCGCAAACTAGAGGAGATTGAAAAAAAGTAGTTAAAATATTATTACTTCTTTTTTTGTTAAAGGAAGGATTGTCCAATCAAATATTCAATAGGCCCCTTCATTAGAGGGTGATTGATGATTAGTGTTTGCGCCAATATTAAAATTCTTATTCGTAGTCTTATACTCTTTAAGAACGGTTAGTTGATTCCTTAGTAATAGGCAACACACCTTGCTTCTTTTATATATAAATTTAAAATATTGGTTCGATATAGATAATTAGTATTATTAGAAAAAGTTCAGATAGTGAGTTAGAATAAAGCGCTTGAACAAGCCATCCTCAGAAAATTATCGTGATTAAGTCAATATAAAACCATTTTTCAAATTCAAATAACAGTGAATTTAGGTGAAACATTGTGTAAACTACGAGTTTGTCACTTTCTTCGATTCACCCTATTTATCCGTACCTTAATCCCTAATTTTCATTGGCAAAACTTGGACAGGACAGCCAGAGTTGGGGTTCCTTTGTTTCATCCATATGTTTGGTAAGTGTTCCATTTAGAATTAAATTAGAATCTACAGTCCTGTATTAGTTTTTAGAATCATACCGTACAATAAGTGTTCAGTGGCGCACTAAAATATTTTTAGGGAGTCTCGCTAAGGAAATATAATACCAACTTTTGTTTTTTCAGATGCGACACCCTATATATTTAGACATATTTCGTTTCCGTTTTTAATGGTCTCTCACATGATATGGCATATAACACATTTATTCTCAGGGCGAATAAAATGTTTGCAGTTGACATCACGGTTAAGATACTTAAAAATGAAACATCCAGTAACGCAATTTAACATTTTATTAAAAGAATCTGAATCGTGATAGTTTTATTGGCAAATAATAAGATTATTCAACTTAAAAAAGTGGAAATAAAAATTTACAGACAAATTACTTCTACAAATATATGGAAACAAAAGATTATTACACAAATAATTGAAATACTACCAAAACTGCCATCTACGGATGTCAGTAAAACTTTGCGCCATATACTTGACACATCCCAAGTGAATCTAAAAAGAATAAAATTTCCATTTAATGAACAATTAAAGTGCCTAATCAAATTTAAATCACAAAATTTTTTAAAATCCCGTAAAATACCATGTCGTATATCAATGCATCTACCTTTTGCTATTTTCAATTGATACTTACAAAGAAACATTCTTCC
Organism: Galeruca laticollis; assembly: GCA_963921935.1. Taxonomy (NCBI): domain Eukaryota; kingdom Metazoa; phylum Arthropoda; class Insecta; order Coleoptera; family Chrysomelidae; genus Galeruca; species Galeruca laticollis. The sequence continues at coordinate 100,218,087 of OY998181.1, read as the reverse complement.
AAATAATTCTCAATTTATTTAGATAAAATGTTTATATATACATAGTAATTTTGCAACTAAATTTAAGCAGATCCAAAAAATGATTTAGCAAGGAAAGAAATTTATAAGACTTGGCCCAGTTTTTGCTATAAGGGTGGAAAATCCAAAATTGGGCCAAGTCTTATAAATTTTTGACAGTTTGTACTGTTCTTTCAGCTAAATCATTGGATAATACGGACTACTTGTTTTGTTTTGTAAATTTACTATTTACATAACTTGTACCTTGATCGGTATACAGTGTTAGGAACATTACGAGTGAACATACGTTTTACCGTCAATGTGTTAGAAAGTGACAAATACATATAAATTCAGTGTATTATTCTTTTCCGCTAACAGGATATCATAAAGTCGAAAACGTGCAACAACTGTATGTGTAAAGGCTTGGTGGGAGTATACACCAAGTTCCTCCAGCGTCTCAATCAGTTTCTCATGGCTTACGGTATCGAAAGCTTTAGCCAGGTCAACAAAGATGACGGTTTTCCTTCGTCAAGGGATTTATATATTTTTGAGGTAAAAGAGGCTATTGCATATTGAGTAGACATAGTCTCTCTTTGCAAGGCAGGAGACTAAAGATATAGGCCTATAATTCAGACATTCCAATTTGTCGCCTTTCTTATAAATCGGTTTAATTTTGGTCTCTTTGAATGAACTGGGGTGTCGATGTATGGACGGAATTAGTTGACGAAGAGTGTTGGCTATGATGTCCCTCGAGTTGAGAATGGCGTTCATTAGGGTGACAGTTAGGATTTCTATTATTATTTTGGTGTCAGTTGAGAGTTCGAAGGGAGCTGGTGGCTTTTCGACAGTGACTGGGGCAGTTTCTTGGGGGGTATTTGGTGTGGTTAGCCTATGGGGGCAGCGAGGGTGGAAGGCGGCGTGAGGTCCGCCGCATTTCGTGCAGGTAGGAGTACCGGACTTAGGGCAATTTTCGGTGCGGTGGCCAGTTTGGCCGCAAGAAGAGCATATCGGTTGAGACCGACAAGAATCGGAGAAATGTCCGGTTTTAGTGCATCGATTGCAGTATTTTGGAACATGGGGCAGCGGGTTGACGTTGGATGGCTAGCACTGTGGGAGGCCAAAAAATAAGATGCCGGAGGTGAGGGCTTGGTGATAATGGATTTCGGAGTGTGTGATGATGCGAAACATCGATGTAGGTTTGTTTGTGGACTTGGCGATAATTCGCCAAGTTTTGACAAAAGGGAATTGTTGATCGTGAAGAATTTCTTCGAAAGGGATCGTTGGATCTACATTCCTGCAGACGAGTGAGTAAGAGGGTGTTAGAGTTTTGGTTGGCTGGGGTGGACGTTGCGTGGAGTTTAAGATGTTTATGGAGATGTTGGGATCACCAGTGGAGTTTTGGATTTTTATTAGGATTGTTGAAACTGACATCGTGGAAGAGGTTTTAAGAAGGGCTATTCTATTGAAATTTGCTTTCAGATAAAGGATGTGCCCGTTGAGAAGTTCGAGGGTGTTTAAAAGGGTGAAGAGAGATTTTTGGGTTGAATATTGGGGTGGGAGATTTCTGAGATTTAGTCTTTGTGTGAATGTTGTGTTGTTGGCGGGGGTTGATGTGGGATTATTGAGGGGGGTAGAAGCTGGGGTAGATCGGGTTCTTGTTGTCCCGACGAGGGTGAAATCATCCTCGCCGGGACTGGATGTTTGTCGTACGATTGAGGGAGTGGTTGTTGGGGATATTAGAGAGGAAGAGTAAGACCTGGTGGGGGATGATGTGGAAGTGTGTTTTGGGGTTGACTTGGATGAGTTTTGAGGGTTTGGGGAGTTTTGGGGGATAGACGATAGAGAGGATAAATTAGCGGATTGTTGTTTGGAATATTCGAGTCACAATTTTTTTTCTAGTGCTTCGATTTGTTGGAGTCTTTCCTCCATTTCGTTTATTCAGCTTTGTTGTTGTGCGCTTTTGGATCTGTTAGTGCGTTTGGAGGACGTTTTGGGTTTCTTTGGTTTGGAATAGGTGTGGAATTGACTGTGAAAGCTGATACCGACAGCGGACTCACTGCCGGAGGGAGTTGCCACCCTAGTTGAAGGTGTCCTGACTTATTAGCTTTGCGGCTGTTTTTTTTACCTGGGTTAAATATCCTTCCTTCGTCTGGTGTCGATTATGTTGGATTTGTTGAGGGTTGCTTCAGGATTTCATAAATAATAAATGTTTCAAAAGAAATAGTTCACACTTCTAAGTGATTACAATGAACTGTCGAACTAAAAAGTTCGACAGAACACCTGGGTATAAAGGTATAAGTGTGGAAAAGATAGTTTTAATCTTTAAAACCATTTATTTTCTGTGCTCCTATCACTATCACTTTCTCATTTTTGTCAATGATTGAATGAGAACAAATGTCTTCAAAATACAGAATTACTTATATTATTCTAATCTGATATATTTTCATTGAAGAATATACTGTATTTTTCAACGCCGTTTTTATATCGTTATACAACTTTTATGGAAGTTTTCTCAAAAGTTGGCTTCTAATCTCTCTTTAACCTATCCATCTGTAATCTCTGAAGTACTGAAAACTCAACTTATTTAATTTGAAACTTCACATTTTGCTACTACCGTCTCGACTCAACCTAAATTTTTAACAACTATGCATTTCAATGTTTAGCTTTATATATTCAGCCAAGAAATTGCTTCGTTAAAGTTTTATGGTTAAAGTTTCAATTATACGAGTATCTATTTTGTACTCGACAACGTAAACTTTGAAGTAATTTGCGTTCATATTATATTTGTTATTCTAATTAAATAAAACAATATTGAGACACAAAAATATAGACATGAATGTGAAAATAAAAATATATACCACAATAACAGTATATAAATAAAACACCCAGATAAGATTAGATTTTAACGGGGCTATACTGCACTGAACAGCTGTCCTCGCTACTACTACAGTTCGCCGTCCAGCTCCAGAGTTCTTATGAACTGTGGTATTGTAACGGCTTCAAGGAGGTTAGATCCTCCAACATTTTCTGCGTTGGCTTACAAGCATTCTAGAACTTGGTGATCCGAAGTTTCTTCTTCTTTTCCACATAATCTACACTTGTGAATTTCTGCTAGACCTACTCTCATTATTTGCCCTGCAGTGCCATGTGAGGAAGCCCGTGAGGATATGGGCTTATTTTTACTGAGATCCAAATAAGCTTTGGATCTAACGGTGTCAAAGTTCTGCAGGAGCTTTTTGGAGTCATCCAGCCCGGGAAAAAATCGCCAGAGTGTTTCTATTTCGGTTTTCTCCTTATATCGAAACTCTTTCTTATAGGAGCAGTTTGCTATACTACAGAAAGACTTCGGGTCAATAAAGGGCGTTCGTGCCCATTTCCTGGTAAATGTCCTGTAAGGAAGTATGTGAGGAGATGTAGCTTATTTTTACTGATATCCAAATAATTTTTGTATCTAGCGGTGTCAAAGTTCCGCAGGAACTTTTTGGAGTGATCCAGCCCGAGAAGGCACCGCCAGAGTGTTTGGGTTTCCTTCTTCATCCGATACTCTTACTCATAGGAGCATTTTCCAACATCGCAGAAAGGCTCCGGACCAATAAAGGGCGTTCAAGCTTCTTACCTGGCTAGTGTCATGTAAGGAAGCCCGTGTGGAGATGTAGCTTATTTTTACTGGGATCTAAATAATTTTTGGACCTCGCGGTGTCAAAGTTCCACAAGAACTTTTTGGAGTTATCCAGCCCGGGAAGGTACCGCCAGAGTGCTTCTCTTGCAGTTTCCTCCTTCTCCCCACACTCTTTCTTATAGAAACATTTCCCTACGCCCCTAAAATGCTTCGGGCATGAAGCTTAAAACGCTGAAGGCAACTGTTCAAAAAAAATAATTCATAGGATTTAATATTAAAAGAAACAAAATGAAAGAAAAATAATTTTAGTTAGTTACAGGATATAGTAGTCGAATTCCACGATCACGGCATTTCTAAAACGTCAGCCCTCCTGGTATTGGTTGAGTTGGGTAGGAAATCGAGCCTCTGGAAAAATCGTAGCTATACTAAGCCTGCACGGCCTACAATAGCGGCCCAGATTTAGGAGAAAAAGAAAAAGAAAACCCCCTATAAGAAAAATGAACAAATTAATTTACGATATGAACGCTAAACTGAATTTCCGGTGGTCCTCTGTAACTTCTCATCGCATTAAATCCAATATAATTGACGGAATCCCACCGTTTTCCAGGATCTTCGTCTCTTAACAGTATAAGAGTCGAATTAATTACTGTATTACAAAGAAAAAAATATGAGGAGTCATGCTAAAACCCCTAGTTTATACTCCAAATCTAAAATTAATTACACAATCCCACATAATATATTAATTAGTAAAGTACTATTAGTAATTTATTGCTTCTTACAGACTTTCCAACGTTTCCTCGTGAACTTACATGAGAATAGTTCCAACACGATGAAATAAAACTCTTAATTATTAACATCGTCGATAGCCTAAACCCGAACAAATTAACTTTTTTCTTCGTATCACCGGTTGGAAAGTCGACAAAAACAAAGTTTTACAGACAAAAGAAATACCATAGTTTATCCTTTAATTCCAGAATAGCTACATAATTTCCTACAAGGTAAGATAATTTATGAAATAAATTTAATGATTTTCTACATACGATAAATATAAAATTTAAAACGATTACTTGACCCGAGAAACGACGTATTTTAAGATGCAAAGAATATTCTATTAACCCAGATTTGGAGTTCCTGAACTTGAACTGTTTGACGAGTGGGGAATTCAACCTACGTTCCAAGTTTTCGTGGATGGCTAAGAATTTTCAGTTACTTCGATGGTTATGACCGCCGGCAGGTAACTCTTGCGTTGCACCTCCACTAGCCAAGACAATTCTCATAGGACTGGCTTCCTCGTCAAAATTACGAACGGATACCGTTGGTATGAACTCTCTAACGCTCTCTTACTTGCTTTACCCCATAAATCGAATAAAAAACTCTCTCTAACGTTCTCTTACTTGACTTACCCCATAAATCAAATAAAAAACTCTCTTTCTAACGCTCTTTTACTTGAATTATCCCATAAATCAAATAAAAAACTCTCTCTCTAACGTTATCTTACTTGACTTACCCCATAAATCAAACATAAAACTCTCTCTCTAACGCTCTCTTACTTGACTTACCCCATAGATCAAACAGAAAACTCTCTCTCCAACGCTCTCTTACTTGACTTACCCTATAAATCGAATAGAAAGCTTTCTCTCTAATGCTCTCTTTCTTGAATTACCCCATAGATCAAACAGAAAATTCTCTCTCCAACGCTCTCTTACTTGACTTACCCCATAAATTAAATAAAAAACTCTCTCTCTCTCTCTAACGCTCTCTTATCTGACTTACCCCATAAATCGAATAAAAAATTATATCTCTAACGCTCTCTTACTTGACTGACCCCATAGATTAAACAGAAAACTCTCTCTCCAACGCTCTCTTACTTGACTTACCCCATAATTCAAATAGAAAGCTTTCTCTCTAACGCTCTCTTACTTGACTTACCCCATAAATCAAATAAAAAACTCTCTCTCTAACGCTCTCTCACTTGACTTACCCCATAAATCAAATAAAAAACTATCTCTCTAATGCTCTCTTACTTGACTTACCATGTATACCAACCGATATTCTTAGCGAACGGGCAATTTTTCGCGTTACATTCTTTCAGGGTTAATTTCCACGCATATTTCGTTCGCTAGTATTTCTGTCTGGAAGACACTCGGGTGGAAGCCTAACGATATTGATTATCTGGTGCCAGGCCCAAATACTCCAGCGGCAGCTCCTGTGGTGGTATTTGAATCAACTGTGTACCCTATAATGGTGTTTTATTTGAGAGTTTTTGTGGTGTAATCCCTTTCCCAGTCTACTTAGTGTCGTAGTGAAGTTCTTTTCTATACTAACTTTCTTGATCCTTTCGTCACTTTCGCTGATGAGATGTATTTTGTAAGAGAGGACCAGGCTCCCTGATTTCAAATACTCTCATTGCCTGAACCTTCCCTATGTATAGAAAGACTCGCCTTTTGGGCTGATCATTCTACCACCAAATGTAGAGGTGTTATATATGTAATGATCTCAAGTGCCCTAGTTGGACACGTTCTCATATCTCTAGTGATGCACACACATGGAAGCCTTCGAACTCAGCCGAGGGTCTTCTTCGTGCTGTTCTGACTTGATTTGGTATGCCAGACTATTGTCCCATACGAAATTGCTGGTCTCACATGTCTAACACCCATCGCAGTATTTTTGGGTTACATATCCAAGTTTTTCCAGCTAGACTTCTGTACGCCATCAAAGCTTTTATTGCATTACTAGCAATTATCTCTATATGCTTATTCCGCCGAAGTTTACTGTCTAGTGTTATCCCTAGATATTAAACTTCAGATTTCTATTTTATGATTTCCCCGTTTGAAGATATGGCTTTCGTAGATGGAAGTGTTATTTTTCGAGTAAATGGAATGAATGTGGTCTTGATTGGGTGAATATTTAGCCCCACTGACATGCACTGAGGCCCTTTTATAATAAATCACACAAGGTGCTCTCGAACGTTCCTCAGACTCTTAGAACTATGTCATCAGCATAGCCCAAGATCTGTTAGCCTGTACTCCCCTTTGAGATGTCCCGCTGGTGGTTTTAACTGAGGTGGTTTGATTCCCCACCTGGTGAAACACCTATGAAGAACAGCAGAAAAAGCTAAGTGGGACAAGATGACGAACGAAGACATTAAAAAAGTGTTAAAACAAGAATCAGTGATAGAAAAAATATACAAGAACGATTTTCTAACCTTACAGTTCAGTAAGTAAAAAATTATAGGACTGATCGTTTCTAATTTGCTGCAACTTATGTCGGAATATCGGCTATGGAAAATATATTCTGTGGGGTACCGCAAGGTTCTATTCTGGGACCAACTTTATTAAGTGGGTATATACACAAGGAAAATATGCACTATTTGATAGAACTGTAAAGCATACATGTATGACGACGATACACAATTGAGTTTCAGTTTTTCAAAATTCGATAAAAATATTTCAAATATAATCAATCATTGAGGATTTATACAAGATTGTATAAAATTCCAAAGGACATTAGCGAAAAATAAATCCCAGTGAAACATTTTGTACTAAATAAATTACGGCAACATATTTCATTATCAATTAAAGGTACGTTTATCCAGTCATAGATATAGCTATAAACCTAAAACTCGAGCTGGACACTGCTTCAAGTTAACAAATATATGAAACGAGCACATACCAAATGAAAACCCTCTATCCTAATCGACATATTATATTGGACCAAGAGACAAAATATTGCTATTTGATACTATGGTGCTTAGTCATTTCATCTCCTCCTTCTTTTTATTATAGACGTTTCGTCTTTTCAATTCCGGTGCCCCTCAAGCAGTTCTTGAGACGTTAGTGTTTTAAATGAAACACAATGTTTCTAGTTGTTTCCACAATATAGTGAAAAATTTTGAAAATTCTAAAAAATTGACAATTGTTTCGATAACTGAATATCACCGTCAGAATGGCAGAAGCTACATTCCATTTGATGCCTATCTGTAGTTATTTTTGGCTAGACTAAGAAGTGACCTACCTTGTGATTGACTTAATATATGTTAATAGATAATATAAGAAGATGAAGAAGATTTGATATTACAAATATTGAAGCTCAGATATTATTAGCCCTATGGTGATATCCTGGATATCATTTTTCCAATTAAGATCAGTATAACTGTGAAATGATATAGAAAACCAGGAAAACTATATCTGCCGATCTTTACAATTATCCCTCAAGAACACAGTTTAATAGTGGAGAACTCCCAAGATTTATCTGTTCATTGACGACTTCATATTATGGGTTTCTTAAGTGCCTTCTAATTTCCAACTCTTCAAGGAAATCCAGTTCTTGTTTCTTATCACAAATATGTAGTACTTATAGTTCTGTGTTAGGTGTCAATGAATGATTGGTGTCAAGTAGATGTTTTGCGTAATGGGATTTATCTGGTTTTTCTAATCTGTATGCTCGTAAGTGTTCATTGTATGGGATTTCAAAATTTCTAAGGGTCTGACCCAAATAGACAGTATTACATTCTGTTCATTTGAGTTTATATATACCTAATTTCTTTAATTGTGGTATTTTTGTTTTTACATTTGACAATATGGTTCTTACATTACTTTCTGTTTTAATAGAAATTGTTGTAATCATTGCTAAAGATATTATCTTTGAAATATTATTAAAAATATTTCCTGCATATGTGATGGTTTTATAACTTTTTATTTCTTCAGTTTGTTTAGGAAATATTAGTAGTAATGCCAATTTTTCCTCTTTGTTATTAATTAGCTTATTTATCATATGTAGTGGATAACCGTTGGATGTTGCTATTTGTCTAATTGTATTAATATCTCTATCAAAATTACATTTGTTCATAGGAACTGAAAATGCTCTATGTACGAGTATCATTGAAATATATGCCGCTAGTGTATGTGACATGGGGTGATTGGAACTACTGGAACTATATGGAACTGTCACATCAGTGTGTGTCGGTTTTCGGTAAATTGAATAATCAAGTACATTATTAACTCTTTGAATTTTCAAATCAAGAACATTGATTGAATTATGTTCTTCCACTTCTAATGTAAATTTAATTTTTGGGTGTAAATTATTAATATGGTTGAAAAATATATCTAACTGTCGTTCACTACCTATAAAACAAGCTAATAGGTCATCTACATATGTCCATGAAAATGTTTGCCAAAATAGGTGATATAGGGCTTCCCAATATTAAACCTTCCTTTGAATATAAATGTTATTGTTAAAGTGAAATAATTTTGATTAATACATACATCAAATAAATTTTTTTTTTATATAACGACTGAAAAATGCTATATAAATTAAGTATATCTGATATTATTCCTGGATTAATATTTTTATCTTCTAGTAATTAGACATTCTTTAGGAGGAATTTTAGTGAACATATTAGTAACGTCAAATGAAATAAGCTTAGCGTTATCTTGTAATTTGAATGCTTTTAATTTTTTGATTAGTTCTATTGAATTTCTAATTGAGTACTTAGATTCATATCCGTAACTATTGAGTATATTGTTAAGCTTCTTTGCCAATATATTATTAGGAGTATTAACATAAGAAACTACAGGTCTAATTGGTTTCGTTATTTCATGTAATTAAACGGTTTCATATAATTGTAGACAATGAGGATTCTGATTTATGATGGACCTCTTCTCGTTATAATTTAAAAGATAATTTGAATTAACAATATCCATTACATTATTAGAAAACTTTTTTGTTGGGTCTGTTCTAAGAACTTTGACATCGCTAGATTCTATAAAGTTATATATTTTCGAATCATAATTTTCAGTTGTCAATATGACAGTTGTGTTTCCCTTATCAGATTTTGTAACTGTTAGGTTATTATCTTCTACTTTCTTTTTGATTGCATTTAAAACTATAATGTCATTTTTTTGACGTTTAACTTTTGAAGGTTCAATATTTTTGATTGAATTGGCAATTTCTAATTTCTCATAAAAAAAATTATTTGAACTAGATTTTAAAGCTATTTCTGACTCTGTAGCTATAATTTGTTTAACTTTATTCGTAATTTTTGGTAGTGTGCTGTACTTCAAACCTTTATTTAAAAATTCTATTTCACTATCTGTAAAATTAGTGTCTGAAAGATTTTCAAATCGTGGTGCAATGTGTGTTGGTATGTAGGTGTTATTAAGAGGACTGTAATTATTTAAATGAAATGAAAAGACTGGTTCACTGTATTGATACAAATATTTTAATGGTACAAATGTAAAAATGCTTATAAACAATTACATGTTTACTGAACGAAATGCAAAAAGGATCTGCCGGCAACGGTCTGAGAGTAAAACGTTACGATCTCTTCTCGATAAGCTAGACCGCGGGGAGCAGGGGGCCACATTTTGCCTCTCAAAACATACAATGTTGCCAGAACTGACTGAATTAAACATTTCACTAAAATTTAGGGAATTTTAGTGAAATATTCAGAACATAGCCCCCGACGTTGAAAGGAATTCATCACTTTCAACACTTATCGTATAACTAATACATGAGCTCAGAGGCCTAAATTATAAACAATGGCTTAAAACTAAAAGAAACAACACAAAACGGAAACTTCCTTATTTATTCATCGCACAAAGGAAGTGGACACACTTTCACTATGGGACGCTTTATAACACCTAGTTTGGTTTTCACCGACACAACGCGGATGATTTCATCCTTACCGGGATGAAGATTTACGATGCGTCCGAGACGCCACTTATAATGAGGTACATCATCATCGCGTATTAGCACTAAAGTACCGATACTGATTTGTCTTTGTGGAGTTTTCCATTTGGAACGTTGTTGCATTTGAGACAGGTATTCCTTTGACCACCTATTCCAAAAATGCTGTTTAATTAACTCTAACTGTTGGAAATGCGAAAGTCTGGTAACAGAGGTGTGCTGATAATTTGGGAAAGGAACAGACAAAAGTGAGTGGCCAATAAGGAAATGAGCAGGTGTTAACACCTCCAGATCATTAGGATCAGTTGAAAGTGGTGCTAAAGGCCTTGAATTTAATACACTCTCAATTTGAGTTATAACAGTATAAAAACTCTCAAAAGTTAAAATAGTATTGACTAAAACTCTTTTAATGTGATGCTTTGCCGACTTGACTCCTGCTTCCCAGAGACCTCCTTGATGGGGGGAATACGCTGGAATAAAATGCCATTGGATGTCATGTGTATTACCGATCTTATCGATCAATGAAGTTCCGCTACCTTTAAGAAACAGCGACAACTCGCGTAAGGTGTTGTTGGCTCCAACAAAGTTGCTGCCATTGTCGCTATAAATGTGAGAAGGCTTTCCTCTGCGAGCAATGAACCGTTGTAGCGTTTCGAGGAAGGATTCAGTGCTCAATGAGGACACAACTTCCAGGTGAACTGCCTTCGTTACAAGACATACAAATAAGGCGAGATAACATTTTGTATGTTTACACCCTCGTCCCTTGCGATCCTTTATCATAAACGGGCCTGCATAGTCAACTCCCGTATTAGTAAAAGGAAAACTTGGATTGATGCGAGCATTAGGTAAATTTCCCATTATTGGGTTTAAATTTCGAGGTTTGAATCGATAGCAAATTATGCATTGCCTAACAATCTTTTTGGCGAGGTTTGAACCTGCGACTGGCCAATATTGTTCTCGAACGTGAGCTAATAATGCTTGGGGACCACAATGAAGAAGATTTATGTGCTCATGACGCATAATAAGGTAAGTGAGGTGGTGTTTTGGTGATAAGATTGCAGGATGCCGTTTTTCGAATGAATACGAAGAGAACTTGAGGCGACCTCCTACTCTTATCATTTGTCCATCAAGAAATGGGGTCAAACTTAGTAGTTTACTTTTGCGACTTACACATCTAGATTTTTCTAGGTCATCCCAATCCCTCTGGAATGATTCCTTTTGTGCTATGATCACCAAACGCTTCATGGCATTATTCAATTCCTCCACAGTTAAGGATTCGAAAAATCGTAGTTCCCTTTTCAATTTACAATTATTAATAAACCTAAGGCAGTAGGCCATAGTTCTCTTCATACGTATTAGAGAAGAGAAACGATTGAATGGAAAGAGGTCTGCAGGTTGGGTTTGCACAAATGATTTTGACTGCAAACGAACTTCAGGTAATAAATCTATTGGAATTGGGTTTTGAAGAGATATATCAGAAGGCCAAAATTTTGATTCCGAGTACAACCACTCAGGACCATGAAACCAAATGTCTGAATTTACTAGATTTCCTGGAGACACCCCTCGAGACAAAATGTCAGCAGGATTCGAGTCTGTTGGAACATATCTCCAAGTAACCCTATTGGAGTCCGAAAGATTCTGAATTTCAGTAACGCGGTTGGCTACAAATGTTTGGAGAGTATGTGGGGATGAACGTATCCAAGCGAGGACGACAGTAGAATCGCTCCAAAGAAAAGTATCATAAAAATGTATGGTTAAAGAAGATTTCACTTTTTCGACAAGTTTTGCTAGAAGGACTGCAGCACAAAGTTCCAAACGAGGGATACTAAGTGATTTTAAAGGAGCAACACGTGTCTTGGAAGTGACAAGATTAACCTGTACCTCTCCATCAAGGTTTGAACTTTTTACATAAACGCAAGCTCCATACGCAGATTGTGAAGCATCTGAAAATCCATGGAGTTCGATCAAGATGGGATTTGGGCACACGACACTTCTACGAATTTCTACTTGCCGAAGATTGTTTAACTCGTTTCTAAAGTATTTCCATTTATTGCAAAGTTCTAATGGAATATTTTGATCCCAAGTTAACTTCAAAGACCAGAGAGTTTGAAGCCAGATCTTAGCCTTGATGACTACAGGGCCGAGCAGTCCAAGTGGATCGAATATACGTGCAATATCTGACAACATCACTCGTTTGGTGATCTTTTCCACATCTAAGGACGGCTCAATTATGAAGGAAAAGTAATCTTTGTCGGGAGACCACAGCATGCCCAGAGTTTTGCTGGTGTCGGTAGGTCCAAAATGAAATGAATCTTCTGACGTGTGGGAAGGTTTGATACCCTTCAAAATGTCTAAGCTATTTGACTTCCACTTTCGTAAGTCAAAGCAACCTGATTTTAATATTTCAGCTACTTGATCAGCAAGTTGGATAGCCTCGCTTGTAGAGTCAGCACCTGAAAGGATATCATCAACATAGAAGTCATGAAGTATAACCTGTGAAGCTTCAGGAAATGACTCCTTGTTGTCCAAACCAAGTTGTTTTAAACATCTAGTGGCCAGAAATGGGGCACTGGCCGTGCCATAAGTCACAGTGTTCAGAGAAAACGTTTGTAATTCCTTGTCAGGAGAATCACGCCATAATATCAATTGCAAAGGGCGAAATTCCTTATCAACTAATATTTGTCTGTACATTTTGCAGATGTCGGCAGAAAACACGTAGCGATGTTGCCTAAAACGTAGGAGAATGGATGTCAGGTCGTCTTGAACGACAGGGCCCACCATTTGGATGGAATTATAAGAAAGACCAGTGGAAGATAAAGCAGAGCCATTGAAAACTACTCGAAGCTTAGTAGTTTGACTCTGATCCCGCAAAACTCCATGATGTGGAGTATAGAAAAGAACTTGGTCCTCGCTTGATCTTTGAAATTTGGACATATGACCAAGGTTCTCGTATTCAGACATAAAATCTACGTACATACTTTTTAGCTTAGGGTTTGAAGAAAGACGACGTTCTAAACTGAAAAATTGTTTTTTACATGAAACTTCAGTCTTTCCTAATTTTGCAATAGGCTCTTTCAATGGAATTGAAACAATAAACCGACCACACTTGTCACGCTGGAATGTTTTCTGAAAATGTTCTTCAGCTAATGTCTCCTCCACAGAAAATGTTGGACCTTGAGAGATTTCCTCAATTTCCCAAAATTTTGCAAGTTGATCTTGAACCTCACCGGTTCTGCTCACATTGCAGCTTGTGGCCTTACTGGTACCCATACCTATAGGACCAGAGATAAGCCAACCTAATTTACTATCCTGTAAAATAGGTAATTCCTTGCCTAAATGCTTCCGGTTTTCATTCAATAAGGACCAGAATGTATCGGCACCTATTAACAGGTCGATGTCATGAGGCTTATAAAATGCTGAATCTGCGAGGATAATATTTGAAGGAATGTTTAACAAAGTTGGGTTAAAATAATAGTTTGGAAGTTGATTTGTAATCTCAGGGATAACTAAACAATGAATAATTGACGACCATTTTGAAACTAAGGAATGAAGATGAATATTGCATGATGCCTTTATGAATGATTGACCTTGTCCTACCCCTGTAACAACATGTTCAATTTTGGAGAGGGGAAGACCCAGACGTTGTGCACAACGCTTCGTTATAAAGTTTGACATGGATCCGTTGTCAAGAAGAGCACGGCAAGTATGCTTATTTCCATGAGTATCTAAAACACCAACTAGAGCTGTTGATAACAAGACCTGCCCTGTGCCAAAAACATAACAACCGTAGGATTGGAGTGAATGAGCCTGGCCTTGTTGATCCGAGATCTCAGGCTGAGGGTTCAATGCAATAGAATTTAAAGACACTGAGTTATCGTGTAAAGTAGAATTATGTTTTTCTGGACAAAAACGACAATGCCCGTAATTGCACTTTTCTACGGAATGACTTGGCTGTAGACAATTAGTGCATAATTGCAATTCTGATACCCTTTTCTTTCGATTGTTAATGTTAAGAGATAGAAAGGCCTTACACTTAAATATCGAATGGGGTTTTTTGCAATTGAAACAGCAAAAAGTCTTTTTGTTGACATTTGACTCTGATTGAACTACAAACGCCTTTTGTTTTTGAACGATAACATTATCTTTTGATTTTAATCTATGTTTATTAACTTTTTCTAAATAATCCGCTCTATCAGTCATAAAATTCAAAAATTCTTGTAACGAAGGAAGGTCACCCTGAGAGTCAGTTTTTTCCCACTCCGCAATAGATTCGTGATCGAATTTGCTTGAAATTAAATGAATGATAAAGAGCTCTAGTAAGTCAGTTTTTTCTACTCCCAAATTGATCAATGAATTTAAATGAATAAGAATAGAGTCAACTGTGCCTCTGAAACCTTGAGGATCTGATTTTAATTCTTTGAACTTAAAAAATGCTTTAATATGGCTATCTACCAAGAGCTGTTTGTTGTTAAAACGTTTACACATAGTGTCCCACGCTAAATCATAGTTTTCGCCTAAAAAGTCTATGGCTTTAATACATTGAATGGCGGAACCTGTCAATGACGCTCGCAAGTAATGGAACTTTTGAATTGGTTCCATGTCAGTATTGTTATGAATGAGCGATACAAATAAATCTCTGAATTCGATCCATTGCTCACTAACTCCCGAGAATTTTGGTAACTCAATTGTAGGAAGTTTAACAGACGGTTTCCTAGGAGCAGGATCTGTGCCGGACGGCACTGGACTATTTGAACTTATTGCAGATGAATTATTACAAAGTTTTTGTTTTGATAGGTAATTTTTAGCATCTGATAAAACATCATAGTACGTATCTTCGAATTGCTTCGTATCTGTATCATTGAAATTTACACAATCTAAATTTTCCAATTGAAATTGAATATCAGCAAAATTTATTAATAAATTAGCTTCTATACTGCTAATTCGCATTTCAAGTTGAGACAATGTTTTTTCATCAGCAGCGGTATCTTTAATAGAATCAAAATAGGTTGCAAAACGAGTTAAACTTCCCTTTAGGCCACCTCTCCTTTTGACTAACCTTGCAATTTTTACATCAGCTGTCTCGTTATCTGAATTAGGCATTTTTAATAATAAATATAAAGATACTTAAATGTCTAGCAAAAATGATATAAAGATAATGTCGACTACTATTCTTAATACTAGGCCGATACCATAAAATACAAAATCTTTTATCCAGATTTACAATAGTATGTAAACATGAATAATAAATAATACCACAAATTTTGTGATTTATAATGAGTAGTCTGCGAAAAGAAACAAATGATACCACAGTATAAATAGAATATGTACCTAAATGAAATTATACCACAAAATAAATACAATAATAATGTTCTGTGGTCAAAGGAATACCTATGTACTTCTATAACAATAATGAAGAACGTTCCCGATCACGCTGTAGTTGGATATTATGAATATTACTGCAACAAAGCTCTGGATTCGTTATAAAGGATGAAAAATGTAAGTAGGTACGCTGATCTTGCGTACCACGCCACTGGAATGCACTTGTTTATAAAACAAGAACGACGAAGCATGCGTCACCTCGCGCTGACCTTCGTGCTGTATGGTAACTAGATGCCTGAAATCGTGAAACGTTGTAAAATGTGTTTCCCGCTCGCTGTACCTACACGCTACGGCGACCTGCTTTGGTAAATTGATGAAAAATGTGTTTCCCGCTCGCTGTACCTGCGAGCTACGGCTACCTGCTCTGGTAAAATGATGAAAAATGTACGTCTTAATTCTAACGTCACACTGAACTTGTCTGTTTCAGCAAAGGAATGTATTCTTAACCTAAGTTACCTGTTGTCTGACGACACAACACTAAAGCACTTTATTTTAAATAGATGCACTATTTACTTTTGAAAAATGATTTAAACTAATAAATCCGATCGAATGACCATTAAATATGTTATTAAGAGGACTGTAATTATTTAAATGAAATGAAAAGACTGGTTCACTGTATTGATACAAATATTTTAATGGTACAAATGTAAAAATGCTTATAAACAATTACATGTTTACTGAACGAAATGCAAAAAGGATCTGCCGGCAACGGTCTGAGAGTAAAACGTTACGATCTCTTCTCGATAAGCTAGACCGCGGGGAGCAGGGGGCCACATTTTGCCTCTCAAAACATACAATGTTGCCAGAACTGACTGAATTAAACATTTCACTAAAATTTAGGGAATTTTAGTGAAATATTCAGAACAGTAGGTATTTACAGTTTCATGACGTTTAGAATATTGAATTCTATGTTGTGTTTGTTCAAATTTATGTAGCTTTTGTTCTTGTTTCTCAAATTTCTTATGCTTTATCGTGTTGACACTTTCTCTGATTTTGTCATCTAAACAGTCAAATTCTACTGGATGTAGTTTGAACGTGAACTCTGAATGTACAACTTTTATGTAGTTGTCTAAGGAGTCTCTTATTTCAAACCATTTTTTACATTCTTCTTTCAGCCTTGTACTAACTTCTGGTACACTCGGGTCAAATCTTCTCTCGAAGATTTTTTAATGAAATTAACTGTCTCGACCCTTACTTCGTGGAATCTACTCATATTAGTGCTTTAAATAAAACTGAATATTTCTAGCTAATTCCACTTTTTTCGTTATATTGTGAAATTAGCTAGAAACATTGAGTTTCATTTGAAACACTAATATGAGTAGATTCCACGAAGTAAACGTCGAGACAGTTAATTTCTTGAGACGTTGATTGTCCGCTATCGTGCCATCGTTTGAGGGGCCTGCCGATTGCTCTTTTCACGTGGGGATATAGTTGCGGACTGTGATGGCCATTCTATCAGCTGTCATTCTGTTTACATGCTGATTCCACTCTCTTCTCCTTTTCCCAATCCACCTCACCACGTCGTCGATATTGTACTTCTCATATCTATGTTTGTTTGTCCGTCGTATTGGGTATTTACTATTATCGCTCTTAGGGATTTCATCTCTGTTG
The DNA here is from genome assembly GCA_963921935.1 of Galeruca laticollis. Classification (NCBI taxonomy): domain Eukaryota; kingdom Metazoa; phylum Arthropoda; class Insecta; order Coleoptera; family Chrysomelidae; genus Galeruca; species Galeruca laticollis. The sequence continues at coordinate 100,200,794 of OY998181.1, read as the reverse complement.
TTCTGATTATTCTATTGGTTACTGTTGTCTCTACACATGTTCCTCAACCATATGTCAAGATGAGCCTCACACTTGTTTTATAAATTCTGGTCTTACAACCCATGCTGATTTGTTTATTCGTATTTCTCCAAATTTGTTGTCTATGATCATATACTGTGGCAGCCTTATTTGCTTGTTTCCTTACTTCATCTTCCAGGTATCCTGTACTTGTGATCTTACACCCTAGGTACTCGAATCATATGACTTGGTCGATGGTCATGTTTCCGGTAGCTAGCTTACAGCGCAAAGATCTTTTTGAAGTGGTCATTTCAATTACTTCAATATATTATGATCCCTGTTTGTTCGTATCCAGAAGACTCAAAATTCCTGTCTCCGAGTTCTGTATGGAATACGAAAATTTAAGAGAATAACCCACATATTGAAGGTCGCTAATTGGTTAAGGATGGAAGAGAGAAAGAATTATCCACCATATTTATATAACAAAATAAGTTCCGTTGTTATGTACATAATATACATACACATTTCAGAGGGTATATTTCACCTCCCATTCATCGAACCTTTAAATTAAAATCTTCATTTCCTAATATAATATTTGAGCTTTATAACCAAAAGCATTTTATCTTGATGAGACAGTTTCGAAGACCGTTTTGAAACAGTTTCGGCGTGACGTCTTCATTAGTGGCGATCGCAAACATGAAACGTTTTAAAATGTCATGTGATCAGTATCTACCTGTCATCTGCTCTGCCACCTTCTGTTTGCTCACGTTTGTATTTCAACATAACTAAAAATTTTTTTGGTCGTTTCGATTTCAGTATCAGTAATTAGCCGGAATTAATTGGTTATTGGTTAATTAGTTTACGTTAAGATGGAATATGTACTGTTGTTTAATGAACAAAGCACCACTCGCTAAATAATCAGCGGTGGATTTATCCACTGATATTTCATACTCACCCAAAGTAATTTTCACCATTTCTCCTATTGCAAAACACAGTAAATTAAAAAACCGGGGCTATAAGAGTGATAAAGTAAATAAAAAACTGAAATCCTTTTGTTTGGTATAAAAACGTTAACGAAAATGACTGTAATGACACTGCTGACAGCTTAAAACGGTCTTGGAGAACTTTTAAAACGCTGACAAACAGTTTGATTCCTGACGTCATTAACGGACCAAGAAAATGGACCGTTTTAATACAGTTTTAAACAGTTTTTCAAGAAAAAATGCCTCAAATCCTCCATTCCTGATTTTTTTTTAAATGTAAGTTTTCGATTATAAATAGTATTTATTGTATGAGAGCATTTAGAAATTAAGACATACTGATTTTGTGGAACAATGTATATAAGATTTGTATTGTCTATTTGCAATGTACTATTAACTCATTTTACTTATCTATATCTTCTTGTTTCTCCTATATATGCTTCCGCCCAATCTTAGCATGTTAACAAATTAATTTTTTAATCAACTCTTGGTTCGTTATTACTACTAAACCTATCAATGGAACTGCTAATAAACAATTGAAATTTTTTCTTGGCGTTACCATCAAGTTTTATAATTACATAACATTAACAATAAAAATAAAAAGGATTATTTAAATTATTCTAAGGCCAAAACTATACCGTTGTAGTACGTTTACTAGAGAGTTTGTAAATGTGGTTATCGTTAACATTGATTGAACGAATAAGAAAAAGCTATCGCGGTATATAACCATTAACAGTTTCAATGTTTAACACCGAATCTGAATACCTAGACAGTAATTTCATTGTTATGTAACGATAATACCCGTGACATAACCTTACTGCTTTCTACATGGCGCGGTCCTAGAGGATTCACTTAATGTTAACTAATGTATAATCATTATTGAAATTTCTGCCTGTATTATTGCTGGGGATCTAACCACAAGCACCGGTGAGGTTTATAACCTTATATTGCCCCCATTACCGAACGGGATTTACCTTTACATTTTATAATATGGCTTTTGGGGAATATAGACGAAACATTAGTGCCACATTCGGACACCGAACGTTATTTTTGATAGGGTTAATTGGTTAAAGGGTAAGCTTTAGAGAAATGGGGATAGTTTTATAGGATACATGATAGTGAATTTAAACGGTGATTGTGAAAAAATGTAGAAATATACGGTGTAATTTGAGAATAATTGATAGAAGAAAATTATTTTTCTCATTGGAAAATTCCTGTTTTGTATTTTAGTTGATTTTTAGTATGTTTAGTAAAAACTTGCCATATAAAAGTCTTATTATCATTATTTAGTTTCAATTACTCCAAGATATTTGCATTTTTTTCTTTCCTGGGCGGTCATCATACAATTTGTAGTCATATTAGAAGATTAATTATCTATAGCGGCTTTGATAAGGATTAAACCTGTTAATTTGGGTGTAATTCCATATTCATTCCACGTCTGAATGATATTAGATTTAGAAACTCTCGATGATTTTTGCAGATTGCTGATAGTACAGATTTTTGAGAGGAGATGTGTTTATGTTAACAGTATAGCATATTTCAGAGATCGGCGAAACAAATGTGTTTGTCACAATTCCATATCTATTTTTGGCATAATTACAAGTATATCCAATAGTATATTACACTACAAAGGCATAAAGTTTGAGATTCCTGCACTGCGTGCCGTAATGCCCGGTCCAAAGAACCGAGTGAACGGTGTCAATTGTTGCCCAGCGGCCGCCTCGTTTATTATTGTCTGTACATGAATTAATTACTTTCGGTACACTGTGAGCGTAAATGTTAGGTATTCTGCATCACAAAAGTATGTTCTTTCGGCAGGGTTTGAAGACAAATGGGTGAAGGTACTTTTAACAATCTTTTGATAAGTTTCGATCCAATGATTCCTCCCAAAAGGAACAAATTAAGTAATGAAAACATGGAGTAATTCAAGAGGAAGCTTTGTGCTTGAATAAGATGTCCTGATGAATAATTTTTGATGTCCTGATTAAAAGTCTCCCTCATAGATATTGAGATATAGGGTGTTGAAGTTCAAAATCCCGCCTTTTTCAAAACTCTCCCAAAAAGTCCCTCTTAAATATTTATTGATGTTACTGCCAACTATTTCAAGACAAAATACATACCTATTAGCGAAAGTGAAATATTTGATGTTTACAGGGTGATTCGTGCTTTCACAACCCTGTGCTTGTTGAATTACGTATTTTTAGAAAGGAAAAAAGCATCTAATACCATTAAAATAATCACCGCCAAGGTTTCTGAATATTGGATAGTGTAGATCTCGATGTCCTTGTTAAAAGTTCTTATTGGTAGAATTAGATCCAATGGCTACTTTTCGAAATAATAAACGCTTAGTCTGAAAAATATTATTTTTTAGTAATACAAAACATAAATACAAAATAAAAGAAATATTGGAAACTGAATATTTTTACACACTGTGTTAGATTATATTACAACGTTGTGTTACTGGGTGGTGGGCTACAAAAATTCATACTTACAGGGCGATCTGACTTGCGCTTGTAAGATGACTAAATCAACAAATTCAAAAGAGCCGCTGTTCAAGATTAGAAAATCTTGAATTATATTGTTTAGGATGCTTTTAAAAATATGTAAGATATTTGTATGTTATTTCTATTCGTCATTGTATATATTTAAGGCGTAAATTCATTTCAGTTGCTAGCGCAGTAAAAATGTGTTAAAGAATTGATAAGATCTTTTGTATTGTCGTAAATTCATAGGGTAGTTACACTTTATCCGCAGCATTTGTTAAATAACTTTAAAATATCACGTTTTGCAATAATAATTGTAAATAGTTTTGTTTGAGCATTGAAATAGCACATTTTGAAAGTTTACATATTGTCGCATTGTGTTTGAAATCCTATAGTTAAAAATTTAGAAAAATGTCACGTTTCACACTATTATCTATTGTATTGTAAAAACCCTAAAGCAAGACTATAATTGTAACTTATTGTCACTTTGTGCGTGAATTTTTATGGTCGATGTTCGGAAGATTGTAAGAAATGTTTAAATAAACTTTCTGAGTAAAAAGGTTACAATTGCTATTGGAGTATTCAATAGGAATTGAAATATCTATTGCAGGCGTCCATTGTTGATTCTTGTCGATGAACCCGACGAGTCAAATGATACTGGCCAATAGGAAATGTTTATTTCCGTTTGGTCAACCCAATCCACGTGTAAGCACGCCCCTTGCAGATTTCTATTTAACACGTCGTACAACGTGAAGAAATCAGTTCTACTATTCATCGAAGAGAGTTCAACACTCGATAACAAAGTTAGTTCTACTACTCATCGAAGCGAGTTCAACACTAGAAATCAGTTCAATACTCAAATTAGTTCATAACTCGGTTCAACACTCAATCGAGTAGTCGTTACATATCGAAGTAACTTCACTCAAAGTCAAACAGTCAGAGATACTAAGTCGAACACATCGTTAGTCAGTTTCTATACAAGCCAAGTGAATATTCATCAAATCGAACATAGAGCGCCTTCCGATCTGAAACCACCGAAGTTCAACATTCATAATTTTGTACCATTCTTGTAAATTTGTACATAATAAATTATTAATTCCGACATTAATTTTGTCAAATTAAGATTATTGATCTAGTTGAATGTCTACGCCAGGCGACGAAGTTCAGCTAGAAATATGATCAAAAACAGCCGCCAAACAATAGAAACAATTTTGCAATTACATTTTTTGCGTTTTGATTCTGAGATATTAAGTGCCTTTTTAACAAAACTGCATACAGCGTCATTCAATATTTCCATACTCCATTTTAAGCTCGTTTCCACACCCCTCGTGAGGTAGAGCCCTATATGCGCGTTTTTTTTCAAGTGGTATTCCCTGTAGGCCTATTTCACTTATATTTTTATAGCATCTTTAGATTCTTATTATATACTTGTGAAAGTTGGGAGCGAAAACAGTAGATATTTTATAAGGTCACCACAGACGACTAGAACAAGCATACATTCAAAAAATGATGGTGAAGTCCAAATAAACGAACAAAAAACTTTTTGATTTTCTTCAACTATGGGACCTAGAACAACATTTTCTGGCAATAAACGGTTCGCTGCATCGTCGATACAATTTAGTAAAAGTGTTGGTGGAAATTTGATATTATTGTATTTAGGAAATCCAAGAAACCACAAAATTGTTGCAACGTGAGAGAGAGAGACATAAGTTTTATTGTCATGAAAAATTTTACAATTTTAGGGACAAAGCGAAATAATTTAAAAATAGATAAATATAAAAAAGTATATAAAAAATAATATAAAGATATAAAAAATACTGACAATACTAACGATACAAAAGATAATATATGTAAATACAAATTTGAATTAATAATTATAATACAATGATACCATCGTACATCATACCAAATATTGATCTACGCCGATGTAACTCGAAAGTCTAGGGTAGAGTGCAAAATTCTGGTCTCTCAATCAGAAACGCCGTTGTCAATCTCCGGAACCTATTGAATGTATTTGCCACTTTTAATTCTAAAGGTAGCTGATTGAATAGTTTTTTGGCATTGAAGATGATGGAATTTTTTACCAGATCAGAGGTGGGTATTGTTAAGTAGATATCGAAATTTTTCCTTCTAGTAGGGTAACTATGAATTGGCCTCTCAGTTAAATTGTGAAATTGTTTGCGAACCAAACACACGGATTCCAAAATGAATAGAGCAGGAAGAGTTAAAATTTTGTATTTTTTAAAATAGAATTCGCAATGCGTCCTACGACTCAAACCATAAATGTAACGAATAGCTCTTTTTTGTAGTTTGAAAATAGGTGTGCTGAGGTGTAAACTACAAGACCCCCAGAAAGGCAATCCATAGCGAATGTGCGATTCGAACAAAGAGTAGTAAGTTGTTAAAGCAGTACAAGAATCAAGCTGGTTAGACACAGATTTATTGGCAAAACAAGCAAAGGATAATTTTTTCGCTAAAATGTCTACATGTACAGACCATTTAAGGGCTCTGTCAATATGGAGACTAAGAAACTTAATCGAATTTGAAGATCTTATTACGTCAATGTTAAGTTTGAGAGGTTGCAAAACTCCTTTGTAAGATAAAACTAAAGTTTTCTCAGTGTTAAAACAAAGCCCGTTCGAGGCAGACCAGGACTTAATAATAATGAGATCTTTGCCTATGGTAGAATGTAAAGTTCATATATCTGAACTGCTCCAGGTTACACTAGTGTCATCGGCAAATGAAGTGAATTCACCATTAATTCGTAAGTCTGTGACATCGTTAATGAATACCAAGAAAAGAATTGGACCCAAAACTGAGCCCTGGGGTACACCACTGCTAACTGGTAAATTATTCGAAACTTTTCCCTTTGCTCGTACCAGTTGGTTTCTACATTCCAGGTAAGATTCAAACCATTTTGAAGGAATACCACGGATGCCATAATATTTCAGTTTGTTTATCAAAATTTTATGATCAACACTATCTAAGGCCTTTGCGAAGTCACAAAAAACCTAAGCCGTGAAAAGTTTATTATTAGGAGATGTATATATTTCATTAAGAACAGAAAACATTGCGTCATTAGTACATTTATTAGGTAGGAGACCGAATTGTTGAGATTTCAAGATTTTATATTTGAAAAGAAAAGGCAGTAGACGGTTTTTCATTAGTCTTTCGATTATCTTCGATAAGATTGGTAATAAGGCAATAGGACGATAGTTACTAGTATTCTGTTTTTCGCCACCCTTGTGGAGGGGAACAATTATAGCTGTTTTTAGACAGTTAGGAAAGAGACCTTTTTCAAAGGATTCATTGATTAGAGAACATAAAACGTTAATCACCGCATCAGGAATATTCAAAAACATCTTATCTGATAACCTTTCAATGCCACAGGAAGTTTTCTTTTGAATGCTGAGTATGGTTTGCACTAGCTCAAATTTGTCTATTGGTCTAAGGAAGAAACTATCAGTGATTCATTTAGAAGGAACGCGGAAAGAAAGAGCATCACGACTTGGAGATATTTTAGAGCTAATATTCTTACTGACGTTTATGAAATAATTGTTAAGTTCGTCTGGGTCGAGTTCAATAAAATTTGAGGAACGAGTTTTGTTCCTCAAATCACTGATTACAGACCAAGTTTCTCTCGTGGAATTTTTAGCTCTTGAGATGCGATTGTTATAATAGTTTTGTTCAATAGATTTGATAGTTTTCCGGTACAATATTTTATAGTTATTGATATAATTGAGTACGTGAAGATTGTCTGTGAATTCTTTAATGTACATAAGTGATCTCATGTTCTTAGATGAAGTATGTGTTCCTTTCGTAGACCATGACTTGTGATGTGTAGTTTTACGAGAGCGAAGAGGAAATGATGTATTAAAGGACCTGATAATTTTATTAGGATAGTCCAAAAATTTAGAGTCAATATCTTCAGAAAGATCAATCCAATCAATTGCTAAACATAAATTATGAAATTTGGTGAAATTTTGTTGAGAGAAAATCCTCACCAACTGAGTGTTTTTTTTAAAGATTTACGAGGTAATACAAATTCGGCGAAAACTGCTTCGTGGTCAGAGAGACCTAAGTCAATTACTAAGTGATTCACATCATGGGGTAGAAAGTCGGAAACTATGTAATCTAAAATTGACGAAGTTGTTTTAGTAGTACGAGTTGGTGAAATAACGTGCATCTTTAGATCAAACGACTCAAAAATATTCGCCAAAGACCTTTGAGTGGCACAATCATTAGTAAAGTCAATATTAAAGTCACCGCATAAATCGTTCATGCTCTTAACAGGCAGAGCGTCGAGTGAATTTAGAAGGTTCTCAAAAAAAGAAGGAACATTCGATCTAGGTGGTCTGTAAATACGAATTATATGTAAATCCATATTTTTGTTGTATATTATGGAAAATTCAAAAGTACTTTCTACTTGTAGTAAATCAAATTTTAATACAGCCGAGAAGTTCTCGCCAGAAGATAAATTTAGGGTTCCACCGTGAGCTGAATTACTCCTGTCGTATCTATTAATAACGCGATATTTTTCAATAAAAACAGGTTCGTTTGCTTGAAGCCAGTGTTCAGTAAGAGCGACTATCTGCGGGAACCCCAATTCCTCCAAAAACAAATATAACTCGTCCGCTTTATTGCGTATTGACTGAATATTAATTAGAACCATTCTTTATTTACTGTCCTTAAAACTAAAACTAAGTAAGGATTCTAGTTCCTCTGGACACGTCCTATCAACTAAAATTTATTTTCGGAAGAATCGGCAGTAAAGTATCGACTATTACACTCTCTAATTTTTTTTTGGTGAATTCTCCGTTCCGAGGTGATGTAAGTTCTGTAGGTGGATAGATCTTTATCCACTTCAACTGAGCTTATGCCATAAAAATCGTGAAAGTTATAATATATTGCCCTTAAAGCTATGGAATCAACGGGCAGACCCTCAGATGCTAAAAACACCTTTACACTTGTGGAAGTTTAACGTTCAAAAATAAAGACGATGGTTGGTCATGTAGATAGGCGAGAAATAACTTGAGAAATGATGAAATAGCCGGTTCTCTTAATCTAGACATAATATAACGATTGCCTCCAGTAGAGGACTCCTGTGTTAATCTGACCGTAGGAGGAGTCATCGGGTCCAGCGAAAAGTTAGTGTTATTGTGTGAATCTTTTGTGAACTGAAATGATTTATCACACGAAAAGCTGTTTGATTTACAAACGGCTATAGCATGTTTGTCAGAAGTGATGGCTACTACTACGGGACCAGAAGGATCAGAACTTTTACTGCAACGTGTGCGCATGTGTTTAAAGTTCTCATACAAGATGCTTAGAGGCCTTACTGAGGGAATGCAGCTAGCCGAAATTAAGGACGAATTAATCAATGTTCATAAAATAAAAGTATCCAACATTTATCGCATGACCACAAAGAGACGACCACTTTATCTGGTGGTAACGGACTCCAAAGTTACCCTAGACTTCCTCAACAAAACTGTGAGAGTGTTAGAACACACACGAATCCAGTGGGAACATCGACGACAAACGAAGCCCTAATACAGTGCCATATCTGTCAGCTCTGGGGCCACGCAACGTCAAATTGCGGCAGGGCTCCCAGATGCTTGAAATGTGCAGGACAGCACCTAACACCGGAATGTACCAAGGAGCGCACCCTACCAGCCAAATGTGCAAACTGCAAGGGAGACCACCCGGCTAATGCGGAAATATGCCCTGAATATGTAAAGAGAAAAATATGGCTTGATGAAAAAAAAATACGCAATCCAAATCCTCCCCTACAAAATTTATACCCGCCCCTCCCCCCAAAATTAACCCTTGACAGAATAAAGCCAATGATACCGATTTTCCTAGCCTCCCCTCCAGAAACCCTCCTACTAAAAACCCACAAAAGCCATCTTCACAAACGGTATCAAATGCAACAATTCAACCAACACCAAGTAGTGGAAATTCTAATGAAATTAACAAGTTCACAGAGATAAACAACTTATTCAAAGAACTTCAAAATTTGGTGAACCTAGACGAGGTATCCAGAGCTGTCACGGACCTGATTCAACAAATGCGGCAAGCAAAGAATAAATTGGACAAATTCACTATCTACAACAATTTTGTTGCAAATATAGACAACTATGACATCTAGACAGGTAGGTGGAAAATTTGGCTTACAGAATCGATACAACCTCAAAATAATTTTTTGTAATGTACAAGGTGTACAAAATCAAATCCAATTAATTCGTCACTTTCTCAACATTCATAAACCAGATATTTTCTCCTTAATTGAGACATTCCTGAAACCTAACAATAAAGTAAATTTTAGAAATCCCGAATATCGTCTATTCAGACAAGACCGCCCTGATGATGTCAGAGGGGGTGGTATTGCACTATTAATCAGAAAAGGCATACATTTCAAACTCTTGCAACAAAATAAAACATCAATTGAGCATATCTCTTTTATTCGACAACAAAATCAAAATTGTAGGCACATATAGCCCTCCTAGTAATAAGCTTAAGGAGGAAGATTTATTTAATATTGTAAACACTCACAACAGGGTGCTAATTGTGGGCGATCTCAACTGCCATCATCCGCAGCGGGATCCCTACACTAGCCGCCCCAACACAAACGGAAGAACTCTGCGAAAATTCTGCGATCACTCAGATTGTAACATCTTTCACACTGATTCACCCACATATTTTCCTTTCTCAAACCTCTCCCCCAGCATCCTAGACATTGCAATAGGTAAAAACATGAATAATTTAACAAAAATCACAACCCTTCCAGACTTCAATTCAGATCATGATCCCATCCTAATAAACCTGAAAATGTCCCATCGCACACAAACACAACGAGACACACACTATGATTACAACACCACGAGCTGGGTAAAATTTAGAAGAATTATAAACAACAACTTAAAAATCAGCGATAAAGTAGAAAATAACAGTCAACTAATTAATACAATAAAAAACTTTAATAATAAAAGCTAGAAATGATTCAACATCCCCAAAAAAGACAATAAAAAAACAAAATAATTTACCCGAGCACATCACACAACTAATAAAAGAAAAAAGTAAATTAAGAAAAACTTGGCAATCTACAAGAGATGAAGAAGACCACCGATTACTAAGAGTAAAGCAAAAACAAATCAACCTAGCGATAAAAGAACACTCAAATAAAGATTGGGCAAATTTCTTAAATAACCTCAAGCCGGAGGACAATTCACTATGGAAAATTGCTAGGCGGCTTCGAGGAACCAATCGCGAAATTAACAAAATCATAGACAACGGTAAAACAATTACAGACATGACGGGGATCGCAGAGAAATTCGGGGAGTTCTTCCAAAACAATTTCATAAACAATTTACCTCACACACAACAACATTATAAATTCAGTTCACCAACACTTACACTCATTAAACACATTAAATACAAAAGATTACGCAACATATACAGAAATTTACAACACCATACAAAAACTAAAAATCAAAACAGCCCCTGGTACAGACGGAATTCACAATGTACTATTAAAAAATCTTCCGAAAAAAGCTATTGTCCAACTAACTTATATAACCAATTACATAATCAAAACTGGACATTATCCCCATATGCTCAATATTTCCAACATCATACCAGTCGTCAAAGCTAACAAACAACCTAGTTATGTGGATAGCTATAGACCAATTTCCCTCTTAAATAATATTGCAAAGGTGATAGACAGAATAATATTAAAAAGACTACAAACATTTGTAAACAAAGAATGTATTATTCCCCCCGAGCAGTACGGTTTCAGAAGTGGACATAGTACTGTAGCGCAAATTATCAGAGTGATAAACTATGTCCGTGAGGGTTTTCAGCAAAAACGGAAATCAATCATGGTTACAATAGACGTCCAAAAAGCTTTTGATTCCGTATGGCACGAGGGGTTAATATATAAACTTATTAAATCAAAATTTCCGAATTACCTGACTAAAATTATTCATTCATATTTGACGGATAGAAAATTTTATTCAAAAATTAATGATTACGTCACAGGTCCTTACAGCATAAGGGCAGGAGTACCTCAAGGTTCTGTACTATCACCCTTGTTATATTCCCTGTTTGTCCACGATATCCCAACATCCACAAAATTGCTAACTGCAATGTATGCTGACGACACATGTTTTGTAGCATCAGCAAAGAATCAAGAACAAGCACTAAACACTGTATAAACTCATATTAATACCAAAATTTCACCTTATTTCAAAGAACACAAACTAGCTATTAATCCTTCAAAAACAGAGTATTTATTACTCAGAAGAATAGCTAGAAAAGTCGAACCATTGCAATCTCAGCTTTGCGTAGATGGACATTTTATTGCCCCCAAAAATACCCTAAAATACTTAGGGTATACTATGCAGGGAACTTCCTCAGCCAACATGCATATTTCACAGCAAATACAAAAGGCTAAGATCGCAATGGCTCGACTATATCCACTTATATGTAAACACAGTAATCTCATAAGTCACAACAAAATCCTAATATACAAACAAATCATAAGACCCATACATACGCTGCACCCATATACTACACGGGCACTTAACGCAATATTTACTCACTGCAGATGATACAAAACAAGTGTCTCAGAATGGCAATAAATCATAACTCGGTTTACCCCAAATTTCCTAAAACTTCTTGGTTACATGACAAGGCGAATATACCCACTATCAAAGACTTCATCAACAAAATCTCAAATAATTTTTATAACTACTGTCTGCCACAAGATCTTCGAAACAAACTCAAAGCCGCAACTCGCGCAGAAGGCATCCGAGATAGTGGGTGTAGGCTTTTGCATAGAAAGTTAATTACATAACTGGGTTGATGATTTACAAACCACTTTATCGTTCAAAGGGAGTAAAAATCTTACTGTAACACGCAGCAGATCTTTTGCTCCACATAACTCATAAATTTTAAAATATCAAACTAACGTCTGCCATGTTGCTTTCTCGAAAACTAATATCCCGTATCAATTCGTAACCCAGTTTTTCAGCAGTTTTTCTGGGAATACCCAAGTCGAAAAGTCGTAGGAGTCAAACTTTTATATGAGGGACAAAGTTGTTGTATATAGTGAAAATTAACGGATAATGCCATACAGCAAGGAGCCGTGGATTCTTACAAGAAAGAAGAGAGTGTTAGTAAAATCGCGAGAAAATCGGCACTTGTATATATTGTATATATCTTATTTTCTAGCCTCTGTTAATTAGGGAACCAAAAATTTATCAATAAAGACCTTTTTAAACAAACAAACCAGATGGACATGTGCAGTAGTTGTAGAAAACTGGAAGGTTGTATTGATTAAGTCCGTCCTCGTATGCCAACCATAACATATATTTATTGACGTTTCGAAATCTATAGTAGATTCTAAAACTTAATAAATTGGATTTCTCTCTTAACTCTAACTCTAAAACATTAAGTTGTTCTCTTTGTAATTTATTTGTATATATATAATGGACTTTAATAAAGACGGTAAGGACCTAATAGGCCTTTTAGATAATTGATATCTACCCGAGGAAATTCAGGAACATGTATATGGTTAAGCCTCTGCCAGCGACCATCTCTGACAGCTAGATTTTGAGCTTCAACACATGCTTGTACAATATTTACATCATCCAGTTTATTTATCATTTCAGTTGCTATGTCAACTGATCCCGGTATATTTATTAAATGATGAAACATATTTATTAACGCACCCGCAATCTGGTAAAACTCACGCAAGTTGGTAGCATGGGACGTGGAAATGCGTCCTTTAGAAAACTTGAATATAGACTTAAAATGCCCATTTCTATTTTCTATAATCCAGCGGGTTGTAGTTATTACTTTTGCTCTATTAGCTCCATTAGTAGACAGTTGACGTTGGTTACGACGAAGTAAAGGTGGCATATAAGAAATGAGACCTAATTCTTCAAATGTAGGATTCTCGTCTCTGTAACCTTCATCTACTATTACAATATCTCTTTTTCAAACCAGTTTCTCATTCCATTAACGTGGTTCTCTAAATCGTTGCGTCCTTGTTTTGTGCATCAGAATAATAGTCGACTGTTAAAATGTATCCATCAGGAGCTGCCTTAACCAAATGTTCCTTTTTAAAGAACAATAGGTTTGACGTAATATTCTAAGATGACTACTCTTTTCAATGGAGTTATACGTACAATCTACATAAACAATGGTTTTTGGATCATCTGGTATAGGATTACAAAGCTTGTTGACAAATTCGGGCACATGATCTCTTATAAAATTGTCTCTGGTTAATGATCTGAATCCAATATTGCCTGGTACAAATCCTTGCATCAGAGATAGGCGGACATTAGATATTATTAAACTAGTGACTAGTCTGGAAGAATACTTGAAAAACTATATTGAAACTGATCCGATAATCCATGTCTGAACTTAAAAAGTAAAGCAAGTACATCTTTTTGCCCAATATTTCTTATATTACCATACTGTTCAATTGGCGCACACAATTCATAAAATTCTTCGAAATTTTCTCTAGAAATTGATGTTATATACCCTCGACACTGAAACTATTTTTATCTACCAGTTTCTGACATGAATCTTTGAATTGGCAACAGTTCTTAAACTGGACAAAAATGTTTGAATACTAGTTATAAGATACGGTCTATTAACATAACGCAAACCATCATGTAAATCAAATAATAAAAAACTAAAATTATCCAAATGAATGTCACAAATATTTATAAATGTTCAGGCACATAACGCAAACCATCATGTAAATCAAATAATAAAAAACCAAAATCATCCACATGAATGTCACAAATCTTTAAATGTTCAGGCACATAAATATTAGAAACTATAAAAATATTGGCTCTAAATTCTGCCCACATTTTTCTTACGTCACCTTGCGCATTACATAGTGTACAACCACGTACTGAATAGCGAGTTAAACCGTTGAATCTGGGTCTATTTGAATTGTTATCCAGCTGTGTAATGTCCTCTGCAATTGCATGATAACAATTTAAACACGATCTTATTTCTATTACTTCTAAGTTCTCGATATCAGGTTGTCAGGCAGCTTGTCGTCTATGAGTAGCTAGGTTTAGAAGATCTATATTATTAGTGTTTTAAATGAAACTCACGGTTTCTAGTTAATTCCACAATATAATAATAATATAATAACTTTTATTATATTGTGGAATTAACTAGAAACCGTGAGTTTCATTTAAAACACTAATATGAGCATATTCCACGAAGTAAGGGTCGAGACAGTTAATTTCATCTATATTATTGTTTTCGATTACAGGCGTCGTTAGTCGAACTTGAAAGTTTCTATTACACACAACAATTTACTCTATTTGCAAATGCCATATTAGCAAAAAAATGTGTTATTCATACCAACTCATTGTGTCGCTTTTAAAGCAAGCCCCTTTCGAAATAATACACTCATGGCAACGAATAATCTGCTCATGCAAACATTTTTCGAACGTATTTTCAGGAATGGACCTTAGTACTCGTTGCAAATTTTCTTTCATCGCTTCTATTGACCAAGAACGAATGTGTTGAAGTGGTAATTTATGTTTTGGAAAGAGAATTGAGTCTAACGTGGCCATATCAGGTAAATATAGTGGTTTTGTCAAGTTTTTTGCTAGAAATGTTTGTATACAATGACATGGTACCTAGTCGGGTTGTACAATATATATGTTTCTTTCGAATTTAGCCCGGTTTTCTTTCCAAAAGATAATATTCTCAATATTTCTCTTTTTTTCTTACAATTCCGAAATTGATCCACTCGGACGAGCCTTTTGTTATTTTTGTTCAGTTAGAAGGTTGATTGTTGGTTTGCATGTTAAACTCTTGTCTCAGTAACAATTATAATGCGTTTGATGACTGCAATATCGGAATTCACTCGTTCTAGCAAGGCTCCAAAGACTTTTATGATATTAAGTACACAATCGTGAACACATATTTCTACTACATGAATTTTATAATATATTTGGCTTCCTCTATTGCTGATTGATATCTCTGTATATTTTTCGAACTTTGTTTCAAAATCTCACTATTTTATATAGATATCATATATTCGATTGAAAGCTCCTTTCCTACCATATCCCAGTTGTTCTGCTTTATATACGACCTTCGACTTTAATCCCTAAAACAAAATGTTTGCCTCCATTGGAGATGTTTAAAATGTTAAGTTTCAACTTCCGCTCTCCTATTTATCACGCCTCATCATGCGCTACAAATAAACGAAGAATCAAAATCGTAAAAGTTTCATTAAAGTCTCATTAAACAACCTAGTCGTTAAACGTGAAACTAATGAAATTCCCTTCTGCGAATATCGTTGAATACGCCGTACCCCGTTGTTCTAAAACAACGACCAAACGATAATAAGACAACAAAGTACATAAACTGCATCTAATAATTTACGACCTGAACATATTTTACAGTATAGATCGGAGTAAAGCTTATCAAATACAAGTTTTGATGAGTGTAATGAAATTCTACATCACTATTACTTCCTTCATTTCATTTTAGATTCAATAAAATTATTATATATATATATTATATATATATATATATATATATATATATATATATATATATATATATGCATATATGGCTTGTCCGTATACCGTATTTCGATCGCCATTTCTTCCTATCCTTCCATTTATCCTCTTCGTCGTCTCAATGTCTAATATTTATCCTGATTCCTTCTATCCATTTTGTTGTCAGTCTTTCTCTCCTTCTCCTGTTCTGTGCTATGTAACTGACTGCTCTCTTTGGCAATCTTTGTTGCTAAAATTTCGTTGTGGCGACCTGTGTCATTTTGGATTCTGTGATTTTCAAGATATTTTGTGGTATTTCGCCCGCTTTAATTATGTGCGAGTTTTTACTATAAACCTAAAGGCATTAATAACTGGCTGGAAGCATTGGTGAGTGAAAATCTGCATTAAAAATAATTTTAAAGCGATACATTCAAGCTGGTACCAATTGTGATTACTAAGTTTTTGCGACTTTGTCCTAGCTCATTCCACCAAAATAATTATTGGATTAAAGGTTATTATTGACTTCAAATTAATGATACCTCAATGTTGAACATTAAATAGTTTCTAAGTAATAACAAAAATTGTTTAATATTCCTACAAAATAAACAAATGGAATCTTATATCCAAAACGAAAAAAGGAACCATTGTAAGGCGCGGCCTACACTTGTAGCTGAACTGATAATGACGTTAATCGACGAAATATTACTAGAAGAGCTTAAAACCAGTAAAAAGAATTGATCTCACTTGTAAAAGCCGTAGAGGTCAGACTGTCCTTGAAAATTTAAGACCTATATAGAAAATTAAGCAAAGTTGAAGCTGAAAACTAGTACATTTTGAATAAAATTGAGAAGATCGAAAGAAAAACGGAAGATAATAACATCGTCATATTTGGACTTCACAGTAAACCTGATGATATAACGCCCGCATTTATCTGCTCGGAACTGAAGAAATCATCGGTATTCAAAAACGTGAAAAACCTTCAAGGAACTCATATAACGATTACCAATGATTTGACACTGTCACAGAAAGAAGCAATACCTACTACATCATAAGAAACAGACTTTTTGTGGATGGAAAGTTATACTCAGCAGAAGAGTTAAAAGGAACCGAACCCAATGATAAAGACACTACAAAATTAAACAGGACTTTAGGATATTAGCTGGGCTAATAGCTTTGACACTTGATCAAGAATCTCTTGTTTCTTCGGGGTTTCCTTCGTCGTCGACTTCTTCGTTGTCGTTTGGGCAGCTACGCCCAAGCTGGCTTCGTTGTTGCTGGGGGTTGTGGTTTCTTCGTCGTCCTGTTGTTTCGGGCTTGTGGGCACCCCTTGTAGTTCGCTGGATGTTCTCCCTGGCAGTTTGCGCAGGTGGCTGGCTTGTTCCTCGGCCTTGTGCAGTCATTGGATCGGTGTGGTCCTCCGCATTTGACGCATCTAGTGTTGACTCCGCATCTCGTCTGTCCATGGTGGAATCCCTGTCAGTTGTAGCACTGTGTTGGTCCGTTTCCTCTCTTGAGTTCTTTCCATCTTATCCTCACTAGCTGGATGTGCTGGATTTTTCTTGCCTTGATCTTCTCCTCCACGTCTAGCTCTACTACGTAAATGGGTAGTGGTTTTCTTTCGCCGATTCTGGAGTAGATTTGGCTTTCTCTTACGATTTTGACTCCCTCTTTTCTCCTCCTCCCTGAGTTCGTCGAGGTCCTCGCTGCTCGTCAGTCCCTTGATGACGATCTTTTCTTTCTTCTCGTCTCGTGGTGTGCGGTTGTACCATTCCACTTATTTCCTCTCGTTTAGGTAGCTCGACAAGTTCTTGTAGTCCTCCGGTCCTTTGCAGGGGATCTTCACTCCGAGCCTCTCTCGGATGGTGATGAACCTCGTTTTGATCCCTCTCTGGTGGATTTCTCTTCTTATGGAGTCCCAGTGGTTAGTGCTCCGTAGGATGACTGGTGGTGGCCTGGTCGTCTTCGTCTGGTTCAGGCGGATGGCTTCGTCCATCATGTCTTCCTCTTCTCTCTTCTACCTTGCGGGGGCTTCCTTCCTCTGCTCCTTCTGGATCGTCTTGACGGACACCACTTCCGTAAAGTCCATCTCCTCGGCCTCCTCTTCTTCGATTTGGGGGGGTTCCATCCTCTGAGTCTTTCTTCGGACGCTTTCTGGTGGGCTTTGGCTCCTCTTGTCTTCTTGCAGGTCCTGCATGGTTTTTGCCATGTTCTCCATGGCAATCTTCAGTCCCGTTACCTCCGTTCACATGCGCTGGATTGTCTTATTGAGCTCTTTCGCTTCTTCTATGGCTCCTTCCGCTTCCTTTGTAGCTTCCTCCGCTCCTTTTCTGGCATCTTCGAATTTTTGTTTGTATCTGTCTCCTCTCTCATACAGCCTTTCTACGAGTTCTTGTACGGTTTCCTCTTCGTCCTCGATTTTGTGGTTCTCACTTGGTGTCGTTGTCCCTATCTTGTTGCTGGCGCCGCTTTGCCGCTTTTTTTTCGGCATCCCTAAAAAAATTGAAACTTTCAAAACATCCGATAAATTTCAATTTTAAAAAATTAAAAAAATATTTTCAATAATCGGAAGCAGTGTTAAAAAACACTATTTGTTTTTGGTTTCTAAAAAGTTTTCGCCGGTTCGGTTGATGTTAATCCGATCGCTTTCTTGACCTAGCTGCAAAAACTGCGGCAATGAAATGTGCGCAATTTCTCTCGCCAACAACTGCAAAATCTGCGTCACTTCAACGTGCGCAGTTTTACTTCTGTTACGCAAGCGTAGCTGTCGTATGTTCAGAGTTTTGGTATAAGAACCTCTCAGCTCGAGCACTTGTCGATCACACTAACTCGCTACTCACTACTACTAAAAACACGCAATAAACCATTAAATGAAAACGACTTCTATTTATATTAGAAAGTACTATTCTTGTAGCCTCCGTCCATTGAATCAAGTAAGTTGTCATTCAATCAAGGCGCAAGATGTAATTGGGCGGAGCCTATGAGAGTACTATTTTCTAGTATAAGTAGGTAGTATGTGCGCGTAATTTTTATGTTTAGGTTTTAGTTTCCCACGTTTAAATATCCTACTTATTGTCCATATTTATTCGCTTTTGGAGAATTGAGATACAATTAATTTATTTTATCCTGCCTAAATTCCAATGGTTTATTACGGTTCTAGGGTCTGAGATCGTGCCATCACTATGATAAAAATATATTATAGCAATTTACAAGGAGACTATTTTTACTACAACTGCTATGAAAAGTAGCGTATTCCTCATAGATTACTTAATTTCAAAACCATATATTGCTCCTACTGTGAGAAATATTATTTCCCACGGCACTTTGCCTACACCACATACATTTATATGGAAAATCCAGTAGGGAGATCATCGTATTTCTACACAACGCTTTATTTGTATTCTCTAAATGTGTGCTGTTGTAGAAAAATTATATTGTGCAACATGTGGGGAAAAGTACTTTTCTCACTACCCAGCAAACACAAATGTATATGTTACATAAAAATATATAACAGGGGAGGAATGATTTTTACATAAAACGTCTTCTAAGAGAACATTTTCCATGGTTAATTATTGTTTTGTTTTTGAATATTCATTCGTTTTGCATTATCTTTTCATATTTTATTATCAATCAGTTTTTGAATATTTTTAGTTTTGCAATATGTTTTTTTCATTAGGTGTTTAGCTTTTAGTTTCTCTTTTTTATGTTAATAAAATCAATGTACTTATATGCTGTTTTTTTAGTAACTAAGTATCAGCTACTAAATTCCAAAGATAGATAAATACCATATACAATATATACATATTAAATTGTAATAGGTTGCTTTAAGTTTGAAGTATTCATAAGGTAGGTATTGAATAATATAGTAACAATAGCTCCTTAATCTTTTGGCCATCAACACTACTAAAAATATTGTATTTCATTTTATCTATGAAAAATAATGTTTTAACAGATTTTTCTGAATTTATTATAAATTAAGAATTTCGCTGAATTTTTTCATAGATCCGATGAAATAAAATATTCTCGGTAAGGGGTGAGGCAAAAGAAAAATGAGGTATCTCTTGTTACATTATGTAATATTTGATACATAAATATTCTCTAGATATTATCTCATTTTTACATATATATTACATAGTAATTTGGAAATATATGTATTCAATATGTTTTTGTGTTTGCTGGGTACTTGCACAATTAAATCGAAAACTATTAATAATTGGTATGGGAAACCTTTTGTAAACTGATGATATTTTTTATATAGTTCTTCAATTTTACAGTAAAATACAGGTTGTTCCATTAAAATAAAATAACTTTGTATATTTCCTCTTATTTCGGACATCTTTTATATATCTAACATCTTTTAAATTGGTACCGCCCGTCACCTACGAATGCCTCTTAAAGGAATGTTTAATATCTTCGGTCGTTTCGCCGCGTTGAACGTGAACCACCCTGTATATTACTCATTATTAGAAAATATAACAAGATATATTCAAAGAGATAGAGTGAGAATAATAAAAAGACGTAGCTTGGCTTATGAACATCTGTTTTGTTCATCTATTTCCACAATTCAAATAGCAACTCGCTACTGATGTCGTTAATGATGTATTTCGCAAATACGAATCCTGCTAACCGTAATTTACTCTCAATATTGCCAATAATCAAATTTCTCTAAAACACATCAAACAAGTTTCGTTAACCCGGTGGCCATAACAACCGACACTGCCACTAGAGTGTTACCTCCACCCACTGTGACGTCAAACGCGCCGGAAAATTCAGTCAACGGCGAAATCATATATGTTACTGTCGGTAAATAGATGAACTGGATTTCGAGCAGCTTAATATATTTATTATCACTAGGGATGAAGAAAAAAATGTCCTAAATGAAAAACAAATAGACACTGTTGTTTACTTATGATGGAAGCTTACATACATTGAGCTAAACGTAAGAATATAAACACTCAAAACTGAAGAAATAATACATAAATTGTTCTAATGTTGATCTGCCATATCATTTATAATACCGAAACTTTTGAACTTCATTTAGTATTATGATAATAGGTTCTTTATTATTCAATATAATTTCAGAACTAGTTCTTAGACATTAAGAACTGATACCGAATAACTAGGATTATTTCAGAACATTTTAAATAATTCTAGAACATTCTTGATTATTATTAGAGTTCTTCTAAGGTTATGGACGAACATCAACAATTGAGGATATTCTTGATATATTAGAAATAGATTTAAATTATTTCGGAACATTTCAAATCACCCTCGAATCTCTTGGAACATTAAGCAATATCTCATAAGTATATTCTAAAATGTACTAGAATATTTCTTATCTCTATCGATATCCCAGAATTCTCTTGATTATCTCAGTACGAACATTAAGAAAATTTTTAGATTTTTGAACATTCTATATCTCTGAATTACACTTCAATATTTGAAACAGTTCCAGTGTATTCTTTAGATCGTTCCCTATTATTTTATAACACTTAAGATCATTCTCAAACATTGTAGACTAATCTAGAACATTATAGATCATTCTGAAACCCTTTAGATTATTCGCAATTTTTGTAGACTGTCGATTTCGAACACTTTAGATCAATCTCAAATATTGTAGACTATTTTAGATTATTCTAAAACATTATAGATCGTTTTGGAACACTAAGTATATTTTTCTATCGTTGAAGACTGCTCTAGATTATCCTAGGACAATTTAGATTATTCTAGATGTTTTAGCAACACTTCAAATTTTGTGTAAACTGCTGTAGATTATTTTAGAGCATTACAAATAATCTCACATAGGTCTGAATCATTTTAGAATATTTTTCAATGTTCTAGACTGCTTTAGGTCATTATTGAATATCATAGCTCATTCTAGGTTGTTTTGCTACACTTTAGATAACTCTCAAGTTCAGTACATAGCTGTAGATAATTCTACAACATTACAGATCATCTCAGATAGTTCTGAAACATTTTAGATTATTTTTTAACATTGTCGACTACTCTAGGTCATTATTGAACATCATATGTCATTCTTAGGTTGTTTTGCAACACTTTAGATAACTCTCAAGTTCAGTACACAGCTGTAGATAATTCTACAACATCACAGATCATTTGATAGATCTGAAATATTTTAGATTATTTTTTAACATTGTAGACTACTCTAGGTCATTATTGAACACCATAGATCATTCTAGATTGTTTTGCAACACTTGAGATAACTCTCAAGTTCTGAAAACTTCTGTTGATCACTCTAGAACAATACACAGATCATCTCAGATAGTTCTGGAATACTTTAGATTATTCTTAAGCATTGTAGACTACTCTGGGTCATTAGTGAATATCATTGATCGTTCTAGATTGTTTTACAACAATTTAGATAATTCTCAATTTTTTTAAACTGCTGTAGATCATTGTAGAACATTATAGGTCATGCCAGATAGTTTTGAGACAGTTTAGATCATTATTAAGACTGTTCTAGATGATATTTGGACATCATAAATCATTTTATGTTGTTTTGCAACACTTTAGATAATTCTCAAGCTTTGTAAACTACTTTATAACACTACAGATCATCTCAGATATTTCTTAAACACTTTCGAAAATTCTTAAACATGGTAGACTATTCTAAATTAATATTGAACATCAAAAATCATTCTAGATTGTATTGTAAGACTTTAGATGATTCTAAAGCTTTTTAAACTGCTGTAAAACAGTACAGATAATCTCAGATATTTCTGAAACACTTTAGATTATTCTTAAACATTGTAGAGTCCTCTAGGTCATTATTGAATATCATAGGTTATTCTAGATTGTTTCACAACCCTTTAGATAATTCTCAAGTTTTGTAAACATCTGCAGATCATTGTCAAACATTATATATCATCCCTGATGTTTCTGAAACACTTTAGACCATTCCTTAACATGATAGACGGTTCTAAATTATTATTGAACATCATAGATCATTCTATATTATTTTGTATCACCTTAGATAATTCTCAAGTTTTATGAACTGCTGTAGCTCATTATAGAACATTATAGATCATGCCTGATAGTTCTGAAACACTTTAGATCATTCTTAAACATGGTAGACTGTTCCATATTATTATTGAACATCATAGATCCTTTTATATTATTTTGCAACACTTTTTCATTATTATCAAGTTTTTTAAACTGCTTTAGATCATTGTACAATATTATAGACCATGTCAGATAGTTTTGAACCACTGTATATAATTCTTAAATATGGTAGACTGTTCTAGACTATTATTGAATATCTTATATCATTATAGATTGTTTTGCAACACTTTAGATAATTCTCAAGTTTTATAAACTGCTGTTGAACAATGTAGAACATTATAGATAAACCCAGAACGTTTTAGAATATTTTAGATCATTTTCTAACGTTGTAGATTGCCCTAGATTATTTTGGAACACTATAGATCATTCCAGATAGTTCTGAAAACCTTAGGTCATTTTTAAACATTGTAGACTGCTCTAGATGATTATTGAATATCATAGATGATTCTAGATGGTTTTGGATCATTATCTAACATTTCAATGTATACTACATTATTCTAGATCATTTTAGAACACTTTCTAGCTTCTCTATTTCATATCAGTACAGCGGAAACAGGTTTCTGTTACTTTGTTACAATTTTACTATCTTAATTTTGGCCCTATTCCATTGTGTTCATACATACTATATAAATGGAAGAAGTATAACCTATTTTAGAGTTAAGCGCTTATTGATTGCTTCATTATGATAATAAATCCTTGCCTGCTTACTGTGCCAGTGAGATTGAATTACGACAAAATGATGGAAAAAATTATTTCAGTTTTAAAAATGTACCTTGTTAAGCGAAAGCGTATGCAAAATAACAAAAATATCGAAGAAAAAACTGAAATTGGCCTAAATGTGACCTGTTTACACTAATAATGTTCATTATACGATCAAATTGGTTGTTTTACTTTCCTACTCATAGATTTACAGGTAGCGCACTCTTAAAAATATCAATTACCTTATTTACAAATACTGAATATTTTGAATCCACTCAATTTATACGATCTGTGGTAATTTCGATAAAATTTTCTTCCCTACACTTCAACTAGATGCGACCCTAAGTGAAATGTCAACATCCTTAAGTGTTCGAATTCGTCTTGAAAAGGACATGCCGCTCCACTCGTGAGGTACCCAGGTGTTCCTGTCTCTCATCCTGGATGGATCCTACATCAGTTTGATCCTCGTAAAAACGGTCATCACTCAAAGGCGATACTTGTTTCCCTCGAGAACCAGCGGCGTACAAAAAATCAACATATAATAAATAAATACTAGTATTTTATGTAGTTTTTGTAATTATACGACTTAAATCTTGCAGCTATAATAAATTCATGTAACAATAATATATCTTTTTCTATTGATTGTTATCAACATATCATCACTTAATTTTCACACTATCAAATTTTAACACTGAAAACTTTCTAAATATTCCTGGTTACTTTGGTGGAACTTTTACGAAACATTTCATGGGATGTGTAAAGGAAAATGGTTTAATACTGAAGTTACTTCAAGATGAAGTTTACAAATGAAATAAAACAAAATATCTAAAACATCCATTTAAACACCAACTTATTCCTTCACTTTGCACACCATGTTGAATATTCTTGATTGATCAACACGTTTATTTAAAAATTTTCCTGTTGGTACTTTACACCTTTGCTGATACATTTGATAAGCCACTGCATAAAGTATAACTTCATAATAGAAGTGAAGACCCAGGCACTTTTCTTTATGGCGTCTTACAGAAGCTTGTGTAGCGTTGTTCATTTGAATAAATATTTTTAATTAATGAGTTTAGATGAATCTTTGTGGGTGGTTGTGACTGTTGATTTATCTTTCGGATGATGATTTTCATTTGTTATCGCTCCTCTCTACGACAAGCCGCATCTCAGCTACAGCTCAATGGGCTTAACACTTGTAAGTCATTACGAAAATTAATTATGGTTCCTATTGATATTCCCGAATTTTGTGTTTGTTCCCACAAACAACTAAAGGAATTGATATTCAAATGTCCTTTTGATTATATAAGTTGCAACAATAGAATGAAATATGAAGACCTAAATATATAAAGTTTATTACATACACTGTGGAAAAACTTATTCATGATGTGCAGATCTTTTTTACCGATATAATCATAAAGAGACTTATCTCGGGCGTTGATATCTTTGCTACCCCAGCACAGATAGCGAGAGTTTGCGTCACAACTATAATAAGCTCCACTTTCTGGTTAAGGCAGTGATCCACTGGGTCTTCTATTTATTTTGTGGGTGACAGTGTGGCTGAGTCGGAGGAAAGGTAGACTGATGCTAGGATTAGCGGTCTCCTATTGCCTCGTCCCAATGGGCATACAATTTCAACCGCAAATAAATCTGAGGTGCAGAATTGTGTCATCGGAGTGGCTTTAATTTTCCTTACGTATATTGCAGTCCTAGTTTGTTGGTTGTTTGGTGAGTTAAAAAGTTGGTCGGTTAGAGAACGAGCCCTATAATATATTTTGATCTTTTTATCCAAGGTTATTGGATTAGTACTATTGAACCCTCTAGCACGTCAAGGCAGCGACACAGTATTGCCGTTGCCACCTTTTTGTGTTGAAGGTTGCATCGTATTATGTTTACCTTTTTTGCGACGTTCTTGCCCATGGCTTGCATATCTTAGGTTCATTGTTTGGCCTCCATCTCCAGGGGAGCCGGCCTCTATCGCTTCGGAGACGACCTCTACGTGGTCTCTCTTAGAAACCAGGATAATTCAATCAATTTAGATATTATTTTAGTCACAATATATCAACAATGGAATATTTGTGCCGAAACATAGAATAAATCCCGACGTTTCACACACATGTAATTTTAAAATATGTAAAGTCAATATATATATATATAAATATATAAATATATATATATATATATATATATATATATATATATATATATATAAACGAAAGCTGAAGGGTAGTGACCGTTGAACACAAAACTGCAAACAATCTAGTAGGAATGCGGTCAATATAGGGCTGATCAAAAGAAAACTATTTTTTGACCAGTTGAGCTTTCGGAAATTGTTTATTTCCTTCATCAGAACATCTACAATGGACAAAAAAATTTTCAAATTAATAAAGCTGAACAAATATTTGAAAAAAAAACACAATTGACTCACCAAAATAAGTTTTGAAAATTATCCATCAAGAACATCACAAGAGTTTTACAGGAGCATTAAATTAATTAACAAAAATCGAGATAAAAACAATTTTCTGACAGTCTAAACATTTAAAATCATCATATCTACAATATTATGTAGAAATGTAAAAACTTTGAACTAACACAACAATTAAAATACAGTCAGAATGAATATTGAAAACGATATACCAAGGGAGAAAGGTATCTATTTCAAAGTTAGTAATTATTGGTTTTTGTCACGAAACAAAAAGAAGACCAATTCTTCTAATGATATTATTAGCAGATTAGATATCGAATATATGCATACAGTGATGATATGAATTGGTGTTGTAAAATAATATACAGGGTGATATATAAATGTTGAAGTCAAGAAATGAAATAACTTAGTTATTCTACAAAGTTAATAGATAAGTATAGATTTCGCTAAGTCCATCAAGATCAGACTTTTTGTTTAGACAGTTATTTAAATTTCTATGTATGTGACACATCTCAAGAAAAAGTCTCTTATTGTAATTTTTCTCCCTTGCAAGTATTTTAGTATTATCAAAACTCATAGTATGTTTACCAACAATAACGTGTTCCGCCAAAGAACAAGACAACTTTCCAGTATTACGGTCGCTCTTATGTGAAGTCAGTCTCCCAGATAAACATCTAGAAGTCTGGCCTATATAAATTTGATCACATTCGTTACAAGGAATGCTGTAAACTAGATTAGACATCTCCCCTAAGCCCAACCTTGACTTGACCTTAGTGTAAAGGTTGTTAATCGTAAATAAATTATAGATTGCAACCTTAACAGTAGTTGAACCCTTCAGAACTTTAAGCAGGTCAGGTGTTAAACCAGGTATGTATGGTAGTGAACCAAAATACTGTCAGAAAATTGTTTTTATCTCGATTTTTGTTAATTAATTTAATGCTCCTGTAAAACTCTTGTGATGTTCTTGATGGATAATTTTCAAAACTTATTTTGGTAAGTCAATTGTGTTTTTTTTAAATATTTGTTCAGCTTTATTAATTTGAAAATTTTTTTTGTCCATTGTAGATGTTCTGATGAAGGAAATAAACAATTTCCGAAAGCTCAACTAGTCAAAAAATAGTTTTCTTTTGATCAGCCCTATATTGACCGCATCCCTACTAGATTGTTTGCAGTTATATATATATATATATATATATATATATAAATATATATAAATATATATATATATATATATATATATATATATATATATATATAAATAGAATTAAATGGATAAATCACGCAAAATAGGTTACACAGAATGAGTGGTAACCGTGGACATGCATGTTTCTAGCTCATTATATATATATATATATATATATATATATATATATATTATAATATATTTTATTTATTTAAGTAAAAACCTGGATTATGTTTAATTATTATTTGTTCATGGTTTAAATTTGTTTATGAATTGAATATAGCTAGCTCAGGGTAAATGATTCATATTTATTTTATATAGTTAGTTTATTGTTTAATGGATAGCATGAGAACTCTTACTCCCGTTGGGTTCTGGATTGAATTTAAACAACAAAAATATACGAAATTTGCACCTTACAAATAACCTGCGAAAATCATCTCCTCCAACGGCTGTGAATAGATTAAATGGAACACAGTAATTCAATTTCCATGGTGTGAAACCTTTTCCTGTATTTACCTAATGACATATAAATAAAATTCAATGACTCAAATTTTAGTTCCTATAATTATCAACAAAACATCAAATCAAAAAGCATCATAACTGTGAAGAAAACTTATGTTATACAAATACAATACAATCCAAAGTACAAATACCAAATATTATTATATACCTAAAATTATTAATGTGTAATTTGGCCAAATTAGTGAATTTCGTTTGAGTTTAATATGGTTAACCAGATAAATTGTTAAAACACTGACCTGATCACAAAACTGGGAAGTCTCTTGTACATTCTATTCCTGTGGAATCTTCTGGAACAAAGCTGGATCTCCTCCAATCTTGTAGAAACAAACTCTATAGTTTGTATGGCAGGTAAGTTCGAGAATTCTTGTTAAGTCATTTAGATATACTTGCTTATAATGTTTTGTTACAATGATTAATGATTTAAGAAAGTATTTTCTCACGGTAAAGTGATTACTTTCTGAAAATTCAGGTAGCGTCCCCTCTCAAATTTTAACTGTTTATATTTCTTACAAATTATTATTAATTCCAAATATTTTCTACTCAAAATGTTCAATGTATATTTATTCAATGTTTGCAATGTCTTTTTACTTTAATTTCTAATAATTTCCTAAATATTTTCATAAAATTTATAAAATTTGCTTACATGCATCCATCTCCATTAGCTTCACCTCACCAACTTTTTGTTTTTTTTCAATCAACAAACTTTTTGTTCCCAGCTTTGTTATTTGTGAAACAAAACACTCACTACATACTAGATATAATATACTCTGTTTTATCTAATGTTTGATATATCGTTTAATGTCTTTATATCTTTCTATTATTATTTATTGTTGATGTAAGATTTCAAATTAATTTACTAGTCCTATTTACATACGCAATATTTCAAAAATCTACCTTATTTTTAATAAACAAAAATTATATCTATCTAACTTCAAATTTCAATATCAATACATATACAATATCAAATGTTCCAATATCTGTTATAATGCCTTTCAATTAAATCTTTACTCATTATTACATATTTATCTACCATAAACTTGGCCTTTTATTTAATCCAGTCATCAAATTTTTCTATTATCAATAGTTCACTGACATCAATAATTCTATGGTAGAATATATTTCTGCTCTCAGTGTACTTTGCTAACTGACATGAAGTTTTTAATTGACACTTCATTCATCTCTTTTTTATTTAAACATTACAATTTTGTTGGTATATATGGTTATCCAAAATTCTATCTATTATTGTCTGATAATAGTTTACTTTCTTTTCAGATTCAATGTTGGATATTCTAAATACTGGATACAAATTATCATTTGCTGTTGACAAGAAAATGAGTTTATGATTTATTAAGGACATGATTAAAATTTTATGAAAATAATGCTGTTTACATTCTAAAATCCTAAGGTAAATAATTTCACTATTACTTCTGTATTTCTTTAGTTATGGAGCATAACTAATATAATAAATGTTTAATTCAATAGGAGATATATATTCTTCTCATATTATCACCATTAGACAAGATAATTCCAGCTGTGCGAAATGACTAATCTCCATTCGTTACTTAACAAAGTTGCAAATTTCATAATAATGAAGCTTTGATATTAATATTTGAACTTGTATTAGGTACAAAATCGTCCTGTTTACAATAAGCAGACCATGCGAGTTCTGGCGCCCATAATAAAAAAGGAAATATAATGATTAACACATTTAACATACATAAGTAACAATAAAAAATTCCACAACAATATTGCCAACTTAACGTAATAACAAATACATAACTAATATTATTAAATATTACTAATAATAAAAATAAAACATCATCGCAATTTTTTAATATATATATATATATATATATATATATATATATATATATAACAAAGGAGATGTAGGAATATCGCGTGATATGTTAACAACAACAACCAAGAGATTCATGGGTAATTCACGCAAAGTAAAGGGCTACTGAAATAGAGTGGTAACCGTGGACATGAATGTTTCTGGCTCATTTTGCCTCATCAGCACGGCATAACCAAATAATGATGTGAAATTTGGGAGCAAAGATGTTAATCGAAACATGGTTTGGTTTCCCTGCTGAAATCCGGTATTTTGTGTTTTCCCATGTTTCGATTAACATCTTTGCTCCCAAATTTCACATCATTATTTGGTTATGCCGTGCTGATGAGGAAAAATGAGCCAGAAACATTCATGTCCACGGTTACCACTCTATTTCAGTAGCCCTTTACTTTGCGTGAATTACCCATGAATCTCTTTGTTGTTGTTGTTAACATATCACGCGATATTCCTACATCTTCTTTGTTATTTACTATGGGTCGGAAGGTTCATGGCGGGGGGGCTATATGCGCGCGCCTCCGTGTCGATGTTGGTTGATGTCCTGAAAACTCGGGATCTTCCAATTGAAGACACAAATGAGCGTTTGGTTTCCCTGCTGAAATCCGTTATTTTGTGTTTTCCCATGTTTCGATTAACATCTTTGCTCCCAAATTACACATCATTATTTGGTTATGCCGTGCTGATGAGGCAAAATGAGCCAGAAACATTCATGTCCACGGTTACCACTCTATTTCAGTAGCCCTTTACTTTGCGTGAATTACCCATGAATCTCTTTGTTGTTGTTATATATATATATATATATATATATATATATATATATATATATATATATATATATATATATAAAGAAGATGTAGGAATATCGCGTGATATGTTAACAACAACAACAAAGAGATTCATGGGTAATTCACGCAAAATAAAGGGCTACTGAAACAGAGTGGTAACCGCGGACATGCATGTTTCTGGCTCATTTGCCTCTTCAGCTCGGTATAACTGAAAACTCGGAATCTTCCAATTGAAGGCACAAATGAGCGTTTGGTTTCCCTGCTGAAATCCGTTGTTTTGGGTTTTCCCATGTTTCTATTAACATCTTTGCTCCCAAATTTTACATCCTCATTTGGTTATACCGTGCTGAAGAGGCAAATGAGTCAGAAACATGCACGTCCGCGGTTACCACTCTGTTTCAGTAGCCCTTTATTTTGCGTGAATTACCCATGAATCTCTATGTTGTTATATATATATATATATATATATACCGTCTGGTTTTCCATCAATTATTTATACACGTGCATTTCAGTGGAGATATGCATTTGAGTAACAACATATTAACAAAGAAATATTTGTGCTAAAGTTGGTACTGTCGAGGTGCTGGAAGTTCTCTCAGTCAATGAGGTGAACGCGTATCTCATCATCATCGACATTTTCCTTAGATCAGCCATGTCGTCCAATGCCGAAGACAAACAGATGTCCCAG
This sequence comes from Galeruca laticollis, assembly GCA_963921935.1. Lineage (NCBI taxonomy): Eukaryota > Metazoa > Arthropoda > Insecta > Coleoptera > Chrysomelidae > Galeruca > Galeruca laticollis. The sequence continues at coordinate 100,169,561 of OY998181.1, read as the reverse complement.
AGGGCTCTTCTTAGCCTCATTATGAAAGGTGTACCACCTGTCTATCGCCTCCTCCGGATTTTTCGCCTTCAGCCTCCACTGCGCTATCTCCGGATCATCAGATATGGATGTGTAGCACCATCCTCGCAAGGTCACCTGATTCCTGACCCCTTTTGGAGGCGGAATTTCTCCCAGTCGGCCTCGAGGGTTCCTTCACCGTTTATTTCGAAGGGGCGGAATAGGGAAGGGTTTCTCCTGCGGACGCTGCCTCATTTGCCTCTCTCGCTTTCCTTTCTCTTTTGGCATCGCCGTCGCAGATCCCCTTGCGCGTTGGCTATATTTTGTTTCTTCTTGAGGTGATATTTCACGTTCAAACCGGAGCTTGAGGTGGACTTTTTTGTCCAACCTTAGCCGCGGTTTCAGATTGAGATCAATATGTCAGTCCAGCTTCGGGGTTTTGTTTTGTTCATTTTTATTTTGTACTGATACTTATTCCTACGAGTAGCTATGGAATGGGTTGGTGGCCCCTGACAGAACCCTGCATTACCAGGGGAAGGCTGCTTACATTGGGGTCTCGCCCGGTTCCCCAAAGGGATCTTTCTTGACCGCATATTTTCCAGCAGCCATTCAGCCCTTATCACGATGTCTTACACCTTGGATTATATGGGTTGGCCCGCGGCGACAGCTTTCGCAGAAGGGTTGAGGGTTTTGAGTCCTCATACTCCACTATGGCTGCCGCAAACCAGGCTCAAACGTTTCCTATTTCCCTGGCCGTTCCCCTATCCGCAACCTGGGAACGCGCCTAGTTGTAGCACAACCACCGGGCGATTATATGCATATAAGCGAAATATATCTCTTTTGAGGCCGTTGTAGTAGATTTTAAAGTAAATAGTATTAAATACACATTCTGTGCTATATACATACCTTCGGGAAGTGTGGGAACTGTATACGAGACTGTATTCGAATGTTTGCAGTCTCACATAAAGGATGTGGAAAAAGTATACTTTTTTGGAGATTTTAATATATCTAGTATAACAGGAATTAACTTTGATAGTAACATTTCCAATGAAATCTTTGACAAATTTCAACATTTTATGGACTTCAATGGATTTAAACTTTATAATGATATCATTAATTTTCAAGGTAGGACGTTGGATTTAGTAATTAGTTCAGATAATAACTGGAATAATTGTACAGTAAATAAGGATTAACTCCCGTTTGTTAAGGAAGATGTATACCATCCTGCTCTAGATATTATTATTGAAATTAGATCGGGTGTAAAATTGAAAAATATAAGTCCAAGAGAAAGTAGGTATAATTTTAAAAAAGCGGACTTCCTAAGATTAAGCGAGAGCATTAGAGATGCAAACTGGAAAAAAGTTATTTATGAGAAGCTTGGCGTAAACCGAGCTTTACACGAATTCTATAAAATTTGGAATGAAATTTTGAACGAATGTGTTAATGGAACGGTTAATAAGTTTCCGGTTTGGTTTACCAAGGAAATTAGGGATTTGCTTAAAGAAAAATGTAGAGTTAAAAGGTTGAGATCAGTGTCTGATTATTACTGCCAAATATATAAGAATTTGAGAAATAAGGTGAATAGTTTAATTAAGTCAGAAGAACGTGAACATATAGGAAATATTGAAAGAAACTTAATTACAGATATCAATAGTTTTTGGAATCACATAAATAGTAAAAGAAAAATTAATTCTAATTTTGGCAATTACATTTACAACGGAGAACAAGTCTCGGAGGAGGAAACTGCTGATTCATTCGCAGATTTTTTTCTTCCGTATACTCATCGGTAAAATCATCTTATAATTTAAATTGTACAGCAGAAAAAACTTTTCTTAATGACGTTTTTGTGATAAGTTCCATTACTGAATTACATTTTAAAGCCGCAGTGAGAAAACTAAAACCAAAAAAAAGCAGCCGGCATGGATGGGATACCACCTTATGTCCTTAAAGCTTGTAGTGATTGGTTGGTGCATCCACTGCTACATATATTTAATTTAATAATCTCTACTAACTTTCCAACAATGTGGAAGACGGCTTTAGTAACTCCTATTTTTAAATCTAGTAATAAAATGAATGTGGAAAACTATAGGCCTATATCAATAATGTGTGCACCATCCAAGTTGTTTGAGCAAATCATTTATTTAAGTTTATATCAATATGCTGAAAAGTACATAGTATCTCAGCAACACGGTTTCATGGCCAATAAATCCACCATCTCAAACTTATTTATTTTCACCAATTATGCATATTAAACTTTAGAATGTAAGTCCCAATTAGATACCGTGTATACAGATTTCCGTAAAGCATCCGACACGGTTGATCATGACGTGTTATTGACGAAATTAAATAGGCTTGGATTATCCGACAAAGTGATTAAATTAATAAAGAGTTATTTGCAAAATAGATTTTTGATTTTAAAACATAATGGAAACACTTCTGGTAAATTTGAAGCCAATTCAGGGGTTCCCCAAGGCTCCAACTTGGGGCCTCTCTTATTTGTAATCTTTATTAACTATTTACTAACAGCTCTAAAATATTCAGAATGTTCCTTTTTTGCTGATGATCTAAAAAATTTCAAAGGCATACAGACGGTTCGGGACTGTGTTTTTGAATGGAGTTCTCGAAATAAATTATACTTTAATGTAAAAAAATTTTTCACTCTATCTGTGACACGTTTGGAGGATCCTATTATTTTTGAATACCAAATGGATGGGGAAACTTTGGTGCGCTGTACAGAGGTAAGGGATTTAGGCATCACATATGATCACATGTTGTCTTTCACTGAACATATAAAAAATATAGCAAAGTCTGCGAACCGTCTGTTGGGTTTTGTAATAAGACAAACTTTCAATTTTACAAATATAGATACACTAAAAACTCTTTATTATACCCTAGCAAGATCAAAATTAGAGTTTGGTGCTCAAATATGGTTTGGTGAGTATCAGATTACTTTATTCATGTTGGAGAAAATTCAAAATAAATTTTTAAGATACGTTTATTATAAAAAGCATTATACTCGCCCAGATTATAATGTAGTTAGGAGTGTTCACCTTAGAAATGAATTCAAAATATTATCTCTAGAAGACAGAAGAAGACTAGTAGCACTAATTTTTTTATTTAAAATTGTTAATAATGAAATAAATTCACCTGAAATTCTATTTTTAGTAAGATTTAATGTTCCATCAAGAAGAACACGCACTGCGGTAATGTTCAATATTCCATTATTGCTGACTACCACCAGGGCCCCTCTTGTGACCATGTGCCGATTAGCAAATAATTTTAATACCCTCACGGACTTAGATTGGTCAGTCTCCCAAAATGTTTTTCGTAAGACAGTATTGAGACAAATTGTTAATTTATCGATATAGCAGCTGTTTTCGTCTCACCACTGTCATTCATTTTGATGAGATGTGTTTCACATTCTCTGTCATAGGTTTATTTTTTGGTAACTTGGGTAATAGCATAGATTTGAACTTACCTATGTTTGTTAATGTATTATATGTGGATTTTTGTTTTGTTTTTATATTATCCTTGTAATTAGACCGCAAGGTCTGTGTAGATATTAATATATAAATAAATAAATAAATATCAGATTTATTGTCAAAATTCAATAACCACATATATTTTTATATAACGCACTTGATTCTCCCAAAATATGATTGATTGAGTCAGGCTATAATTAGTAGACTGTTTTCACTAACCATCTATATTTACAATGGTAGAAATAGCCAAAATTCCCTGAGATACTTTTTCTTTGCTCATTTAACGTAAAATGTTGAGTGGTAAAAGGGAATAATAACAATTCTTATGATTGCAGCAGCAATAAACTATGTTTTATCTGACATACCTCCTGCTTCTTCTTCTACTAGTAGCTTCCTTAGTTTTTGCTCAAGTCTTCTTATTCAACTGAAATCAATATAAAGTTAGTTTTAGTACCTATAGTTAGTTCTATCAAACATTAGACACCCTGTATAACTATAAAATACTTGCCTTGCACATAATATGATATTACTATCCGACATACAACATCAATATTCGCAATATTACATGGAAAATTAGTATGAATTGGTGGTAACATCTCATTTGATTTTGTAGAATAATGGCAATATAGATGCATAATGGGAATCTGCATTAACAAACAGGTATGAATATTTCAGGTATGTTCGTTATGTACGTTGTTGAGCTCAAATCAAATACTTATAGCTGTGTAAGTAAATTCCATTTAGTTAATAAACATTTTCTAATTAATAATACTAAGTAGAACAGGGAATATGTTACATAATTTATTAATTCTTTCATGAAAATGATCATCGCCATGCTGGAGGCAAGAATAATGTTTTTGTATATGTTTATTTACAAATAATTACAATTCCAAATCACCAAAAAGATAATATCTTAGAATTACAAAACTGGTAAACCAATGTATAAACAGCGAGAAAAAATACATTACAATAAACAGATAGAAAATGTAGAACGTATTTCTTTACAAAAATGTAAACAAACAAATAAACAGGGGAGGCTAAGCACCTATTGTGGCTTATTTTGGATCACTGTAACCTATTAAGACCTATGAGGTTGAACATAGGCACAATGATCCTATATGTCGCCATTTAATTGCCAGTTTTGTTTTCCTTAACATAATGTTAATTCAACTCTCCTTATACACATATATACCTTTTCATCTTAGCGATCAATAATTTTATTAATATCCTTAGTTTCTAGGGATTTTACATATTTTTTGAATATTTGTTTTAGCAAACTGATAGAATTTAATCTTCTTATATGAGTCTTATACGTTTCTGGAAGAGAGTTAAACAAACGGGGTGCTATGAATTCGAAGTACCTAGTTCCTACTGTTTTTTTCGCTGTGTTGGTTTGGACAAAATCTTTTGTGTTATTTCTAGTATGATAATGGTGACCAGGAGATTGCAAGTATGAGCGATTTTTAAATAAGTAAACAACTAAACTAAAAATATATAGATGCCTTACGGACATTATATTAGTTCCGTTGAAAAGTTGGTTTGTACTATAGGTTAAATCTTTAAAATGCATTATTTTTAGAATTTTTATTTGCACAATTTCAACCTGCCCCAACCTAATATGCTATATCTAAGACATGATTCTACAAGAGCATGATATATGATTCTCAGATGCTGTAAGTCCAGTGTCTTAGCTACTTCACCTAAGTGAGATGTCCATCGTAGATGTGAGTCTATTGTTAGTCCGAGATACTTTATTCCGTATTTCAGAGAAATATCAATATGTATGTTGTTAATAGTAACAGTAATTTTTTCATAAGGAGGCAGTTTGTGTTTGTAACTAGTGAAAGGTACAATAAATGTTTTCGAATAGTTGACTGTTGAAATTTTATGTCTCAAGATATCAAATAAATGTCTTAGATCGGTTTCTATTTTTTGTTTGAGGCCTTCCCACGTACTGTCTGTATATATTATAGCAGTATCATCCGCGAATCCTATTATTTTACCTGTAGAATTATAAGAAAATAGATCATTGATATACATATTAAATAGTATTGGTCCCAGCACCCCGAACAATATATTTTTTTCCGTATTGACCTTTTCGTTTATCCTTACTATTTGTGTCCTATTTTTTAGATAGCTTTCAAAAAAATTATGAGGCAGACCACGTATTCCTGCATCCCCCAGGACGTCCAACAACTGTTCACGGCTCACAGTGTCAAACGCCTTCGCCATATCCAGAAATACAACTGCCGTTGGTTTAGTTTCATCAACAGAAAAAAGCAATATCTCAATTGCATCATTAGTAGAACGTCCTTCTTGAAAGCCAAATTGATGCTCTGATAATAGTTTGTGGTTGGCTATGAATTTAGTTAATCTTTTTTCACAGCTTTTTCCATTAGCTTTGTCAATGTCGTAATAAGTGATATGGGCCGATAGTTGCACATATTGGCCTTGTTGTCCTTTTTGTAAATTGGGGTTACTACAGCTTTTTTAAAAATAGTAGGACATGCGCCTTCTGCAAAGATCAAGTTTATTAAGTCGGCTATAGGTTTAGTCAACTGTTCACTTAATTTTTTAAATATTTCTGCTCGCAGATTGTCTATGCCTGGAGCCTTGTTTGCTTTCAGAAATACTATTAAGTCTCTTATCTCTTCCGTAGTTACAGGCATCCAATAAAAGGTCTCAGAATTTTTAGATCGCCGAGGAGGGCGTTTAGTCGGTACGTTTATTTTTTGTGCCAAGTTTTTTCCCTCTGTTACAAAGTAACTGTCAAATTCGTCTGCCATATCTGATTTGGATGTTATTTTTCCGTCTTTCTCATTAATTATAAAATTAATATCATTTTTTGTTTTATTTCTGTTGTTAACTAGGTTCCACATATATTTTTTATTACTCCCATTTTTTTGTATTTCGGTTCGGTAGTAGTTTTGTTTTATTATTTTAATTAGGTTATTCACGCGTTTGCGGTAAGTGATATATATTTCTCATTTCTCCACACTATTCAGATCTTGCTGAAATTCTCTGTAGAGATTATTTTTAGTATTAATCGCATTCACAAGTCCTGCCGTAATCCACTTTGACGCTTTATATAATTTTTTTTAATTTTTATTTCTTTTTCCTATAAAAATACTTGAGATATTTAGCAATTCTTCAGCTTTTTTGCTTACTTCCTTTATATTAAAGTAATACTCCCAATTATAATTTTGCAGATCATGTCTGGCTTTTTCATAGTTTATGTATGTTTTATACTTAATCATTTCAGAGTTTCTGCGAATAGTTTTTATAGGAAGGCTCAGTAGCGTAGCTCGATGGTCTGTTATATTATTTTCATACGTTGCTGCAGTGACATTTTCAAAACATTCTGTGACTGTTCTCAGAAAGATATGGTCCAGGCAACTACGTGAATGAATTTTTATGCGTGTGTATTTATTTATCATTGAGTGTAAATTATATTCATATAATAGGTTTAGAATAGAATAATGTTATACAGGATGTTTCCTAAGTAATCTAAAATATTGTAGTGGGCGCTTCGTCACTCCATTTTAAGACGAAAAGTTCTTATAAACATGTGTGATAAGTCTTGTCGTTAATGAGATACATGGTGTTGAATTATTTTATAACTCGGTTTGTAATCCCGTTGGATAAGTGCCGTATATTTTTATGACTGTACCTACTCCCCTCTCTCCATTTTTAGTAATTTCATTCTTTCCAATTCATAAACGTAGCCGCCCAATTTGGCTAAAATTTTTTATTAAAAATTATCCTAAAAAAAATCGTAGCGGCTACGTTTTTCCATTGGAAATAATGAAATTAGTATAAATCGAACAAGGAGAGAAAGTACAATCATAAAAAAATACGGCACTTTTCCACCGGCATTACAAACCGAGTTATAATACATCAACATTGAAATAATAAAACAATTCAACGCAATTAACGACAAGACTTATAACACATGTTTATGAGAACTATTCGTCTTAAAATGGAGTGACGAAGCGCCCGCTACAATATTTCAGATTACTTAGGAAACACCCTGAATATTTTTTGGTGTCATTTGGAGGGTCAGAAAAATATTCGTATTTTTAATCTGTCAACAGAAGCAGAAGTAGCCAAATGACCAGCAAGTTATCGCTAGGAAACATTTCCAAATCAACAATTCATGTCATTATGGATGGCTGTAAATTTTTTTGAACAACATATTAATTATATGAGCTGCAATGACTCATATAAAATAAAGTTTTGGTAAGCACTCAGAGGGTGAACAAAAATTGAATTCTTTGCAGCATATAAAAGAAGCGAATGTAACTTACCATACATTGCCAATTTCTCAAAGAAAACTCAATACAATTAGTTATTTTACTAACCGTGTTTAAACATGCTCTACCGATCAAATACATTGTTCAAATTTTGTACCTATTGTAATGTTTTTCTTATATATTTAAACAATTTTTATCACAACGGGTGCGATAAATTCATACACACAGTATATCTACTTACTTAATTTATTTATACACCTAACTATTAACTTATATTTAATTTATATACACACTTGATTTCTAATTTATAATAAATACACTTATTACTAATAAACTGACTTTTAATAAACACAGTTCACTTGTTCACTGTTCTGTTGTGATCGCTATGAAATCAAACTGTAGACTGAACTGCGGTTCGCAAGTAGCTGCTTATATATTAGAACGTTTTTCTGGAACATTTGGATCCCTGACATTTATAGATTCCGGCTCTCAACAAACTATATGCCTTCTTAGAAATTCCTCTAGGGAGAACAATTTCAAAAAATATCTCTTCCCAGAAAACCGTGCGCTCCTGCCAAAATTTTAACTTAGATATTCAATTAGACAGGGTCGCCACCAGTGTGTACCCCCTCCTTAAAAGGAAGTTCCTCCTGGGAATTATGTGTAGCCAGGACTGGAGGTTTAAATCGGCAACGGAACTCATTTGTAGACTTTCCGGTCGTATGGAAATAATGGGGCACCGTCTTCATCGGGTACCGATAACTAGGGATATAGCTGTACTTCGGTATCTTGGGAGATCACCTCTATCATGTTCCTGATGATTCGCCAATCTAACTGGTTGCTCTGTATCCTAGATATTGCTAGTTTCTTCACGTTGAATTCCAGCAGATGATCTCTAAGGCTTCGTAGTGTTTCCCATACATCGCCGTAGGTAGATCGATATTGAAATTCGTATCGCGAATTGTGTCTGAGTTTCAGACTCTTGCCAGGGACTGGAATCTGATCTTCAAGTTTTTCTAATTGTCCAAACTTCCTTCCAAAGACGATTGCCAACCCTCGTGTGCTTTTTATATTGGCGAGGATGTTGTGTATCAATGAAAAATCTTCCAGGGGCGTGAACAAATGTTGTCTCTGCTCTGTAGTGACTTCATATCTAGCTTTCCCGGCCATAAATTCTTTGAAGGCAGGGTCAGACTCTTGTTGTATATGGTTCACTCCTTCCTCTTTATCATGGTCTTCTTTGAATGGCGCTAGTCGATTTTGGTGGACTACACTCGGTTTTCCATTGGGGATCGTACTTATACGATGCACTTCTTGATTAAGTACAGGTTTTCACATTATTTATGTAATTTTGGAGAAAATCCTTCTCTCCTCGTCGGGTTGTGTAACCATACTATGTCCCCTTCTTTGAAACTGCCTTCTGTGGCTTGCGTGTCGTACTGTTTTTTCATTCTGTCCTAAATATATTCGCGCACCCTATATATCGCGCGCCCTATATATGAAACTTTGAAATTAACAATTAAGTATTCAACCTCAAATGTGCTCCCTGATTCATACGGAGAGGTATCACCATTAAATACTCGTATGCGGTATGAAATAACATAAATTAAATTAAATAGATAGTATCATAGATGCGGGCTGGCAATGTTAATAATTTGACCAAACTACAAAAAAAGTCATAATACACAGTTAGTATAATTTTTAAATTAGACTTACCAATTCCCAGATTGGGTGTTCACAAAAACGCCGACGGCCACGACTCGCGTTTCGAACGAAAAAAAAAGAAACCCCTTCAGAGCGCGTACTTGTAATCTTCTTTTCCCCTTTCATGAATAATTACACTTGATAGTTGAAACACTACGCCTTAATTAACAGTTACTGAAACTCAGGACTCCTCAAAAACCGCTATCCGCGAACCCCAAAAAAAAACTAGACCGCTCCCGACCGCGAGTTTTTACCAACTACCCCTTCAATTGTTACATTTTCGTGGTTTCGGCATTTCTCCCTATGTCAGCATCGTTGTACCTGTTAATTTTCTGATTGGTGGAACTTATCGTTCGACGTAATTATGTAATAGATTTTTTACCTCGATTAACAATGAATTTTTATTTGATTCCGCAAAATTTCGTTATTTTAACGCAATTATTATTTCCTGTTAAAATATTATTTTTTATTTTTTTTTGCAACAAGTCAGATTGCTTAGCTAAGGTTTTTGTACATTGTATGGATGTTAACGACCGCTTTCTATAGTTTAAACGTTACAATATAAAAGGTAATTTATTATACAGCGTGATCCTCTCTATTTTTCTTATTTTGGTATTTATTACAAGAGAAAGGAAGGATTTGTTGGATTTTGTTGTTAGTTGCCTTGATTTCTTTTGTGTCCCTTCCGTTTCGGCAGGGTAAGTTAGCCAAGATTAGTTTGTTTTGGTATCACGAGAGAATTTTTTTAATATGGATCACCTCCACGGCGAATATTAACCCGCTGGCGCGGCCAACCTTGTTTGAGGAGAAGCCATTTTGGACAATCGCCATTGCGGCTGTACAACTCTTGATTGTGAGGTTTATGAATCCAAATCGTGGACGGGAGGATATGAAAGGGAATATTTCCACCAGAACGATAACCCTCCAGGAGTAGTTATGTAGGAATAACCCCCACAAAACTGTTAGACAAGCCCCGCAAAACTGTTAGACAAGACCACGTGTGTCGGTTTCAACTCCACACTTTTAATATTCTCATAATCTCTTTAGTAAATTTCTGAGTTACCTTATCTTCATATTTCTTTATTTTGGTGAGCTGTATAACTACTGGTAAAAATAAAGTGGCGCTCGTGGGTAGACTATTTTCCCTCCAACATATTTTCAAGTACCAACATTCTCAGAGTAAGCAACAACATGGCTTATGCTCGCCGACCAAAAGCTGCCGTTCACACTTATGTAACAAACATTGGAGTTGCTACATAAGATCAATAAAAATATATGAAAAAATTGTTACAACTGTATATACTTAATTCATATATACACTTAACTATTCAATTATACTTAGTTTCTAATTTATATTAAATACACCTATCAGTATTAAACTAACTTATATTAAACACAGTTCACTTGTTCACTGTTCTTATGTTCGCTATGAAATCAAGCTGTAAAGTGAACTGCGTTTCGCCGGAAGTTGCTTAAATATTAAAATGTTGTTCCGGAACAATTGGATTCCTCAAGTTTCTCGATTGAGGCTCCTAACAAACAATCGACCTTCTTAGAAATGCATCTACAAAACAACCACAAAAAATAGCCCTACTCTGAAATGCGAGCGCTCCCACCGAAATTTTAACTTTTAGATATCTTATTAGTCAGAGTTTGCGATTTCTATATACCTACCTATATGACATATGACTTATTATTAATATTTTCTCCTGTTGCAGGTATGGAATACAAATGAACATTTTTGTCAGTAACATGAAAAGGTCCAGAACTCAAACAATGAAACGAACTTCAGGTGCCAAACCGCTTTGAGTGATGAAGAAACACAGGTAATAATATGCTCCCGTGTCATTGCCCTGTCCACTTATGGTTTTCCCGTTAGATCGTATAACTTCCATTTCATTATCAAAGGTTATTTCGATAATTCTTGACGCAACATTTCAAAGTTTACAGACAATATCATTTTTTCATTATTGTGACCAATAACACTTCAACTTTTTTAAATTTATGCATATGTTAAGTCGAACGTGAAGTGAAATTCTGAATATCACTGAAACTAGTGACTTGGAATAAACATTTCTTATAATAAGAACTATCTGTGGAAAAATGAATCCAGATCTCTGCTGGAGGCATATTCATGTTGAGGTATTTCAATCTGATGTACAAAATGACATACTATTTTCAATTTAATTTTTTTTTTAATTTATTTATTAGAATATAAAAACATATAAAATAAAGGAACATTGATATATGGACGATCGAAAGTGGAAAAAGTCAACACTAGGAATACACAAAAAAATGAGTTTACAAACTTTCTTACAGGGTACGTACTAAACCATTTTACCCATATAACGTCAGGTTACTGCAAAAACCAGATAAGTCACATATTTTACTTTCTGAGTTTTTAACGTTTTAAACTTAAAAAGGATATGAAAAATCAGTTTATAGGAATGGAGCACATTTTGTTTCACATTACGTTAATAATAAAGTTTATTATTATGACCAAAGCAAAAGTGTTAAAGAACTGAATATAACTATTTTTTTATAAACAAAACACAACACTTATCTTATTTTGGTTGTCAAAACTGAGACATATTTGAACTCATTCGGTCAATTCATCCTCTAGATTAGTATCTGCTTCTGCTGGTTCTGGAACTAAATCTGTTGCGTCTTTTGATGTGGCCAATGATTTATAGTAGAAATGGAAGTCTTTGGGAATCACTTCACTTTTACAAAGCTTTAACAAGTCTGCTTTTTCGAGATTGTAATAGGTCTAGGATTATTGTATGCTCTTGAAGGTTTAAAGTTGCTCAAATTGGGAGGGCGGCCTTTACCTATAACACTAATTTCCATGTATTCTAATGTATGGTCGTCTCGATACTGAAGAACCTAGGGTTAACTTTTAAAGGTACCTAAAACACTTGACTTTTAATCAGTTCATTTTTTCGCCAAGATTGTTTTTAAGTTTGTTTTTCATTATCAGTTTTGATAATTTTTGTAGGTCAATAAAATCACCAAATTTTAATTCAATAAGATTGTAGGGTTTTTCATTTGATCTAGATGTCCTCGCCATGCGAAAGATCGTCATCCAGTCGTGGATGGTGTAAACTGGAACATGTTTTTTTTGCTTTTTCAATTGAGCTGTGCATACTATCAACTTCCATGTAACTATGACCACTTTCCAAAAACTTTTGCTCTATGACATTCACATTAGGATTTATTTGGACGGAATAAAGCAAGAGAGCACTGATGTTTTGGTTGCAATTTTGCCCGCTGCAAGTATCTGAAAACAGGGACATTTCAGTTACAGTTTTAGAGAGCTGCTCAATGTACTTATATAAACAGTTGCCGATTTCTAAACGTCCCGTCTTTTCATTTGTCTCAGTCCAAACGTGGCAAAATACATTATTTGGTGGTGCCATTTATAGGTGCACAGTTTCCTAGTAAAATACGTAGGAGTCACATCGCTACTGGGAAGTTGTAGAACGCCCTGTAAATCAGATGTGGTACATACAAAGGTCTTATCATTCAAATCTCTTTCCTTATCCTTAATCCTAAAAAACTTTTACATACTCTTATTCTTGAGTCACTTGAGTCGAGAAAAAGCTTTTAGAGTCTTCCCTTGGCTTTTTCTTGCTGATACGTTTGGCTTTACGTCTTTCAGGAACCCTACTTTCAACATTGTTTAAAATAAAATCTTTCCTTCTGTTAAATCGCAGCTCCAATATTTTAACATATTATTAATCTATTCTCTTCAGAAAACTTATCTGTACATTTATAACGGCATTTTGAGCAATCAATGTGTTTTGGGGCCTTAGCTTCGATTTTTCTACACTTAGCTAAATTTTATTCCACTGTTTAGGTTCCGATTTCTTCCAACGGTTCCTCTTTTCCAAAGGATTTTCCATAACTTCCGGGATATTCGTTGGAATGTCGTCGTTATTCGCAGGTGCTAAAAAGTATAAGCCTTTGCTTATATGCTATCATTTTTACATACAATGTAAAGCTTTCGTGTATGCAGCTCCTCATCCGATCTTTCTGACGTGAAACCGTCAGGAATATAATCTTTGTCCTCAACTGAGCAATCGGAATACTCAAGCAAATCTCTTAATTCACAAGCGAAGCGTTCTTGATCGGAATCTAGTTCGGATGACATCATCTCGTCTAAAGCACCATCAGTTGTCGAGGGTCCAGCTATTTCATACTCTTTGAAATGTTCCCTGTCGGTTGACATAACGCATTCACTTCTTATACCAGAATCAGCTACCACATGAAGGGGAAAGGCGAAGGGTCACATGTGAAACTCTCTTGTTATTCTCCTATTAAAAAACGATATAAAATAATAGACATAACTCTTGTCCAAAAACTAATTAAAATAAATAAAAGCAAGCATATTTTGATCGCTTGTATTTTGTGACAGATTTTTTCAAAAGTTGGTTGATGTTTATAGGGTTTCAATAATATTTAGTTCATCGTGGGTACCTACGTGTATTATTATTTGGTGAAATAGGAATTTCATTAGCAACAACTCCCCCATCTATATTCTCTAAATATGGATTAACACCCACCACCGTGAATTTTGGAGATAACTGGGTTCCATTATGAATCTTGTCACTGCCATCTACAATAAATAACGAGAACACAATTCATTTGCTATTGAACTATTAATTATAAGAAAATACCTGTACACTTTTCTTGGTTAAGAACCATTTTAACCATTGCTGCTCCTCTAGATATAGTTATGCACAATTTTTGCACTGTTCAAACTAATAAAAATACGAGAAAATTGCAAAATAACGCGATAGTAATCAACAAGTTGTAAACAAACGTATAGGTTATGTCTTTGAACTATACTGTCAGAACGAGATAAATGCTAAACTTTAAGTCAAGTACATACACCTGTTACCGAAAAAACATAAACGCTGCAGCAAAAATAAGTTAAATGCCAAATATATGAATAAAACGGTAGTAATAATATTGCTTTGTCAAACATCATTACAGCGTAAATAAGATACTACCAAAACTGTTATCTACGGATATCAGTAAAACTTTGCGTCATGTACACGTCTCAAGTGACTCTAGAAAGAATAAAATTCCATTTAATAAGCAATTAAAATACCTAATTAAATTTATATTACAAAAATTTTTGAAATCACGTAAAATACCATGTCGTATATTAAATTTATCCACCTTTTTCTATTTTCAATTGATACTTACAAAGAAACATTCTTCCTAATAATTCTCAATTTATTTACTGAAATTTATTCAGATAAAATTTTTATAGAAATATACATAGTTATTTTCCAACTAATTTTAAGCTGATCTATAAAGTCACTTGGCAAGAAAAAATTTTCATGAGACCTGTCCCGGCTTTCAATTAAGAATTCATTTAAATCCTTCATATCTTCTGTCGTCTATTTACTTTATTTCAGATCGAACTGTATTTATCTGTGTTGAAAAAACGTAATCGTACTTCGTATCTATCTGTTTTTGATGGCCGTTTTATTAGCTGACCTTTTTTTTCTCCAATTTTGAGAGATTGTCTACAAAACATTCTCTTTTGATTACTGTTCGAGACAGACGTTACATTTCTGAAAAGTACGTTATTCAATTACGATATACTGAGGGCCAGTTTCATCACCTTTTGACATGTTTCGGATAGCTTATTCACAAATTTTTTGTTTGTGACTTGATCTACAGCAAGAATGGACAAAACTTACATTTAAATTATCCGACATTTATCAGAAGGTGGTCAAACTGGCACTTAATATCGGTAAATCAATTTTGTGAACGTTCATATCCACAATTTTGTAGGCAAAATACGTTCCATAATAAATTAATATTTGTAAAATTGACTGTCTCGACCCTTACTTCGTGGAATATGCTCATATTAGTGTTTTTAAATGAAACTCACGGTCTCTAGTTAATTCCACAATATAATAAAAGTTATTGAAAATTCTAAAATATTGACAATTGTTTCGATAAATCAATATCCAAAGAAATATTTATAGAGATATTCGATAAAGGATGTGCTGTAGTTACTAGTTTCCAGCTACTTATGTTATTATTAATATGGTGCGGTAACTACAGGCTCTGTATGATTGATACGTTTTACACGGGTGTAAATTTGAAAACGTACCGTGCTAAAGTCTGCCCCAATCTACATTTAAAAAAAAATCTACATGAAACTATTTACATGCAGATGTTATTCTTCTCTTCATATCTTCCAAATATCGAGGCTGTGTTTTATAAACAATGGATTTTAGATGTTCTCATAGGAAGAAATCTAGAGGCGCTAAATCGGGCAATCGTGGTGGTCATTCTATTGCTCCTCCGCGACCAATCCATCTACCACGAAATCATTTAGTCATTGTCCAACTGGAAGAAAGTAATGTGGTGGAGCTCACGAAGTAGATTTTCCGCATTGAATACTGGTCCAATAATACTATTCCCAAGAACCCAAACGTTCACTTTTTTTGGATATTTTGTATGACTTTCCTAAAAAGTAACAGATTTTCATCACTCCAGTAGCGACAATTTTGCATGTTGACTTGCCCATTAAGTATTATTAAGTACTACATTCTTTCTAATAATAATTTTGAACTGAATATTGGTATGAATTTAGTCCTACGATTTCAGTTAAACAACTCTTTATTTATCATCAGAATAACATGATACATTATAGCTAGACCCGGAAGGAATAGACACTTAAGTCAAAAAAAGGGAGGTGAAAAAATTTTACAGGGCGAGGTTTTAACTTTCTGATTGAAAATTATAAAGGCTTTTATTTGATTTTAGAGTATAGAGTATGTATGTATTAACGCACTTATTAAGGAACAATGAAATAATTGACTTGTTATAAGGTTCAAATACAAAATTCGACTTAAGTGGTAAGCCCGAGGACACATACTATTTAAGAAGTCCGTACAATAAAGATATTAACTAAATTGATTGAGTCTACAATTTACATCGTTCAATGAAATTATTTAATAAACGTAAGTCGCTCTCGCTTGACTCTAGCTCCGGATCTACGTTTCTTATAGCGGCAGTAGTCCGTAAATTCTGGTAAAAGTTATGGAAGTATTCCGATACTAAAGGAAGTAGTGAAATTAAATCTCGTTTTTCTTCTTCACTTATTGCTAACCGTTGTTCTGCAATAAACAATTTCTTGGTTGCCTTGTTTAAGAACTTCAAAACCTTTTTCAATGTATTCCATTCGTCTTTCAGGCACGTTTGAATATCATTCGGTAGTGCAAGTCTTTGTCCCATTACATCATATTGAGGGCAGTCTATGATAATATGGTTTACTGTCAACATGGATCGACAGTAGTCGCATCTAGGTTGTCTGTCTCCCGCTAGTATGAATACGTTTGTGAGGCGAGTATTCCCGATTCGTAGTCTGGTTATCACAGCCTGATCTTGTCTACATTGGTAAAGTATTAGCGTCCAAGGGGTGACCTTTGGTTTGATGTCTCGAAGTTTGGCATCTATTGTATACCACTCATTTTGCCATACCTCCAAGAACTTATGTTTCAAATGTAGTTTTATGTCGTCTGGTCTCACAGGTATATTTTCTATTATATCTGCTTGCGCATCTGCTCTAGCTGCTCGATCTGCTTGTTCATTCCCTTCAATTCTGTGGTGACTTGGGATCCAAATGAACGTTGTGAGTTTACCGTTAGTTTGAAGCAGAGTCAGTATCACTACCGGATCTTTGCTGAATGGATTACTCAGGGCCTCAATCGAACTCTTGGAGTCAGTACAGATTATGTAATGCAAATTGTTTTCAGATTAAACATATCGTAGGGCTTGCATCATGGCCACAGTATACAAGCTGGTTTCCCTTGGCAATGCACATGAATGGAATATTCTCAGCGTAGTGAATGCCGAGCCACAGCCTCCCAGAGTTTTTGATCCCTCGGTGAATATAACTTGGTCTCCTGGGTATCTTTCAGCAATTCTGTTGAATTCTGCTCTAGCAATTGTTCGATTGTCGTCTCCTTTTCAATGTACCCCAATATCCATAATTGCATGTAATGGGACGATCTTCCAAAGAGGTATTTCTGGTGGACCGAAATTGAGAACATTTGGAAAGGAATATTGCATGTAATAAAGATCCTCTTTTAGACGGATACCTGCTGGGCGTGTTATTGTCAGACCTCGTTGAAACAAGTCGTGTTCCTCATCATGGTATGGTGAATGGTTTGGATGATTCGGTTGACCCCATATTCCCATACAGTAGTTGGCTAGCAGTTGTTTTCTTCTGATACTTAGAGGTGGGATACTTGCTTCAGCATACAAGGATTCATAAGGGCTTGTTCGAAATGCTCATAGAGCTAGTCTTAGAGCGGTGCATTGTATTGACTCTAGAACTTGAAGCCTTGTTTTTTGGACTGATCCATGAATCATACAGCCATATTCCATTTTGGAGGCTATAAGTGCCTTGTAGATCTTTAGGACGTCTTTATCACAACCCCAGATGATGTTTGCTACACTCGTAGAGGATTCAGTGCATTTATACATTTCAGAGCAACTTCGTTGATATGAGTACTCCAGTTAAGTTTTTTATCAAATATAAGCCCCAAGAATTTTACGTTGTCTCTACACTCATGATCGTCGTCATATAGTTTCAGTTTTGGATCTTGGTAAATTGATCCTAGCCGACAGAATGCACGCAATGCGTTTTTGTCGGTGTTTGGAGAATTTAAATGCCAGATATTTTGCTCGGCTAGAAAGAGTGTTAACTGCAGCCTACATGGTTGTTTCTATTTCTGCCATCATCTCAGCCACGTCGAGTATTGTGAGGTCATCGCCATATAAGCATCTTCCTTTAGCTTGGTCAATATTATCAAGCAGTACACTCAGGGTGAATCCTTGGCGTACTCCATTTTCTAGTTGGTGTAAGTTTGATTGTGTTAATCCATTGCGTACTCTGAATTTTCTATGGAGAAGAAAACTCTGTATGAATCTCGGCATATTGCCTTCTATTCCCCATTTGTTCAGTTGATTGAGTTTGTTGAATCGCAAGGTTGTATCATAGGCCTTTTCTAAGTCGAGAAATGAAGCCACCATATGGCTTCTGTTAGCAAAGCAGTTTTGAATTACCCTTTCCAACATGAATAACTGATCAGTTGTGGATCTATGGTTTCTGAACCCTGCTTGAGAAATTAATAGTAGGTTGTTTTTTTCCCGATACCATGGTAGCCTTGGGCTTACCATCTTTTCCAACAATTTTCTGAGGCAACTCGTTAGTGATATGGGTCGATAACTTGCTGGAGATGTTGGGTATTTTCTCAGTTTGAGTAAACGGATGATGATAGCTTCCTTCCACATTTCTGGGTATGTTCTGTTCGGCCAGATTTCATTATATAGTTCCGGTATAATGTGCCTTGTTGTTTCTGGTGCTTGTTTTATGAAGTCGTATGTGATTCTCTCTCCGCCTGGTGTTGAGCTAGTCATTTCAGAGAGTGCGTAATCAAACTCCAAAGTAGCGAATGGTATATTGTAATCTGAGTTAATTTCTTCATTAAAATTGATTTCTTTCCCTGAATATTCCCTATGTTGTTGAAACTCGTGGTCCAGAATAAGTGTTCTACTGGCAGTTTCGAATTACTGAGCAATTTTTTCTGCGATTTCTTCTTTATTTGTAATCGTTTGTCCATTTACTATGAGAACCGATACTTTTTCTCCTATAATGGCACGACTTTTCTTCCACACCTGTGACACCGGTGTCTCAGATGTTAAAGTAGAGACATGATTTTCCCACGATTGTCTTTTCCTATCGCAAATTTTTCGCCTAGCCTTGGCTCGTACCTGTTTTAAGGCGATCATATTCTCTTGCGTAGGTGATCTTTTGAATTTGGTGAATGCTTTATTTTTTCTTTTATTAAAAAAGCTGTTTCTTCGTTCCACCATGGAACCATTTTTTTTCCTCTAACGCCCTTTGTTTGAGACACTGCTGTTAGGGCGGCTGATATGATCTTATCGGTGACTATTATTGTGGCTTCATTGACACCTGTAGATGGCATTTCAAAATTTTCCAAGTTCTTTGAATAATGCCCAACTTGCATTATCGAGACTCCATCGTTTCGGAATGGCATGCGTTTTGGGTTCGACCCACAAATTCGGTAGATGTTGGAAAGTGATCTGTCAAATGGTCGCCGAGGCATTTTCACTGACATGCTGGAGTAACTGTAGGGGAGCAGAATGCTAAATCGAGAGTGAATAGGTTATTTGATCTTTGGTTCAGGGCCTTCACCGGTATTTAAAAGGATCAGGTCAATATCGTTGAGAATATTTTCAATTAGTCTTCCCCTTCTGTCCAATCTTTCAAAGCCCCACAGAGGATTGTGGGCATTGAAGTCGCCCACAATGAGGACTGAAGTTGGTTGTTGATCGATTACTTCTCGGATATCACCAGTATCCCAGTACCATCTAGTAGGTAGATGTTACAGATCGATAGCTTGATGGGAAAATCCACATGAACTGCAATGATTTGAAACCTAGACTGGAGTAGAATTTGTCTGCTCTGGATGTTTTCTTTGATGAGTATTGCATCTCCCCCTCTGGCTCTGAGGTGTGGAACAGTATTTTATCTCAATATTAAAGGTTATAACCTTTGATATTGAAAATGTCCTGTTATCTCAGGTGAGTTGTATACGTATACAAAATGGTGATTTTGTATTCACTATATCTCTTAGCTCAGGATAGTGGCTTTTGCAGCCGTTACAATTCCACGAGATGAGATTCATTACAGTATCCATTAGGATTGGTTTGTAAATATTTGGACATTCACTTTTAGTACATAGAAATATAATGATATAAATAAATTATATATACATTCTTACCTAATATCATAGATTTTATCACAAATCAAAAAATTTTGATACTAGGTAGGTGTAGTCGGGGCAGACTTTTTCATTTACCCTTTTTACGACCTCGCCCTGGTTTTGGTTTTTGTGACCTTTCCCATTGAAAACTAGCGTTAGAGTCTGATTCCTCCACCGCTGATATATCTTCAGCAGATTTATTTGGAGTACGTTCTCTTTTTTCAGCCGATGTCACCGATACCGTCGATGTATCACTCAAATCTGGTACTGAATTGGTAGTTACTTTTGCAGCCTTGGGCGGGATATAACCCTGAATTGGTGGAGGCATCAGGTTCCTCATTTATGGGAATGTATCTCTAACTATCTCGGTACAGATTCTAGTTATTTCTGGTACAAGTTGTCGAATAATTTCTTCTATGGGTTGTTGTGTTGCTCTGGTAGCTTGCGCATATGATGCATGATTAATTTGTTTGGGTAAGTTCTCTTACTTTTGTTTTTGCTTCTGCGTATGGAATACGATCTTCCACTTTAATTTTTTGTATTGCAGCTTCTTGTTTATATACGGGACAGTTTCTCGATCTAGCAGAGTGTTGTCCGTTGCAGTTGATGCAAACTAGAGGTTCTGTGCATGGAGAGCATTGATGGGGGGGTTTGCCACATACGCACATTTCTTTTTTATCGCAGCTTGCAGAGGTATGGCTAAATTTCTGGCATTTAAAACACCTGAGTGGTGCAGGAATATAATTCCTAACGGGAAAAGAATGTATACGTGCTATTATTCTCTTTGGAATAGTTTCTCTGTTGAATGTCAGTATAAGTGATGCTGTTTCCTCTATCTTATCTTCTTTCTTTACTGTAATTCTTCTAACTTCAATCACACCTTGATTTTCTGTTATCGAACACGACATGTTACAACTCCTTTTGATTGATTGAGTGTTACGTGGGGGAAGCCAGTTATGTCATACTCATGAAATTTTGCTAATTCGAGTAACTTTTTCGTATGAGTGGTTGATCCAGTTTCAACTAACAGACCATCCCGTATTTTCTTTACACTCTCTACTTTCCCTATTGCTCTAGTACTTTTTCTATTGGGAAGGGGCTAAATTTAGAGAAATCTCGTTCCACACGTTCCATTACCATGAACCGTGGTACGACTTCCATATTTTCCTGACTGGTCAACTGTAGCCTTATTTGGCTGTTTTCACCACCCCGACGGGTAGTAGTCGATGTTTTAGATGGCATCTCACCAATTGTGTCCACATTTAGAAAGCTGGACTGCTCCTTATTTGAGTTTATATCGGGTTCCATCATAGAGTTCCCACGAGTACGAGACGAAAAGTAAGTCGACCGCAATAGTGCGCCCTTATCGCGGCAAGGCCTATATACAACAGGGTGTACCATTTCCCTGAGGTTCAATACGTTCACGGCTGGATATCTCCTTGCCATTCATCTCTTCGCCACGTTTCCAAGCTTGAGATGGGCGATTTTTTCTCGAGGTTCACTCCTCTATTGAGCTGTCCTTAGCTTCTCCACTCACTCTCGACCTCACCGACATGAGTGGCCCTACCAGGAGTGTAATACTCCCGTCGGCATCGCTCTCCAGATCATTACAGGTACTGAGCCCCCTCACCAACGTCAAGGTTCCACAGCTGCTTGAGGGGACCTTGTTGTTCTTTTGAACGATATTGCTTTAAATGGTCCATCATGTTGGAGTGATGTTTTATAATTAATATTACCAAAGTCGTGTCCGTAAGAAAACCATTTTACGTCAAACCACTTGAAAGTATTTCCGTCACAATCTTTTTTTCGCATAATAAGAGGTCCCTTAAGCAAAGCAGCAAAACCTAAGAAATCAATCTGTTGCATTTCGACTACTCTAAATTTATTACTACTTGTACGGACCAGTTTCATCCAGTCATGAGAATGATACACTTCTATAGCTAATTTCTTTTCCTTTTTTTCTATTATAACATGATCTAAATCTACTTCCATGTGTTAATAACCGGATACCATGAACTTGTGATTGATGATTTGGAGTGTTGACTTAGTATGTAAACATTTTGTCTCCCACATGTATCTGAATACAGAATTATTTCTGTTACATCATCAGGCTGCGCTAACAAGTATTCATAAAGACATGAAACTACTTGATTAGCGCCTCTTCCTGAGATTGCTTCGTGCCACATGAAATGTGTGGACAAACCAGTTGCGTTATCATGAACTGTTAAGTTGAAAGTCCACAGTTGTCTTTTATAAAAAGCAACCGATGTCTCTAGCGCAGGAGTAGAGAGACATTGCTGCATATCCAATGTAAGGCAGCGAATTTTATTATTATGAACAGCTAACTGTTTGTCGACTTTTTTTTCACGATATGCTTGATCAACAGCATGTTGGTGACATTCACGTTCCAAAATTATGGTATTTTTTAGGGTATCATCTGTAAGTATTTCGAGCTTCATCTTAAACACATTACATGCATGGCTTCTTAAATTTTAAATTTCATTTATGAAAATATCTTCTATAAATCTGATCACTAACCTGTATGTGACTCGGAATATAACGGATACATTTTAGAAATAGTTAGGTGTGATGGCAAATATTTACATGTGCTCTTGCGTCTTGTGTAGTGGCTTTCATATAGTTCGAAAAAATTACAATGGTTAATTACATCCTGGATTTTATCCGCAGAATGTTTGGTTGAAGGTATTTTCCTTCCACGTTGGTCTGGTTCAATGATTCCGCTGGCTCTGCTTCTCCTCTTTATCCCAAATAATTTTACAAAATTATCTGAGACATCCAAAGTTTTTAGAGAACAACCTTGGCACACTGTTATTTGGTTACAATTAACTTCGAAATGGTATTTGTATGTATACATCTTGAATCTTTGTTTTTCTGGGTTATCTACACATAATTTAAGAAACGAACATAGCTCTGAGGTCGTTTGATCCTAGATTCCAGAAGTCGGCAACAATTTTTTGTCTTTGTTGTTCATCTAGTTTTTCACGATTTTTATTGCGACAGCTGGGAAAAGGTTTTATGCTACGTTTTACAATAGTTTTACCTGCCGCAGTCACATATTCCCGACCTAACTTTCTCTTAGTTTTCCTTTTCCATTTTCTCTTCCGGTTTTGTGTAGGAAGTATTCGTTGTATAATATCCAATGCAAGGGAAAGAACTTCTGGAGAATTATTTGTCATTCTCTTCCAATACGACAGGATCAGAATTTTCAGACACGAACGTGGGGTCGGCAATATAATCATCACTTGAGTAGTCACTTAATTCACGTTTTTCTTCTTCCTCAATAACTTTTGTAAGCATATTTGTAAAGTTGAACATTTGGCAGGTGTGGTTTCGATATTTCGGTAAGATATCTTGCGCCCTGAATCTCGAACTGGGGCGCTTTTCTTGACATCGTTCCCAACGTCATGTATACGCAAGCCTGTGAATGCTCTATTTGCGAATAGTTCCTAAAAATGATATTCACGAGCACCGTTCCTAAGATCATCGAATTGTATCGTCCTCACAACAGCGTCAGTTGATGTTACAATACAAATGTCATTTGTCATTACACATTCCACATCTGGTTGACGTTGCTTCTGCATACCACATGGCCTGAAATTTAACATTTTCTCGTTTAGTTATTAAGCAGAACTATATTAATTGTAACAATGTTTTTTATTTATTCATCAACTTCCTGTTTACCTGACTTGTAAGTACTCACCTAATAATTTTTCCAGAGTTATAACCTCACTTTTACAACTCATATTTCTGTACTTTCAACTGAGTATTTACTTTCAGGAAGCACTGAAGATGACAAAAGTCGGAAGCGCTTTGCATTAACCCATTCATGCCCAAAGTTGCGTTTTCGCAACAAGTGGTAGTGGCGAACCTAATCCCATATATTGAGCCAATAGCTAACTGAAATCTATTTAAATTGCAGATTATCTTTTCTTTACAGTTAACTTCAACTAAACCTATCAGTATATGAACTAATAAATGACATTTGTATGCAGAATTTAGGAAATAAGGGTTTCATTTGGTGACAAGTCGCACTGTGATTTTTTCAACATAAAGGTGAACAGTTTTAAAGTTTTAGAAGAAACATTGATTTTTTTGTGCTATTAGGATCCAAAGGAATTATTTGTTAGCCATATATCAAGTAAGTACTATATGTTTTTTGTTTAAGATTTTTGTGTTTGTTTATTTACTAGTGTAGTGTTTTCGCAACACGAAGCTATTACATTGTTAAGTACCTATAATTGTAGGTGTTGCGTTTTCACAACGCCGGGAACTAAAGTATAAAGTATTTTCAAATATAATAAGTTAGTTGTAACTAGTAAAAGCAAACAAATATTATATGTTTTGACAAAAGGTTTCTATTTCTTTTAGTATTCAAAATGTCCAACAATATTCCATCTTCTTCAAAATTTAGTAGAGGGACTAATCAAGTTGGGTCTCAGCCAAAAATGATATATTGAGCCGGAACGCACAAAATAATGACAATTCTTGAAGAATCAACCATTATGCAGTCAACCAGCAGTGCAAATGTATATTTAGCCCCTCCCGATCCGAACGAATTGACCGATGAAGATAGCGGTGATGAAGATTTTGGTGGAACATTTGACAATTTGAGTAGATCCCAATTACAGTCAGAAGCAGATGCTATAAGAATTGACGAAGATAACATAAACTCTCTCGAACAAAATATTGGGGAAATACTGCAAACCACAACAACTGAAGAACAGCTTGATATAAACGACGATGAGTCATTTATCGAAGACGAAACAGAAACAGTTCCTCAGAGATTATCTACACGTAGAAAATCGGCTAAAATTTCACGGTTGGATTTAAGGCGATTTACCTGTCGATGACTTACTATGTTCCCGTCCATCTAAAAAAAATCGGAGTGGAATAATTTTCTGCCATCATTTTATTCGCGCCCGCTTACACCGCTTCAAATATTCCAATTTTTTTTTAGTGATGAAATTTTTACCCATATTGTAAAAGAAACAGTTCGTTATGCTTTCCAAAAAGGACATACACTTGAATTGGGCGTTGATGAATTGAAAGTCTTTATAGGTATTTTATTAGTTAGTGGATATAACGTAAATTCCAGGAGACGTATGTACTGGGAGGAATCAGAGGATATAAAAAATATTATGATTTCAAATAGTATGCGACGTAACAGATTTGAAACCATTATCAGATTTCTTCATTTGAATGATAACCAAAAGTTAGACCCGACAGACAAAACATACAAAATTCTACCTTACATAGAAATGTTAAAAAAATCTTTTTTTGAATATATAATTTGGGAAACAG
Source organism: Galeruca laticollis (assembly GCA_963921935.1). Classification (NCBI taxonomy): domain Eukaryota; kingdom Metazoa; phylum Arthropoda; class Insecta; order Coleoptera; family Chrysomelidae; genus Galeruca; species Galeruca laticollis. The sequence continues at coordinate 100,143,977 of OY998181.1, read as the reverse complement.
AATTTAGTATAGACGAGGTCATGATCCCATACTATGGATGGCATGGAATGAAGCAGCACATAAAAGGGAAACCATTACGTTTCGGCTACAAAAGCTGGAGCTGGAATCTAAAATCTGGATATCTAATTGACTTCCAAATTTATCAAGGTGCCAAGGGTAAAGAAAATAAATATAAAGCAAAATTTGGTCTAGGTGGAAGTATAATTTTGCAGTTTGCCGATCATATTCCTAAACTTATAGGCGATGAATGTATACCTCATGTTTTATATGCAGACAATTATTTTACGGGTTTAAAACTATTAGATAAGTTGACTGTCGACGGGATAGGATATGTGGGAACACTAAGATCCAATAGGGTTGAAAAGTGCCCTCTATCTGAGGTTACAAAAAAATCGGTAAGGGGTCAGTATGAAATATATTACGACAAAGAAAATGAACTCTTAGTATGTAAATGAAATGACAATAGCTTAGTAATTCTTGCTTCTAATTGCCAAGGTGCAAACCCAACTTATCAAGCTACTAGATATTCATTTGCTGAGAATAAAAAAAATTAAAGTCGTGCAACCAAACCTGGTTAAAAATTATAACGAAAATATGGGCGGAACGGATCGAATGGATCAAAACGTTGCATATTACAGAATAAGCCTGAGATCAAAGAAGTGGTATTGGCCACTTTCTATTTGGGGAATTGACGTTGCCATGCAGAATGCCTGGCTTATATATCGTAAAATGAGAAGGGAAGTCACAGATCAGCCGGATATGGATTTATTAGAATTTCGAAGAAATATTGCAAAGGGACTGCTTACATGTTTTGGCACGCCACCATCTAGACCAGGACCGGTGCAGTCAATTCGAAAACGTACTACTTTAGATTCTCGTTATTACGATATCTGTCATTTTATTGATTCACAAAATAAGAGGACACGATGTGCTATGTGCCATTCCACAACAATAAAAAAATGCACCAAATGTAATGTGGCCCTCCATGAAAAATGTTTCTTTAAATATCATTCAGAATAAATTACATTATATTTTATAAGTATTTTCAATAAACTACTCCAAACTATTTTGTTTTGTAAAATTTTTTCTATGTAACCTTTTTGCCCGGTGTTGCGTTTTTGCAACAGTCGTTATTGAAAAAAACATACAGAAAATAACCATAAATTTGTTTAATTTATGTTGTTAACTCCTATAATTTTACTAGATTTATAAACAGTTACAAAACAATAGTTCTGGGCATTAATGGGTTAAAGAGAATTTATACGCTTAAATACAAAACTCTACTCTATTTATTTATCATTTGAACAAGTGTATTCAGCTCCACATATTTATTTATTTATTTATTTATGTATTTATTTATTTATTTCTTTATTTATTTATTTATTTTTATTTATTTATTTATTTATTTATTTATTTTTTCATTTATTAAACGTAAAGAAGCTATTCAAATATGTTTATCAATTTCATCTATAAAAATGAATTCTACAATCAGTATTAAACCCAGATTGAAGAGGCACACAAATAATAATAATAATGAATTCATTTGGAACATTTTCGTGAAGGGTGTTTTTAGCGCATTAGCAAAAGAAGTTGAAAATAGGTTCATTACCGATACACGATCTAGCAGGCAAGGTTAGAGTAGTTACATTTGTTTTAGAATGAGAGATGCTAACAATTACTATTATTACAATCTAATAAATTATATTAACCACTTTAATCTTTTCACCTAAAATTGTTAGTATACATGTTTATTGTCTACTTATTGAAACAAAATATCTCGTCGCTGAATATATTTGCCTTTTTTAATGCATTGTCATCAATGGCCTATGTTACAATTTTATGTATGTGAAACAAATTGTTATTATGACAAAACAATTTTAATAACATTTGACAATATTAGTGTTTTTAAATGAAACTCAAGGTCTCTAGTTAATTCCACAATATAATACAAGTTATTGAAAATTCTAAAAAATTGACAATTGTTTCGATAAATCAATATCATCGTCAGAATGACAGAAGTTACATTTCATTTTATGCCTACCTGATGTTTATTAGTTATATTTTTGGCTAGACCAAGAAGTAACCTAACTTGTGATTGGCTTAATATATGTTTATAGAAAAAGAAGAAGATGTGATATTACAAATATTGAAGCTTAGATATTATTAGCCCTATGGTGATATCCTGGATATCATTTTTCCAATTAAGATCAGTATAACTGTGCAATGATATAGAAAACCAGGAAAACTATATCTGCTGATCTTTACAATTATCACTTAAGAAGACAGTTTATTAGTGGAGAATTCCCTAGATTTAACTGTTCATTGACAACTTCATATTGTGGGTTTCTTAAATGTCTTCTAATTTCCAGTTCTTCAAGGAAATCCAGTTCTTGTTTCTTTTCACAAATATGCAGCACTTCTAGTTCTGTGTTAGGGGTCTATGAATGATTGGTGTCAAGTAGATGTTTTGCGTAGTGGGATTTATCTGGTTGTTTTAATTTGTAAGCTCGTAAGTGCTCACTGTATCGTATTTCAAAATTCCTAAGGGTCTGACCCAAATAGACAGCATTACATTCTGGACATTTGAGTTTATATATACCTGACTTCTTTAATAGTGGTATTTTTGTTTTTACATTTAACAATTTTGTACTAACGTTACTTTCTGTTTTGAAAGAAATTGTTGCATTCGTTGCTGAAGATATTATCTTTGAAATATTATTAGAAATATATCCTGCATATGTGATGGTTTTATAAGTTTTAATTTCATCAGCTTGTTTAGGATATATTAGTTGTAATGCCACTTTTTTCTCTTTTTTACTAATTAGTTTATTTATCATATCTAATGGATAACCGTTAGATGTTGCTATTTGTCTAATTGTATTAATCTCTCTATCAAAATTACATTTGTTCATAGGAACTGAAAAAGCTCTATGTATCATTGAATTATATGCTGCTAGTCTGTGTGAGACAGGGTGGTTAGAATTGAATGGAATTGTCACATCAGTCTGTGTTGGTTTTCGGTAAATTGAATAATCAAGTACATTATTAACTCTTTGAATTTTTAAATCAAGAAAATTGATTGAGCTATTTTCTTCAATTTCTAATGTAAATTTAATTTTCGGGTGTAAATTATTGATGTGGTTGAAAAACACATCTAATTGTCGCTCACTACCCATAAAACAAGCTAATATGTCATCCACATATCTATACCAAAATAAAATATTTTTCGAAATATTACTTTCAAAGATCTTTCTTTCTAAATTGTCCATAATTGTATGGAACAGTTAAATTACATAAAATAACGAAACCAATTAGACCTGTAGTCTCTTATGTTAATGCTCCTAATAATATATTGGCAAAAAAGCTCAACAATATACTCAATACTTACGGATATGAATCTCAGTACTCAATTAGAAATTCAATAGAACTAATCAAAAAGTTGAAATCAATCCACTTGCAAGATAACTATAAACTCATATCGTTCGATGTAACTAATATGTTTACTAAAATTCCTCCTAAAGAATGTCTAATACTTGTAAGAAAATTACTAGGAGATAAAAATATTAATCCAGGAATAATATCAGATATACTTAATTTATTTGATGTATGCATTAATCAGAATTATTTCACTTTTGCCAATAAGATATATATTCAAAATGAAGGTTTACCAATGGGAAGCCCTATATCACCTATTTTAGCAAACATTGTTATGGACAATTTAGAAAGAAAGATCTTTGAAAGTAATATTTCGAAAAATATTTTATTTTGGTATAGATATGTGGATGACATATTAGCTTGTTTTATGGGTAGTGAGCGACAATTAGATGTGTTTTTCAACCACATCAATAATTTACACCCGAAAATTAAATTTACATTAGAAATTGAAGAAAATAGCTCAATCAATTTTCTTGATTTAAAAATTCAAAGAGTTAATAATGTACTTGATTATTCAATTTACCGAAAACCAACACAGACTGATGTGACAATTCCATTCAATTCTAACCACCCTGTCTCACACAGACTAGCAGCATATAATTCAATGATACATAGAGCTTTTTCAGTTCCTATGAACAAATGTAATTTTGATAGAGGGATTAATACAATTAGACAAATAGCAACATCTAACGGTTATCCATTAGATATGATAAATAAACTAATTAGTAAAAAAGAGAAAAAAGTGGCATTACAACTAATATATCCTAAACAAGCTGATGAAATTAAAACTTATAAAACCATCACATATGCAGGAAATATTTCTAATAATATTTCAAAGATAATATCTTCAGCAACGAATGCAACAATTTCTTTCAAAACAGAAAGTAACGTTAGTACAAAATTGTTAAATGTAAAAACAAAAATACCACTATTAAAGAAGTCAGGTATATATAAACTCAAATGTCCAGAATGTAATGCTGTCTATTTGGGTCAGACCCTTAGGAATATTGAAATACGATACAGTGAGCACTTACGAGCTTACAGATTAAAACAACCAGATAAATCCCACTACGCAAAACATCTACTTGACACCAATCATTCATTGACACCTAACACAGAACTAGAAGTGCTGCATATTTGTGAAAAGAAACAAGAACTGGATTTCCTTGAAGAACTGGAAATTAGAAGACATTTAAGAAACCCACAATATGAAGTTGTCAATGAACAGTTAAATCTAGGGAATTCTCCACTAATAAACTGTCTTCTTAAGTGATAATTGTAAAGATCAGCAGATATCGTTTTCCTGGTTTTCTATATCATTGCACAGTTATACTGATCTTAATTGGAAAAATGATATCCAGGATATCACCATAGGGCTAATAATATCTAAGCTTCAATATTTGTAATATCACATCTTCTTCTTTTTCTATAAACATATATTAAGCCAATCACAAGTTAGGTTACTTCTTGGTCTAGCCAAAAATATAACTACTAAACATCAGGTAGGCATAAAATGAAATGTAACTTCTGTCATTCTGACGATGATATTGATTTATCGAAACAATTGTCAATTTTTTAGAATTTTCAATAACTTGTATTATATTGTGGAATTAACTAGAGACCTTGAGTTTCATTTAAAAACACTAATATGAGCATATTCCACGAAGTAAGGGTCGAGACAGTCAATAACATTTGACAACTTAAGTGATATCCAATACATTAAAATGTTGATTGTTTTTATAAACGTAGCACCCGTTTAAAAATTGGTAGTCGAAAAACAAAAATCTGCAACTAAAAAAATTACTGTTTGTAGCTGAACATAACTTTGATGAATATGAAGCTATTATGATACCTCTCTGCAAAGTATTGTACACTACGGACCCAGTAATACCTAATACTGACCCAAGAATGCCCATTACTGCCCCAACAATACCCACTATTGCTCCAATAATCAGTGGTGTAACTAGAAAGTCAGAGGTGTGAAAAATAGGTGAGGCCCCCTAAAAAATTGTACAGTTTTTGTAAAGTCGAAATATAAATACTTCAAATAAGCAAAACTACTTTATCATAATTTCTTTATCACGCACCGCAGCGCAGGGCACAGCAATGCTACTTACTGTAAGTATGTGCACGAGTGTCTTACCTGAGCATAGTTCTACAGTTGGGTAGTTCAGGAATATACTTGAATAAATAATGTTGTTAGCACGATATACTTACAACGGTATGATCGAATGGAAACGAAAATTCGTCCTCTGCGCGCAGATGACGTATTTGCGATGCGTGCACCGATCGTAGAACACGGACCGATATACAAAGAGTTTTAGTTTTCGTCGATTTAACCCCACAATGCCCACAGGGTCTCATTCTTACAATTAGTCGACGTGAATGATGGAATGTGTGTTTTGAATGTTTGCGGTTTTATTATAATTACGAACTTTTAAATACTCTAATTTGCTGTTCAATTTAGTTAGAACGGTCAGTGGTTAAAATTCCCAGTTGCCCTATTTATGGATGTGCAAATGACAATAGGAAAACTAAGGGAACAGACATTAGATATTTTAGGTTCCCAAAAAATGATGAACTTTGTAAACTGTGGTTAACTGTGTGTCGCCGGCAAGACGACATTAACTTGAACAACGGTAAATATTACAAAAATGATTACTGATCACTATGTTTACACATTTGTTTTTCTTATAGCATGTATTTGCTCAATACATTTTGAGAAAGATTGTTTCGAAGATATTTCTGTAGGACAGAAACTTTCAAATTATGCAGGGAAAAATAATAGGAATTTAAAATATGATGCAATCCCCACTTTGAAACTGCCTGGTAAAAGGGAAAATACTAGAAATTCTGATAAAGTAGTTCCAATAAAGCGAAGGCGATTTGTAGCTGAATGCATAGCGGGAGCTACAATGTCTTCTGCCTCGATCACTTCTCAAAGTTGTGAAGATAAAATAGGAATAACGGAAGGTGACATTACATTAAGTCGAGCATCTGTAAGGTAAACTTAAGAAATCAAAAATCGTCACGTGGATTCTTATTTTACTGTTTCAAATGAAACTGTTTCTAGATAATTTCACAATATATTAAAAAACATGTTAAAAATTCTAAGAAATTTGACAATTGTTTCGATATTAAATATCATCGTCAGAATGATAGAAGTTACATTCTGACGATGATATTTAATATCGAAACAATTATCAAATTTCTTAGAATTTTTAACATTTTTTTTAATATATTGTGGAGTTATCTAGAAACAGTAAGTTTCGTAAGGGTTGAGACTGTCAATGTGGATTCTTATTCTTCTATTTCAGTGAGGATGAAAAACCAATACTTGATCTTCAAACAAAAGTTGCAACACTACAGAAAGAAAACAATTTCCTTGTAAATGAGAATTGTGCACTGAAAACTGAGTTGGAGCAGATGAAAACTGGACTGCGACAACTTTTGTCAGAAGGTCAAATCAAAAGAATAGTACACTCAAAATGTACAGCCAAACGATGGTCGCCAGATGAAATAGCATGTTCGATATCCTTGCGGAGTGTTAGCCCCAAAGCATACCGCAACTTAAGAACAAATGGTTATCCTTTACTAGCGCTTTCGACCCTATGCAGATGGGCATCGACACTCTCAGTAGAACCGGGCATTCTGAATGACGTTGTTATTTTAATGGCTCAAAAATCTTCTGATATGCAGAATATTGAAAAATTGTGTATTTTATCATTTGACGAAATACATTTATCTAATCGCATAAATATTGGGAAACGACATCAAAAAGTAATAGGGCCACATAAAACGTGTCAAACGGTAATAGCACGTGGTATTTTTAGTAATTGGAAGCAACCTGTTTATTATAATTTCGATCAAGCAATGACTATCGATGTATTATCTTCTATAATATCAAAACTTTTTGATGCTGGTTTCACAGTTGTGGGTATTGTCAGTGATTTATGTACATCTAACGTTAAAGTTTGGTCACAACTGAATATTAAACATGTCCAAAATTGTTGTTTTCCACACCCTTGCAATAGTTTGTTAAACGTATATGTGTTTGGTGACGTTCCTAATCTTATTAAATTATTAAGGAACCACATATTAGAACAGGGTTTTCGGGTAAAGAACACATTAATTAATAGGGATCGTTTTGAGAATTTATTGCAACTGCCGTCGTCCGAATTAACCATCGCATATAAAATTAACCGATACCACTTAGATTTAAAAGGTTCCGAAAGGCAAAAAGTTAAACCAGCCGTTCAGCTATTATCTAATTCTGCTGCAAAAAGTATTCGGTTTTGTGGAGAAAATAGGTTACTGCCATCTGTTTTACCGTGGAAAGAAGTTTCGGATTTTGTACAGTTAATAAATGATTGGTTTGATCTTTTTAATTCCCATACAAAAATTGTGGCAAATTGTACAACTAAAAATGCGTATGGAGTATATTTAGATAAGCAGAAAAAAGTGTTAAAAGAGGTGACCGAAACTATGGGGAATATGACCGTCGGCAAACATAAGTCTCTCATTCCGTTTCAAAAAGCAATTCTGTTGTCAAATAGGTCACTGGAAGAATTGTTTTCTTATTTGCAGGAAAACTATAAAGGAATCGATTACATCTTGACCTCGCGTCTAAATCAAGGTGTTGTTGAAAACTTCTTCTCTTATATGAGAGGCATGGGAGCTACAAATGACCATCCAGAACCTCTACATTTTATGTATCGTTTGAGGTGGTATATATTAGGTAAAAACTCGGCGGCAATTTTTACAGAGAACACAAATACAGAGGAATCTGGTGAAAAATGTCTAATACAACCATTAGAATCAGAAGAATCGCGTCCCATCTGCTTAACTGAAACACTACTAGCTAATGTCTCCATAAATATTCAAATAACAAATACCCGTATACTTGAAGAAGAAGAAACATTTATTCCATATACATTCACTCAACCGGAATATATTCCTGACGATGAGTCTTTACAGTTATTGAAAACCCTTGAAAGTACCGAAATAATTCGTCAAGAAGCTCTTAAATATCTGGCAGGGTACATAGCGTACAGATTTAAAGATACATTTAATTTAGGTACTAAAACCACCGTTGGATCTCAAGATTGGGTACATTTCCTATCGAGGGGTGGTTTGTTACAGCCAAATCAAGATCTTTTGAAAGCTACGGAAATTCTTGAATCCGAGTTTCGATCACTTCACGGAACATCTTTATCAAAAGAAGAAAATATTTTTCAAATTTTGGCTGATAAAACTTTTAGTATTGTCGGTCAAAACCAAATTGAAATCCCATATGAGATGATTTATTATTTGAGTCGAACAAGAACTTACATTAGACTCAGAGATCTAAATAAACAAATAAGTTAGCAAAATTTAAAAGAGAAATGGAAAAAAAACTCTCAACATTTACGAACGTTAAAAAGAAAGTGAGATCGGAACAGTGAATATTTGAAAACAAAAAACCTTTTTTTAATTTCATGTTATTTTCAAATAAGTAAGTTGCATCTTATTAAATGTCTTTGTATGCTTTAATTCATCCAGATTACCCCTGAAAACCCCATACTTGGACTTGCTCTAAAATGTGGCTTTTGATACAACTCAAAAAGGTTCAATTATTTTTCTGTTTCAGTAAAGTTTAAGTTTATTTTAGTTATAATATAAATTATCTCTTAGTATGAACAATAAAGATTTATATAATCATCCCGTCAAACAAATATCGCCATAAATACCTATTGATGCTACCGAGAAGGGCATTCGTGGCCATAATATAAAAATGAATATTGCATCGCAGTGACGTCACACGCCAAACGTTCGATGCGCCTAAGCATACGGTTGTGAGTGTATCGTGGTTATTAGGTCATGAAATAAAATGAATCGATAGGTTTATTTATGTATTTATATATTATATTAAATTGTAGATAAAAATAAAACATTGAAAACAATGTATATATATTACCGAGTATATTAGTCATGTCCAAAGGTTAATTTATGTATTAAAAAAATAACCAGTTTTGTTTACAACATATTTCTGGCCTTATTTCCTGCGCAAGAATCAATGACTTCAGCCAAATCTAGTTTTTGATGCAGCTTTGTTTTCGAATGATATTAGAGATAAATGTCGCAGCTTTTTTTCTACGAAATGGGAATCTCTACCACATTTTATTGCAGTTTCACTAGCTTTGCACTTGAAAGTCATTTCTATTAATTTTCATCTTTGCGCTCGTCTCTGCTAATGCTCTACATACGTCATAAAAATGATATCGCATTTTTGTAAATAATTGATGTCATTCAGTATACAGTACAGAAAATCGCAAAGAAAAATGAATTCACAATCAAACATTTTTGTAGGGTCGGCAATAGAATCATCACTTGAGTAGTCACTTATTTCACGCTTTTCTTCTGGTATATAGGGTTTTTGGATGCCGGACTTGCTTGACTGAGGTTGTATTACTATCTCTTCCTGTTCCTCAATGTCTGTAAGTTGTTAAAACGCAATTATTTATCGCATCATTCTATTATTTGCAGTGAAATGAAAACAAAAACTTAGTTGACATGGAGTCTCACAGACATCCTGAAATTTTCATGATGCTATCCTATGATCTTGTTAAAGTACACTGAATATTAGGAAGGTACTGAAAGCTAGACGTAAACGCCTGAACAGGGTGTTTCTTAAGTAATCTAAAATATTGTAGTGGGCGCTTCGTCATTCCATTTTAAGACGAAAAGTTCTTATAAACATGTGTGATAAGTCTTGTCGTTAATGAGATACACGGTGCTGAATTATTTTATAACTCGGTTTGTAATGCCGGTGGAAAAGTGCCGTATTTTTTTTATGATTGTACTTTCTCTCCTTGTTCGATTTTTACTAATTTCATTATTTCCAATTCATAAACGTAGCTGCACAATTCAGCTAAAAATTTTTATTAAAAATCATCCTAAAAAAATTCGAACCGGCTACGTTTATGAATCGGAAAGAATAAAATTGGTTAAAAATCGAAAGTACACTCATACAAAAATACGGCACTTTTCCACCGGCATTACAAACCAAGTTATAAAACATCACAGTTGAAGTAATGAAACAATTCAACACCCTGTATCTCATTAACGACAAGACTTATCACACAACTTTTCGTCTTAAAATGGAGTGACGAAGCGCCCACTACAATATTTTAGATTACTCTGTTAGAGTGGGAGTTACAGGCCAACATATGATGGACGGAGTCTCACAGACTCCATATCAGCGGTTAAGGGTTAAAATAATTTATATGATATGAATTTCATCATAGCTATTCTTCATAGCCAAAATGTAATCATTTTAAAACGTGCAAAAATACTATTTACTGATAAAATAAAAATAAATACATACCAGTTTCAAGTGTAGTTAAAGCTAGATCCATTATCTTTCTACTCCTTAGACTCGTGAATTTATATTTTAAATCCATTTCACTCTTCAACAGAAATTTTTGAACTCTTAGAAAATTACTACACTCCCGAAGTAATCTCGACTAATGACTGAAAATGATTCAAAAACTCTGTTATATTATACTTGTGTCAACAATATTTATTATTTTGAAAACTATGGCGACGAGTATAAGTGTACATAAGTGATTTATCCAATGACTGAATAAAAGTGCTTAGGTATATTTGAGTGTTTTTTTTTGTACTCGACAACTATGGCCATTTACGCATTTACGATGAATTATACAATTTCTATATATTATAAAATTACAATGGATTATACGATTAAATATAAAAGAAAGAGTAAACTATAACAATTGTCAGAAATATATAAAAAATATTTTTTGGTTCATATTTTGTTATAAAGTTGAATGCCCTTTAATAGTTTAATAACAGCGATGATTCTATGCGGATCATTTAATATGATTTGAAGATCTTCTTCGATATTTAGTTGCTGTCTTCTCATTGTATGCTGATGTCATTCAGTTAGGATGTGTTTAACGGTCAGGAGGGTTTGGCAGAATTGACACATTGGTTTAGCACTTGTTGCCATTAGATAACCATGCGTTAGTTTTGTATGGACTAATCTTAGTCTTCTTAGAATGACCATCTCTTTTCTAGAAAAATCGGGGAAGGTCGGTCGATCAAGATTCGGCCGGATTTGGTAGAGTTTTGTATGGTTTTGGTACCAATGTAATTGCCACCTGCTGTTTGTTATTCTCTTTATTTCCGATTTCATATCCTTGTAGATCTGGATGTTGGAAGAACCAGTAGTGGATGTGGCAGATTTTTTTGTTTAACTATCAGCGACCTCATTGTCTGTCATGCCGATGTGTGAAGGTATCCAGATGATAGTGACTGTGACCCTGGGAGGAAAGTTTTTGATATGTATCTTTTGTACAAGGGGATGGTCAGAGAATATGTTGCGTATGGAATGGATTGCTGCTAAAGAGTCTGTACAAATGGCAATATACTTATTTGTTGTAGTGAGGCTATTGAATGCTAAATAGCTCGCCGGTGTCGACACTGCCATGGGAGGGAATACGAGATGAGTTTACGGGGTTATAGCTAGTTGTGACAAAACAGCCTACACCAGTTTCGTTTTTTGAAGCGTCCGTGTATAGTACCGGATAATAATTGTTTGTTTGAATGATTTTTATAAAATTTTGGATTATTAGGTCCTTTGAGGTGTCATATTCTCCATAATTACTCAGGAAGGTATTTATGCGAGGAATGGGTTTATGCCAGGGGGGGGAAAGATGGAGTTGGAAACGGAAACGTATGTGATATGTGGATGTTGCTTATTATTGGCGAGAGAAGATGTGGGATAGATTTTAGTTTTGGTTGATTGGGTTGATTGTTTGAGATATTAGTAAGGAGAGCATGCGTAGGATTTGAGGGGTTCGATGCTGCTGCATATGTAAGGAGAAGCTGTTGACGTCTCAACCAGAGGGGTGGTTCATTAGCTCCGATATAAAGACTTTCTGCTGGGCTGGAACGAAAGGCTCCTAGACACAAACGTATGGCGGTGTTATGCACAGGTTTAGTAGGTTTAAATATGTTTTGCTAGCAGACATGTAAATGAAACTAGCGTAGTCAATTTTGGAGCGTATCAGAGCTTTGTATACTTTAAGGAGGGTATTTTCATCTGCGTCCCAGTTAAGATGCGCAAGAGTTTTAATGATATTTAGTCTTTGAAGGCATTCACCCTTAATATCCATAATGTGGTGTTTCCAAGTGAGATGTGAGTCAAGAATTAATTCTAGTATTTTACATTGTTCAACAACAGGAAGAGGGGAGTCATTAATTAGGATGCAAGGAGTTTGAGATGGAGGTAACCTGCTGAATTTGATAACTTTAGATTTTTGAGAACATAGAGTTAAACCTAAAAGCTTCGTTCTGATATAAAGTAGATTTACGGCATTTTACAGCAATGAGCATATAGTGGGTGTAAATTTTCCATGGCAATATAATACTAGATCGTCAGCATATAGGGTGTGTTTGACAGGACTTAGGAAGTCCGAGCTAAGGTTATTCAGTGAAACAATAAATAAAGTAGGACTTAGGACGGAGCCTTGAGGCACACCTTCTCTTTGAAGGATGGGAGAGGTGAGGATACCATTAACGGATACCTGGCACTTTCTGGTGGATAAAAAGTTTTGAATGAAGGATTGAATGTTGCCTTGAACGCTGTATTGTTTCAATGTATTGATTATCGCTGTTCTGGATATGTTGTCAAAAGCTCCCTCTATATAAAAAATGGCTGCGATCATGTTGTGTTTATCATTCATTGCATCAGCTTTATGTGTTTGAATAAGCACCAGGTTATCGTTGGTAGAGCGGTGAGGTCTGGAGCCCGATTGGGCTTCAAAGATAATTTTATGTTTGTTTAGAAACCACAAGAGTATTTTATTTATAATTTTTTCCATAAGTTTGCACATGGTGCAAGTCAATGAGATGGGTCTATAAGATTGAGGTAATGATGAAGAATAGTCGGGTTAATTGATAGGCAGGATAATAGAGTTGAGCCATTGTTTAGGAAAAGTATGTGATGTCCAGATCACGTTATAAATTTCAAGAAGTTTATAGAGGCATGGTATTGTAAGTTTTTTGAGAAAAATGTAGGGGAGGTCGTCGGGACCCGAAGCGGTGTTTTTGCAGGAATTGAGAGCAGAGAATAGTTCGAAATATGTGAAAGAAGTATTCAAATAATTGACTTCTTGTGTTATAGTTGTTGGTAGGGGAAGTGGTTGGAGAGTATTTGCAGATAAAGTTGATAGAGAATTATTCTTGCTTTAAAATTTTTCTTCAAAGCTTTGAGCTAAACAGTTAGCAATTTGTAAGTTGTCAGTAATTGCTGAGCCATTGCTCACTAGACTAGGAATATTGGGATTCATTTTATTTCCTTGTATTTGTCGGATTTTTTTCCATACTTGACATGGATTTGTATCTTTAGTCAAAGATGATACATAGTTTTGCCATGAACATTTTTTGCTCTGTTTTATTATGAATTTTGATTTAGCTTTGGTTTTTTTTCAGAAAGCTTATGTTTTCTTGTGTTCTGTTTCTGCGGAATTTTTTTAGGGCGATTTTGTATTGCTCAACAGCTTTTTAACAGGAGGTATTCCACCAAGGTACAGTTTTTTGGTTTTGCGAGATTACTGTCTTTACAATGTGGGTTTCTGCAGCTGAAATTATTGCATGAGTGAATGCATTGGTAGAGTCATCGATGCTGTCATATATAGGGATTAAGTGTATATGGGCTTCGGTTTGAGAGGTGGATCCTTACCAGTTAACTTTTTTAAAACGCCAAAAACTTTTAGTAGCGATTTGGTTGCAACTGTTAGTATTGTTGATAATAATGATGGGAAAATAGTTGCTATCGTGCAAGTCATCATCAGTAGACCATGTAAGTGAAAGAGCTGATCTAGGGTCGCCTATATATAGATCAATGGCATAGAATGTCCCAGAGGATATATTAAGATGTGTATCTGAACCAGTATTTAGTAGGCATGAGCCGGATATATTAAGTACATTATCTACTGTTATGCCTTTTCCAAATGTTTGATTGGAGCCCCACATGGTATTCTGGGCATTAAAATCGCCTACAATTGAATAGATACCCTGGTAAAGTTTTTTATTGGCTGCCTCACAAGTTATTATCACATGCTTAATGCATTGCTAATTACAATCCAAAGAAACACGTAGCAAAAACTAATAATAAATACTTAATTGCTGAATTTAATTAAATGACCTACTTGATCGATCTTTACTAGTCGGCCGCTGTAGTAGGAATGTATTTAAGTGTTTATTCCTGCCGCTTGTTATTGAATAAAAATACAAGTTATAAGGGACATACTAAAACAGTTCGACATATAAACGTTATACGACTTACGGGCTTATTCCAGTCTATGTATTACTCAAAACTATCTACTGCGTCAAAATATGTATTTTTCATTAAAAAATGTGCTTATGGTTACGTCTCTGTGACAGATTTTTGACTGATGAGATGTTTTCGCAAACATAAGTTTTCACGTATATCACAAATATTATGATTCTACATTATTTTGTTGGTATATTTTTCAATAAATAGATCCCTATCTTTTTCCCTTATAAAGTGTCTGGAAATTTTGTCGATTGAAAAGATTTTGTCGTCATTGTAACACTGCCAAAACATATTTACTGAATACTGAAAATGTATAATTTTATGATCTCTATAATTTTGAACCGTGACAGTCTCGACTTAAATTTCCGAAGTTCAACTACACCATAATGCAATATCAAATATAAAATAACAATCAAGTTTAATGTATAGAACTATATAAGACATCACAAAATGAGCTAGTGCCAAGAGAATATGCTCCAAGATAATGGAGAAAAAGAGATATCCACTTGAAAAGGATTAGAGCGAACATCATACGTACAGGACAGGCTTTGCAAGTTTATTATCCAGACTGTCGATTTTTGTCGGAAAATTGAAATATTGGATTTTTTTAAAATAACTAGTAATTCAAAGTTATACAAAACGTTCAATTCCATTATTCTGTTGTAGATAAAAATTGATACTTGTTTGGGCAATTCCTTCAATATGCTACTAATTTGGGAGTAGAATTCTTTTACTTCTTCATCACAGTGTTGGGTTGTTGGTGCTTATACCTCGAATATATTTATGTTGGTCGTAATAGCATAATTCATTCAGATATTGGGGTGAAGTTTGTGACAAATCTGGCAACATTTGTTTATTAAGATACTTACTTCATGCTCATATTCTCCATTTGTGCTTTCAGAGTAATATATTCGATGGTAATTAATGTCACAGAAACCGGAGCCTTGCCATCGTATTTCACTTATTCCTAGGACTTCTATTATTAATATTCCCATTTCTTTTGTGGCGTTATGAACTTTCCCAACCTGGACCAAAGTTCGACCATTCTAAGTGCCTATCATTATTTTCGGTCTGACAGTGGTTTTCTTTGTATCTCCATTATTCAAAACTATTCCCCCCGGAGATCCAATGGGGGAATTTGAAATTCCGATTTAGTCTTTAATACAGTGGTTTCTCCTTGCCTTTTGCATCCTATGTCGTTGACTTTATGTTAGTTCATCCGCCGTTTGGACCGATTTCTCGATCCAAGGACAAGAGAGTGTCCTTCCTCTAATTAGCTCCTCCATCCGAAGCTGTTGTCCAATAAAAGGGGACTGCTTATTGCAGCAGTCACTTGGTCGACCGTTATCGGAGGGTCTTTTCACCCGCCCTCGTCTGTCATTGACCCAAAGTTCCACCCTTGCTCAGTTCAACAGAGGACACTATCGTGAAGGTGAGCGTCGGATTTGAGTAGGAGAGGCTAAATGAAGCTATCTGGGTACAGCTTCATATATTCGCATCTTACACCATTAACCTACCGGTCAGTTTACTTACTACATGAAATTAGTTCAATCAGCTTCCAATTGGAAATTTCATATCATACACTTTTGATAAGAAATTCTAATTTCTAAAATATCACTAGCAACCCATATAATTAGAAAAATTATTTGCTCCTACCTAGCAGCTCTAACACTCAATTAAACTCGTACGTGTGTTTTGTTATTCGAGTACTCTAAAACACCCTGTGCTTGAAAGGGGCCAAAATATCAATAAACCCCTACTGTTTCTAGCGAACGTGGTACATTATGTCCACTCCACTGACATCGCGGAATTATTTCATCCTGAGAAAAGCGCATTAAATGGCTCCGGCTACGACAGAATTTTAATCCCTATATTAAATTCGGCAAAAACGTTCTACAGATACGTTTAATACCCTTTCAATTAGGTTCTTAGAGAGACCATGCGAGCGCCGAGAGCAGCACTGGAAAAGTAATTAAGAGAGCATTTTCCCCGGAAAAATATAAAATAAAAAAGGGTTAGATAATGGATTTTGAATCAAAACAAAACAAAAAGTATCGAGAATGTATGTTTTTGAGGTCTCGGTATTAAAATATCATTAAGCTAATTATTTGGTGATCTTAAAAATACTTTACGTCCCTTAATATAAATTTATTTTCAAATTGGAACGAACTTTTAGAATTTAGGATAAATTTTTACAATATTACTGTTTTAAATGAAACTTACTGTTTCTAGAAAATTCTACAATATATTGAAAATGATAAAAGTTCTAAAAAATTTGACAATTGTTTCGATTATAAATATCATCGTCAGAATGACAGAAGTTACATTTCATTTGATGCCTACCTGATGTTTAATAATTATTTTTGGCTAGACCAATATATGGAAATAGCAAAAAGAAGAAGATATGATATTACAAATATGGAAGCTTAGATATTATTAGCCCTATGGAGATATCCTGAATATCTTTTTCCCAATTAAGATCAGTATAACTGTGCTATGATTTAGAAAACCAGGAAAATATACCTGCTGATCTTTACAACTATCACTTAAGAAGACCCTAGATTCATCTGTTCATTGATAACTTCATATTGCGGGTCTCTTAAGTGCCTTCTAATTTCCAATTCTTCAAGAAAATCCAGTTCTTGTATCTTATCACAAATATGTAGTACTTCTAGTTCTGTCATAGGTATCAATAAATGTTTGGTATTAAGTAGATGCTTTGCGTAGTGGGATTTCTCTGTTTGTTTCAATCTGTGTGCTCGTAAGCGTTCACTGTATCGGATTTCAAAATTTCTAAGGGTTTGGCCCAAATATACAGCATGACATTCTGGACAATTAAGTTTATATATTTACCAGACTTACTTATTGGGGATATTTTTGTTTCTACATTTAACAATTTAGTACTCACGTTACTTTCTGTTTTAAAAAGAAATTGTTGTATTTGTTACTAAAGATATTCTCTATGAAATATAATTAGAAATATTTCCTGCATATGTGATGGCTTTATAACTTTTTATTTCTTTAGTTTGGTTAGGACATATTAGGTGTAATGCCACTTTTTTCTCTTTTTCATTAATTAGTTCATTTATCATATGTAATGGATATCCGTTGAATGCTGCTATTTGTCTAATTGTATTAATTTCTCTATCAAAATTACATTTGTTCATAGGAACTGAAAATGCTCTAAGTATAATTGAATTAGATGCTTCTAATTTTTGTGACATAGGATGGTTGGAACTACATGGAATTGTCCCATCAGTGTGTGTTGGTTTTCTGTAAATTGAATAATCAAGTACACCATTAACTCTACGAATTTTTGAATCAAGGAAATTGATTCAGTTATTTTCTTCAACATGTAATGTAAATTTAATTTTTAGGTGCAAATTATTAATATGGTTGAAAAGTATATCTAGTTGTCATTCACTACGTATAAAACAAGCTAATATATCATCTACATATCTATACCAAAATGAAACACTTTCAAAGCTTTGTCTTTCTGAATTGTTTGCCAAAATTGGTGATATAGGGCTTCCCATTGGTAAACCTCCATTTTGAATGAGTTCCGCCCCACTATCAGGCTCTTACAGCGCGACGTAATCTGGTGCAGTACAACTTCTGCCTCTTTAGTTTGCGTTCTCAAACGATTGTGGCAAGGTGTTCGGGAAATTATTATTGTCCGTACGTTCATTCATTGTGAAAATGCAAGCTGGTGGATTTAAATTTACGTAGCAAGAACGAATTTTTCTGTTAACGTCGTACATATGCGTATTTCAAAAACAATTCGCGCAACAATTTCCAAACCTTCGTTTACCAAACCGTCGTAATGTGAGGAGACTGTACACGAAATTCCAGCAAACAGGCTCCATTGCCGATGCGCAGAGAGCGGGTCGTCCTCGTAGCATGACGACTCAAGCGAATATGGAAACCTGTCTGGAACTTCTAGAGGATCGATCTACGAGGTCAAATGAATGCTGAGCCAGATTTGGCCCACATCATCCACTTTATGCAAGACGATGTCCCCTCACATAACGCTTTAATTGTGCGGCAATTCCTCAATGATCACTTCGGAGCGTGGATAGGAAGACGTGGGGAAATTGAATGGCTAGCGAGGTCTTGCGATTTAACACCCTGTGACTTTTTTCTTTGGGGCCTGATGAAGGATCGAGTATTCGCAAGACGAGCAAAATTTTTATTATTGAAACCAATAAATCAACTCTATTATAAAATATACAAAGAAAATTGATTACACTCAAAAATGCAAAAAATCGTAACTTGTGATGCAATAATCCTGAGAAAATAATATGTTACGATGCTGAGGAAATATTTGTGAAACATTTAACATGCGTTTTTGCAGCTTTCGCTGCTTCAACTGGCCCAGAACTGGGTGGTACATGTTTACCTCAATTGAATGTCTTGTCTTTCCCAAAAAGGATTGGTCCCTCTATGTCTTCACTTAATTGGATATCTTAATCTGAACTCTATTCTGGTTCTGTGTCTTTCAACTTCGCTATCATTGTCCTCTGTCTAAATGTCATGTGGATCTTTACTTCCCACATCTAAATATGTGAAATAATAATTTTTCAAGCTCAATTTAGCTAAAAACAATGATTTACAAACTTACTTCCTTGGTGTTCTGCTGAAAAAATATATAACACAAAAGATCGCGTTGGGCATTGAGATGCATCAGCGAAGTGTCAAACGTAACCAGTTGATGTACCCAGCACATGACTTCACATTATGTAACGAGGCTATTCGTTTTCACCCAATATTTTTTTTCCAAAACATTACTTGAAAAAATATTTTTTAATTTCTTCAATATTAAAAATTTCATGAAATTAAACAAAAAAATGAACTCCTCGTTTTAAAATATATGGTACTGCATTATATTTTCCATAAATTCACTATTTACAATGTTTTTACCAGGAACGCAAAAATTTGTTCAAAAATTGTTAACATGCTTCCATAAAAAATTATTCTATAATTACGAAACTATGTTTTATATCAATTTCTTTCTGACGCTATTCGATAGAGGAAAAATGCATTTTTTCTACGACAACCTCGATAAATGTTCATTTTAAAACCGTAACTTCAATCATAAACAAGCACATTTTGTACAGAATTTTATAGTATCCATATCATCAGCAGTAATAGGGCATTCAATATGTTCACCTACCTTCTGAATAACATGTAGTAAATTTTCATTACTTTTCTCTTCAATTCCATGTATTTCAACATTTTTAGAACGTAGGTTCTGTTCGAGTGTTTCTACACGAGAAGAGAGGGATTGCACTTCTTTTTTCAGTAGGGCGTTTTCTTTTGATAACTCTTCGATTGAATCCAGCCTCTCGTTCATTTCATGAATTAGAGTTTCAAAATCAGATACTTTGTCGCTGCAGAAATTGACTGACTTCAGCACTTCATTGTGTTGTTTGTTTAGGTCGTTAATAGATAACTGAATACTCCTAACAATCTTTAAAGTACATTTTGATGTAGATTCTTCTCCAGATACATCACTATCATCACTATCCATATCGTTGTTAAGCGCCAGTAACGATGTTCGTTTGCTTTCGCCAGTGGATCTGCATACAGAACAATACCATGCAGCACCATCAACTTGAAAGCCCGAAACCTCCTGCCTGCTCAAACCCACGCACTTTTCGTGAAAGGATTTCGAACACCGACCAGCACATTCCAGCCCGGGCGTTTTATTATTAATCGAGGTTGAACATTTGCTACAAACCACCATTCTGGCTCACAGACTAATGGAATAATGCAGGCAACGAGTTTTTTCACTGGAGGCAATTAACTATTTTATGAGTATGAACCGATTGAAAATTGAATAAATCAAATTTCACGTAAAGCTTGCATTGATATCACTTCACAAAGTAGTTGAAAAGTAACAATAAGATTGTAGCCAACGGCACGCGAAAAAAAACGAAATTCTTCGACTAAAAATTACAACAAAATTAAGCAGGTAACTCGGAGCGATAAACACACGTCTAGTCGAAACTAGCCTTGACACTTAATTCAATCATGTTTGAATTCTTCAATTTTATATTTGTAGACAATATATACGGGATTGGAGCTGGAGTAGAAATTTTTGAAAAAAATGACCTTAAAAAAGTTGTAACGACTGAAGTTGGAGAAAATCGAAATAGGAGTGTTCATACTTTCATCAAAAAAATACAGCAACTTGCCATCGATAATACAATCCTAGTTATAAGACAAGTTGAACTTCTTAAAAAAATTCTGATTCCTTATGGATTTGAAAATACCAAATAAAAAATTTGACTCCGATTTCGATGAAATTTTACATAGGGGATGTTTTGATAAGAGGATTCTAAAAAAAATTTTGTAAGAAAATTATTTCTGGTGATAAATTGAGAAAAATTGGAGATTCCGCTAAACTGGACATCAGATTTGCTCATTTACGAACTTGGCCTCAATTTTTACGTTCTGAACTCACATATATTTCATTAACACACTATCTAAAACTAAAACAAAATCATACACGTTGACGCGTTCTCAAGACTGCCAACAACGAATACCGAATGCGACGTGAAGTACCGTTCATCCCTTCCCAAATTACCAACCAATAATCGATATGATCCCCGAGCGAGTATCGAAGTGTTTATAATGTTACCTTTATAATGTTACCTAATATTTTCTATTCAATTGTTTGAAGTGATCAATAAACACTACATCCAATATTTTTTAATCTCATCTCCGTCACAGACACACAATAAAATTGATAGCAATATATCGGAAACCATTTAAAAATAACTTGAAATATGCTGGAAAAATACATTTACGAATTTTATTCGGGTTCCACCCCTCCATGAACAAAAATAAAAAACAGTTTGGTTTTTATGCGTTTTCTAGTTTTAATCAATTGCTGTAACCCACAGTTTTTATTCATTCTTATTCATATATTATGTAAACAAATATTTCGAAATGAATAAAACTCATTATCACGGAAAAGACCGCAGCTGGAAAATATAGAGGGAAAAACATGAAACAAAAAACATTTTTCCGAGTTTTATGTGGAAATTATTTGTTAATTATACGTTGGAAAATGACGAAAAAGGAGATATCAAAACGAGTTAATTACAACTAAAGTTTTTGATTAAACATTTAATTGGTATGTATTTACATGTATTAAACATAACACAGCCGTTGTGGCAGTGTAGGTACATGTTGGCAAATTGATTTCGGCAGTCGAAAGTTTGGCAACATCCGATGCGCCGTAGCAAAGACGTATGCGGATTGCAAGAGTTCACTTGGAAGAATTTGTAAGCTTCGTTTCGACAGTACAGTTCAGAGAAAAATGTGATTACCGGGATTGTGCAATACTAACTTGTTATCCAACCGCCTCTTCACCATTTCGCTGGTTAGTTTCAGTCGCAAACTCGTGAGTCATCTCTTAGTTTTGAAAATCATCAACATATTGATGCAGGCTTTGGTCTTATTTTCGGGACGAACGAGGAGGTTTTCCAAACAGGATATCGTTAGGAAGCTTCATTTCTCGACCAGTGACCAACATTGAAGGTGTATAGCCAGTGGATTCATGCTGTGCACTCCGATTAAATAAGAGGAACAATGGAATCCGTTCTTCCCAATCTTGCTGGTTTTGGGAGACAAAATAACGATAGATATTGGCAAATTGTCCTGTTATGACGTACCACTACACCATCAGACTGTGGATGCATTGGTGTAGTTCGAGTTTTCTTAATCCCGAATATTTTCATTAATTCTGTCCACAATTCTGATTCAAAATTTTTTCCTTGATCGGATTGTACTTCCAATGGTACTCCGTGTCTTGCGATGACATTATTCATAAATGCTTCAGCGACGGTTGCTGCCTCTTGGTTAGGAATTGGTACTACTTTAGGCCACTGGGAAAAGTAATCCTTTGACCATTAAGTACTTGTTACATTTTTCTGTTTCTGGTAGTGGCCCGAATATGTCTACACCTACTCTCTGAAATAGTTCACCAGACATATATTGAGCCACTTTTCTACGATTTCTAGTTTTTGGTCCTTTCTTTCCGTTGCATAAGTCACATTTCGTACACCATTCTGTAACGTCTTGGCGACAGTTGACCCAGTAGAATCGTTCACGAACTGTGGCTAAGGTTTTCCCAACTCCATAATGTCCTTCTGAACGACTGCTATGAACTTCTTCCATTACTTTACGAACAAGTGATTTAGACAAGACGAGTTGTTGGAGCGTATATACAGCATCAGAGCTCTCCCACGTCCAATGGAGTATACCATCGCGAAGAGTAAGGGAATCCCATTGAGCCCAGAATCTTTTGATCGGTGAACCATACTTGGACACTTCTTGCCAATCGGGTCTAACTCCATTTTGTAGCCGGACAACTTTTAAATATTCATCTTTCTTTTGAAATTTTCTTAGGTTTCCTACTGACCACATGTTTTCGTCCGAGTCGCTTCTTATTGTTGTTGCATGCAGCAATTCTATCTTTGTTTATTTGATAACTATTACTTTCCTTTTCCTCCATTTTTTGGCAATATCTCTGCATTGCTGTTGAGTACATGGCCTTCTGGATGGGGTATCCGCATTTCCGTGATAGCTTTTCTATAAACTATTCCAAACTTGTATTGCTGAAGTCTTTCTAACCATCTTGCAATTTGTCCTTACGCATTGTTAAAATTAATCAGCCACTGTAGTGCTTTATGATCGCTTCTGATGACGAAAGTTCTGCCATAAACGTATGTGTGAAAGTATTCAATAGCCTTTACAATTGCTAACAGTTCTTTTCTTGTAACGTAGTAATTTTTTTTCGCCCTTCCCAGGGTCTAACTGAAATAAGCAATTACTTTTTCTTTGCCATCTTGTTGCTGTGAAAGGATAGCTCCTATGCCATGTTGTGAAGCGTCGCAGTCGAGAGTAAATTGACCTTCTTCTTTAGGGTACGATAAAACCGGTACAGTGAATAACCTCTTCTTCAATTCAGTAAAGGCATTTTGGCATTCTGGATTCCAATCAAATAATGTGTTGTTTTAAGTGTCTTTGTAAAGGTTTGGTTATATTTCCAAAATTTGGAACAAATTTCCGGTAATATGGACAAAGACCCAAAAATTGACGAACCTCATGTTTATCTCTTGGTTTCGGCCAGTC
Organism: Galeruca laticollis; assembly: GCA_963921935.1. Taxonomy (NCBI): domain Eukaryota; kingdom Metazoa; phylum Arthropoda; class Insecta; order Coleoptera; family Chrysomelidae; genus Galeruca; species Galeruca laticollis. The sequence continues at coordinate 100,120,054 of OY998181.1, read as the reverse complement.
TTGAACAGCTGAAATTTTTGCCGGATCCGTTTTTATTCCCTCTGCTGACACAACGTGACCCAAATATAAAACTGAAATTCAATTCTAAGTTTGCATTTTTCAGTCGGCTGAAAACTTCTTCTAGATTGTTTAAATGTTCGTTGAATGTGTTTCCCATTATAATGATGTCATCTAAATAACACAGACAGGTTTTTCACGTCAGTCCTTTTAACACCATTTCCATAAGTATTTCAAAAGTGGCAGGAGCATCGCATAGACCAAATAGAATTACATGTAATCGATACAGGCCAAGTCCAGCAGAGAAGGCTGTTTTATCTTTATCATCGGGATGAACTTCAACTTGCCCGTATCCGCCATTTAAGTCTAATGTGGTAAACCACTGAGACCCAGATATAGTGTACAGTGAATCGTCTATACGTGGCAGAGGATGGCTGTATTTTTCAGTAACTTGATTAATTTACGATAGTCAACGCAGAATCTTGTACTTCCATCTTCCTTAGTTGATAAAACAACTGGAGAACACAACGGTTCAGTTGAATCTTCAATAATGTTCTCATCCAACATATCTTGTATCATATTCGCAACATCTTTTTGTTTAGCGAATGGAAGTCTTCTTGGGGTTTGATGTATTGGTGGTGTATCTCTTGTATTAATTCTATGGTGGTCGAAATGGGTTCGCCCTATAGATTTTCCGGCTTTGGAAAAGCTAAGGTGATTCAAGACAAATTTCTTTGCCTTGCTCGCTTCTTCGGGAGTTAGTTTGTCAAAGTGTTTGATGCGTGTCTCTATAAGTTGGTCGTCGTCTTTGTGGCTCTTTTTCGGGTTTGGGATTATCTCGTAAATTCACTGTGCTCTTCACTGGTTCACAATATCCCAACTCGTGATTTTTCTTTAGTTCAACTGGTCAACTGGTCTCCTAGATGTATTGGCAACGCGATCATGAATTTGCTGTTCTATTTTTACTAGACATTTGGCTACCATTACTCCATCTTCTGTCGGTTCACGTGGTTCAATAAACCCAATAGTCAGATCTTTAGATTTTTCTTTAAGATGGACCATGACAATGCTTTCTGAATTTGCCGGAATTCTTATATCTTCATCAACTATACCTTTCATTTTGTGCAATCGATCATTTTCACCACTGAGGATTACTTCTACGTTGTCGATGGATAAAATTGTGTTTTTCAAATCTATTACAAATTTGTCTTGCATAATGTCTAAACCCAAAACACATTCATCCATAATGTTTGCTACCAAAAATGAGTGAACTATGGCCGTGTTTCCAATTCGAATGGATGCTGTTACTTGTCCCAAAATCGGAGTAGTATGACCAGTTACGGTTTCTAGCACAAGGCATTTAGGTGTTCTTGCGTACTTCTGTGTTAATATATATGGGCGTACAAATCATCTAGTTTCCCCAGTGTCGACAATAAATTTGCAATTGTTGTTTTCACCTAACAGATAAATTTCGGCCATTTTTAAACAAAGCATATGTGAGAATCGTGAGGTTTTGAATGGTTTTAGTCGACGATCGCCCCGAATAGTCGACTTTTAGTAATTTTCCTGGTTGCTGGTATTAGAGCGCCGATCAGGTGTTGGTGATCGACTTTGGTATGGAGATGATCTTCAGGGGTTGTTTCTTGTGGGGCTCTGTTTCTAAGTGGGCTCTGCGAGGATGTACGCTGTCTGGTTATCAGAGTTCCTAATATTACAGTAAATGGGGAGAAAAATAAGGTATGACCTCCGAATTCTTTACACCCGCTCCGATTTTGATGAAAATTTGGAAATAAGTAATTTTCACCCTCTAGATCAAAGTTGATATTCTCTTAAGGTGCGCTTTCTATTTTTAGGGGGTGAAAACCACCCCTTATGCTAAAAAAATAGAAAAACCATAAAAAACATATATTACATCGATCTAAATCAATTTAAGTACGTATAATAAATATATTTGTATGTTGTGAGTTAAAATTAAACAATAGTTTCAATCTTTCAACCCTTAAAAACCACCCTTATTGTCGAAGAAAAAAATGATTTTTTCAGCTTAAAATTTTGAATGGGGCATAAATTTTAAATAAAAATGTTTTACAGTATAAGAAATATTTAATTACAATCATTCAACCCTTAAAAACTACCCCTAATAATCACCCCTAATAACCACCCCTAATTATATGTATAGAAAAAAATAGTTTTTGAGAAATTGAAATAATTTTATACACATAAGACAACTAAATATTATTTATCCTTAAGTTTTTGATAGCTTAAGTTATTGCATTGTTGTATTTCTTGAGATTCACCTTTGCTTTAAAAAAAGTCATAGTCCATAGAGAAAAAAATGAAAGCAATTTGTGTTTATTTTACAAAATAGATTTATAATGTATAAGATTATTCATCGCCACTATCAGCTTCTTCATCCTCGTCTTCGTCTGTGATTGGCGGACAATTCTGGCATTCTGTTAGCTGAACATGTCCCACACGTAGCGTTGCAATACAAGCTAATTTTTCGACAGCAATTATGAAATTTTAAAGCTATTATAATGATACTAGTCTCATTTTAAAGGAAATTTTAAAAGCTATAAGCTCTGTGAAATTGAATATTTTTTAAAGGGTAGTTTTCAAGATTTTTGAGGTTAAGAAGCTTCCGACACGTGACTATTTCCCTCAAGAGAAAAATTCTACTGGCCATAACTCTGTCAATTTTTATCGTACAGAAATGAAAAAAAAGCAAAATATTCTGTAAAAAATAAGCTACATTTTTCTCTTGTGAATATTTTTCGTATCTTCAATATTTTGTAAGTTATTTTCAAAAATATCAAATTTTTCATAAAATTTGAATGAAATTAACTGACGATGATATTGATTTATCGAAACAATTGTCAATTTTTTAGAATTTTCAATAACTTTTATTATATTGTGGAATTAACTAGAAACCGTGAGTTTCATTTACAACACTAGTAAAATTTGAAATTTTTTTTTCATTTTAACATTTCTATTTTTAAAAATATGTACTCTAATTTGCTTAAACATGCAGAATACATAGTTAACACATGAATAAAGTAAATTGCAGAAGGATTTTATTTTATTTTATTGTGCTGATTTTTTTTCAAAAAAAGTGAAAATTCGATTTTATTTTCATCAGAACTTCGTTAATTTTCATGCTAATTACTTCAAACTGGATTCATTTTAAAGATTTTCTGAAGTACTTTGAAAAATAAATGGTATACTTTATTTGAAAACTTCAACTTTTTTATTTCTTTTACGTTAGATGCATGTAATTTAGTGATTAAAAAAAATTTTTTTTTCTAGTAGCCTTATCTCGGCGTATTCATAAACCTCTCAATCTTTTCCTTTTTTTGTAGGTTTTATTTTAGTTCCGACATATTTCTTCGTAGCATGTCAAATTGTTGACATATACAAGAAAAACTGTTAAAAAACGTGATTTTTTTCATAAAAAACGAGCATTTTCAACAAGAATAACTCAGTAAATGTTGACTTAACGAAAAATGTTTGTATGGAACTTTTTGGTTAAAATTAACCCCTCTATCGATTTCCGAAGTTATTTTCAACATTTTATTTTCCACCCCCTGGGCAAAAGCGCACTACGGCACTATATTAACTTTGCTTTTTATGGTATTTTATAGTTATCCTCCAAATTTCAGGTCAATCGGACCAAGTGTTTATTTTTCTTAGCAAAAACCCCACATTTACTATACTATAACTTCGACATCTCAATGGAACTCCACATGTTCTCTGCAGATGTCCAATTCTTCCGTAGTTGAAACAGTTCCGGGATTCTTGAATTGGTGTGCGACTTTGTCTTTCAGTAGGTTTTCTCCTCCTCGAATTGTATTGCTTATAATTTCGGACGTCCGGTTTTGGAAATGGTTTTAGCAGCTTCGAATTCTTGAGCGAAAGATAATACTTCTTGTAGTGTCAGATGGTGGCGTAATAGAAGGGCTTGTTGCATTTCTGTATCTCTTAAACCATCGATGAATGCTTAAACGCCAAATTGATCTAAAAATTCTTTAGGTGCCTATGGATAGGTCAAACTTAAAGTCTATCTATGTCACTTTTGACTTTTAAAAACTTTTAAATGTTTTAAATGTTGCTGTCCCTACCTGTTCTCCAAAGCTTGGATATTGACGTCATAGCTAGGGTTGCTTTGGGGTAATAATTGCAGAATGCATGTGGCTTGTTCACGAAGAGCAATCATAAGGGAGGTGACTTTCTCTTGATCATTTCACCCATTGGCACTAGCTGTTGCTTCAAATTGGCGTTGATATATCTCCAAAGATGATTGGCCATCATATGTAGGTGGCTTGATAACCTGGTTGTGTCTCAAATTGACTATTTCAGTTCTGGCCCTATCACTAATGAAACTGCTATCATTGGGATTAGCTTCTATTTTATTTCCTAATGCATCTAATTTTTACCTTAGGTCAAGCTGGTCTGTTTTAAAATCTTTCTCGGTCGTTTTTAAATATTTCTCTACTGCTTTTAAATCCTTTTCTACTATTGCCAAATATTTCTTAACTGTTTTTATGTCTGTTTTTAGGTCTTCTTCCATTATATCTAAGGCTGCTATTTTACTTTTAAAGGTAGAACTAAAATCGGACAGTACCTCTAATATTTGCTTCCTTTCCACCTGTGTTACTCTTCTTCCTTTTCTTGATTTTTACGGTTTTCCTCTTCCTCCTTTACTTGCTCTCTTTTCCGTTCCTCTTCCTCCTTTTCTTGTTTTTCTTGCTCTATCACCTGAAGAGAGCATGCTGGTGCTCCACTATTAGCTTCCATATCGGTGTCGTAATTTGTACTTGTAGTAATGACCATAAATTACTTTTACCGCTGCCACCACTGTTATAACTTTCACAACATTATTCGGTAAAATTTGAGAAAACCTACCTGACACCGATTTCAAAAATTCTTTTTTAATTATGTAAGGTACTTACTAACAAACACTTAGCACCACAAATTTTGCTGCGAAAACACTTAACAAGCGCAGTAGAAGGATTTTCATTTTCGAATTTGTCCCTTTTCGAATGGATATTTTTCATATTTTCTTGTTGTATATATACATAAATATTCTCGAAGTATAATATTTAATTTGTTCTTAATAGATATGTGATAATTGTAGACTGAATCATTACGATAAACACTAGTTTTTTTCAAAATAATTTTGGTATCTCTTTGTTATGCTTTGACAACAATCTCAACTGACATTTGCTAATCACTGACATTAGCAACGTTGTCAAATTTATGAAGTTATGGAATTACGAAAAATGTGAGTCTCGATTTCGTTTGTATGCAGTTACATCGATATTTTTTTATCTATGGTTTTTTCGGAGTTCCATGAAGAGTCTATATTTCTATGGACATTTTGTGACATTGAATAACAGAAGGATTATTACAATGAGCATTGAATTATACGCCATATTGAGAAACTGAATATAGATAAAATATAAAAAATTCGTAAACATAAACCTTACCTATTAGAGTGTCTGCGACTGTAGAAATTAGTGCCACCTGAGAATGATTTTCCATGTGACAAATGTGGGGGCCAGTTTACTTTACAAAACTTCAATTCTGGGTAAGCATATTGTGGAATTAATAAGGTAAAATGAAATTTGTTTGCAGGGTCAGTGGATGGCGATACATTTGTAGTAATACAGTACAACAGAAACTGAAACAGTGTGGTAATGTGCGATCATTTAGGAATGGGGCGATAGTTATAGCTTTATCGAAATTGATGGTGTGCCGTGTTTGGACACGATGTTGCGCCAATATGGACGAAGTATCGCAATTTCTAACAGACATTGAGTGTTATTTTGCTCTAACGAAGATACGTTGGTTGGTCTGATCTATGTATGAGCGGGGACAATCTAGACAAGGTATTTCATATACTCTATGCTGTTCTTTGTTAATTTTATCCTTGACAGATCTGATTAGGTGGGAGATTTTCTGTTGGGGTTTGAATATTATTCGAATACCGTAGGGTTTGGAGATTTTGCAGATATTGTCTGTCATTCCATTAATGTAAGGAAGGGATATTTTCAGTTGACTATCTAAGTCAATGGTGAAAGGTGGTGGAGTGGGAGTTGAACATTTCTGAATGTTTTTGTTGATTTGGGATTTTTTGTAACCGTTTTGAATCAAAGTTTGTTTTAAAAATTGATTTCTGGTGGTCGATCGGATTGGTCAGACAGAGAGGTGGATCGGGATAGGAGTGTGTATTGATGACAGAGTTGAGTTGGGTATGAGGGTCATGGGACATTTTTTGATCGTAACGTCAAGAAATGGCAGAGATGAATAATCTTCCACTTGCATCGTGAATTGGTTACAGGGATGTACGCTGTTCAGATGGAGTATGAATGAATTTAAAGTATATCTTCTATGGAGCGAAATGACGAAAGTATCATCAACATATCGTAACCAACAGATTGGTCGGAGGGGAGAGGACAATAGTGACGAATTTTCGAAATATACCTTGAAAGTTTGCCATAACCGGAGAGATGGGGGATGGGAGGCATCTTTCAGTAGTCTGTAAAACTACTCTGAAATATGAAGTAGGTGTTGGACAAACAGTGTTTGATTAGTGAAAGACAATCTGAGGTGGTGTGATGTTTAAAATCTAGGATAGACAATGTTTCAACGATAGGGATGTTGGTAAATAAGGGGACAATGGGAAAGCTGACAAAGATATCTGTGAAAGAAATATCAAAACATACAATTGGGAGTGTTCAGCAATTGGTTAAAGGATTTCAGCTAGATATTTAGCCAAGAGTTTGGTGGGGCAGTTAAATGCATTGCCAATGGGTCGTAGTAAGAGATCAGGTTCGTGGATTTTTGGAAGAATATTCAAGGATTGCGGGATAATTTTTCTGGTGGGATGAGCTTAGCTTTTATGCCGGAAGGAAGTTGAGACTCATAGATTCATGTTTTTGTTGTCTTTTCCAGATATGTGGTAGGGTCATTAGGGAGAATTTTGTAGTCGGAAATGTTGGCAATGAATTTACATTCAGATTGCTGATCGCGTCTGTCTTGTGACTGTAATTGGTCGTTTGACACCTCGTCGTCACTTGCTATTTTCTTTAACTACAAATATAGAACATAGCTCAATCAAATGTAAAATAAAAACTCTGAATAAAACTTTGCTTGTGACATCCATCTTTCACTTCTATCTTTACCTTTGAAAGATTCAAACACTGAATGTAATTATATGCCTAGGTAATTATGTTCAATGTACTTATACTTATATCTGTCCAAATTATGGTGTTATTTTATGAGTTATCTTTATTTTTCTTTTAATTTATACACATTTTGTTATTTTATATCTCTAGAAATGTCTTAAATTCAAAGTATTTGATGAAGATAAACTGAACTCAGGAAAATATATAACGTTATTCTTATTTTACTTTAGAAATTCATCCAATTTCTGTTTTAAAGTGAATTAATTACATAAAGTATACTTTATCTATTTCCTTATGCAGAACATTTCAATAAAATTGCATTCTGGTATTTTTCAATTGTCTCAGCTGCACTACGGCGCTGATAAATTAAACAGGTGCACTGTTTTCCAACTGTAAAAAGTTATTTCACCATCTTTGCAAATTCACATTTGCGGAATCGGAAGATTACTTTGTGAACTTTCCACTACAAACAAGAAAGTATACAGTTGAAGTATAACTTCAAAGTTTCTTCCGTTTGGAAAGAGTGAGAATCGTTTTAAAACTGGTTTTGAAAATATTAACGACACTGCAAAATTGCTAGTATGATAAATTTTGTCGAAAGTTAGATCATACCAATTATCTAGAGTGGTAGGTGTGTTTCATATTTATCAAAATGAAAATTAAGAGTAAACTAAAATAAATGGTTTTAAAGATTAAAACTAACTTTTCCGCATCTGTGGCCCTGAACAATATTCTATCATAAAATTGTTACTTGTATACACTTCGGGGAATTTATCGTGCTAACAAACCGAAATTTCTCCAAAAATAACCAAATATGTAGTATATCTGGATTTATAGGACCCGCTGTACTCGTTCTAGTTAGCTGAAAATCAGTACGGAACATATGTGAGACATGTTTAATAATATTAAATCATAAAATTGGTCACTTTTATACACTCTGGAGGCTGTATCGTGCTAACAAACTGAAAATTCTCCAAAAATGACAAAAATTTGGTACTGTGAGTACCATAGCACCCGTTGTACTGGCGTTAGTGAGCTGAATATCAATAGGGTGCATATTTGAGACGCTCTGAATAATATCCAATCATAAAATTGGTCACTTGTATATACTCCGGAGGCTGTATCGTGCTAACAAACTAAAATTTCCCCAAACATGACAAAAATATCGTACTTAAAGTAATATAGCACCTGTTGTATTGGCTCTGGTGAGCTGAATATCATTAGGGTTCATCTGTGTCATGTTCTAAATAATATTCAATCATAAAATTGGTGAATTGTTGAACACCAGAGGCTGTATCGTGCGAAAAAACTGAAATTTCTCAAAAAATGACAAAAAAGTCGTACTTCCAGTAACCTAGCACCTGTTGTACTGGCTCTGGTGAGCTGAAAATCAATAGGGTTCATCTGTGACATGCCATTAACATTATGCAATCATAACATTAGTGACTTGTTGCACTCCGGAGGCTGTATCGTGCTAACAAAACATGAAACGAAAAGTGGCCGACGACGACGACGACAACATACACACTAAAAACCGTTTTTTCGTGTTGTTGTTGATGGAAAACGTAAATATAACTCGAAAAAAAAATTCCAAATTCCAACTTTTTTTGGGGCAACCAATACTTTTCTCGCATATTAGATAGGTTGGGCGGAAAAGTAGAAGTAAAATAGCAGAAAGTTGCATTATTGCATATAAGGGTTTTTGACCATCAGGAATTCAAATCTGAAGAAATTTTTGAGCTGCATGTCCGGACTTTCGAGAAAACGGCCAAATAAGACCAAATTTGATGTTTTTTGCGTTTTTTTACAAAAACAGTTAATGGTACTCAAAAAAAACTTCACGTGTAGAGAGGGGAACATTCTACATCAAATTATGTCCTCATATGTCGAAACCGGAGTTAGATTAACGAATTTGATGAAAATATTTTCCAAAATGCACCAGATGTTGTCAATAAGTAGAGATTGCAGGCAGGTAGATAACCCTTCACCATTATTGACCGCAGATAATAATTCGAAGCGTACTATGTAAGTTAGCATTACGCATTTTTTACTGAGTGTTGTGAAGTAAATGCAATCGTAGATATTTCAATTGTGAGTTGTAAATTGTGAAATAAGAAGAAAGATTAAAACGTATAGTGGTTTCAGAATGGTAATGTACATAATTCAATTTTATATAATAAGTGCAATCTAAAGTATTGTAATGTAATGTAATAAACACTATCATTTTTATATTTAACATGTTTATGGTGACAATTTGTTGAATATAAGCTTGAATGAGAATATTATTATTTAGAATAGGTATATTTCGTTGATTATATAACTCATGTTCTAATGAACCAATACAATCCTTGAATTTCCCTTAGTTACGACGTATTGATATGACTATTTCACTAGAGTAAATTGATAACTGACAAAATTTGAAGGTTTTGAACTGGCAATTTTTTGTCTTGTCGCGGCAATTTTTTGACGTTTAATGTATCAAATCTATGTGTATAAAATTCTATCACTCTGTGATAAAATTCAATATAAAATCTTTGTTAGTGGTTTCTAAGGAAACTAAGTTGGTTATTTATTTATTTAACTGTCAAAAAATTATTAAAACTGTTTCAAAGTATTATTAACATGAATAATACAAGATTTGGAAACAATTCAATAAATGAAATAGAGAGTACAATTAAGCAAAGTATACCGCGAAATACAATGAAGACAAAAAAGTCTGCGTGGGAACAGTTTAGAATGTTTCTGGACGCACGTAATTATACGTTAGAAAAGGATACTTCTGAACAAGTTATAGCAAAAATTCTTGAAGATTATGGTTTGAACATGAAAAAAAGAGATGGAACTGATTATACTGAAGCTAGTGTGAAAACACTTTGGAATACGACTGCTCAAATGGTTCAGGAAAAATATTTTCTAGAATTTAACATCAAAATTGATCCATTTAAAGATATTACCTATAAATTTGCTAGATTGACCAGAGATACAAAACGTAAAAAGCTTCAGGCTGAACCTGAAACCAGAAAAAGAAGTTCTAACGCGTTTACCAAAGAAGAATTAATGGAAATGGTAGAAAGCTATTCTGAAGATAATCCTGATGGGTTACAAAAAAAGTGTTTTCATTTATGTTCATTCGAATTAGCATGGCGTGGAAATGAAGCTGCTAATTGTGATATTAATTACTTTAAAAAAGAATATGATAATAAAGGTAATTTTACTGGCAGGGTAGAATATAATCAAATCTTTTCCAAAACGACACAAGGAGGATCAAAAGCTTTATCTGGCAGTAAGTGGCTGGTAAGAAATAATGCTATCAACAATTTGTGTCCCGTTCGAATTGTTGAAAACAGAGAATCCAATCCTTATCTAACAACAACAAGATTATTTTTAACAGTACATCCAAATTGGGAGAAAGGAATATGGTACAAAAATTCACCATTGGGAATTAATACAATTTCAGAGTGGACGTAAATATCGGCAGATTCAATTGGTATAGACACACAAAAAAATAAAAATAACCAATCATTCACATAGAGCTTCTGCAATATCTGCATTAGCAAAAGAAGGAGTTGATGAACAAGAGCTCATAATAATAATAATAATAATAATAATAATAATAATAATTAACTGACATTTCATTGAGCTTGCCCGTTACTATGTAAATGATCACAATATGGCAGGAGGCGAAATACCAAAACGATTATATCACGTCGTCAAGGGGAATATTCATATATAATACCACGAGAGTGAAAATTTTGTCGGCAAAATTTTTCGGTAATTTTGCTCATGACATTTAATCCAAAACCACTCGCCTGACGGCTCGTGGTTTTGTTAAAAATGTCATTCGCAAAATTGCCAAGCAACAAACTTTCATGACAATCGAAAAATTTTGCCGACAAAATTTTCACTCTCGTGGTATTATATATGAATATTCCCCTTGACGACGTGATATAATCGTTTTGGTATTTCGCCTCCTGCCATATTGTGATCATTTACATAGTAACAGGCAAGCTCAATGAAATGTCAGTTAATTCTTCAAAATGCAGCGCTTTGGTTCCGTTTCAAGTGGTGAAATTGATCAAGAAATTGAAACTTTAACACCAGAAAATACTACAATAACGCATAATTATGTTTGGAAGCAGTTTACGGTGTTTTGGGAACATCGAAATTACAAACTCTCTGCTGATAATTCGAATGAAAAAGTAGCAGATATTATGAAAGATTGGGCATTCAATATGAAACGTGCAGACGGAAAGGAATATAAAGAAAGTACAGTGAAAATCATTTGGAATATTTCTGCTAAACTGTTACAGAAAAAGGTTCATGAAAAGTTCGAAAGAGAAATCAATCCATTTAAAGATGTGATTTTCGAGAGATTTTAAAAATTTAAATTTTAACTTTAAAAAAACATGCAATTTTTGAAGTTTTTGAAATTAATATTTGCAGGTATGACTATCGGACCGGTGCCGTTTTGTAGCTACTTATATTACAAATAAATTTTGTATTGTACATTTTTTCATACGAAATCATTCCGATGAGCTGGAGAAGAAAATCTGCTTAAAAACGGCTTCTCGCGCCATAATTTGTTAATAAACAATATAGCGGGGCTCCGATCGCGGTTGCAACTTTTGACCATATCATTTCGAATAGATTTGCATAAAAACCGTGCTGTTACTAAGAAAATGTACTCCTGATCTCTACATCGACTGGACTATAAAGGTCGTCACTTGGGTCTTCCTTCCTATCGAGGCTACCTGTATGTTATATCTACTTATCGACAACATCTGGTGAATTTTGGGAAATATTTTCATCAAATTCGTTAATTCAACTCATTTTCAGTCAAACGAGGCCATAATTCGATGTAGACTTTTCTGCTCTACACGATGATCAAGTTATTTTTCGTCTATCAATAGCGGTTTTTGAAGAAAATGCAAAAAACATCAAATTTGGACAATTTTGGCTGTTTTCTCGAAACCCCGGATATGCAGCTCAAAAATTTCTTCAGATTTGAATTCCTGATGGTCAAAAACCCTTATATGCAAAAATGCAACTTTCTGCGGAACATTTCGAATTCAGAGTTTATTTGATTGGACCAATGTGTCACACACTTTTTGTATTCAATTCAGCTGCTAATTTCGGTCTTTAATGGCCATCTTCAGGCTATGAAATGTTTTTTAGAATTAGGAAAGAAACGAAATTACAAATTTTATACCAACCAATGTAAAACATAGTAGTCCTAGTTAAAGCGTTAACTCCTTGTTATAGGAGTGGAGTCCAAATATAATTGGAGGGGTGTAAAGATTGAACACAGGAAGGAACTTCATGCTTCACAGTGTTAGAATGTGGAAAATTCAAATTAAGATGGGAAAAAAATCATGACTAATATCAAGGAACAAAAATTTGAATTCGTCATAATGTGGCCAATAAAAGTCCATGCCTAGGGAAGTAAATATAGGAGAGAGCGGAGCAAAATATACCCCCTAAGGTTTAAATGTTCATAATTAAGGGTGTATGTAGTTTGGAGATTTGGTACAGTAGGTGTAAGTAAAGTCGTCATTTATGAATAAAACCACGGCACGGCCATTCTTGTAATCGGAGTATAATATAAGACATTTATAGATTGTGAGGTGATGTCCTAAGGATCAATTCTGAAATATCTAAACGCCTTTCGAATTCAGGATTAAAGAGGCGATTTGATGGACTGAAATAGATTATGTCAGGTCGTGCTTGAAGCCACGAAGGGGTATAAAGCTACAGAGAGAGGGTTTACCTCAAGGCTTCTCGTTAGCTGCTCATTTGTAAGTTTGTAATAAAAAATTCACAATTATTTACAATGTCGACAAAAATTAGTATTTTTCCGCCGTTACACATAAATAATAATTCGAGAGTTTAACAATTCTCTCATAAAATTAAAATATAGTAGAATAAAATGATTATATTATTTAAATAAATTATGTCGAACGATTTTCTTGATTGCTCATGGCCTGATGATTACGAACGTTGATAGAATGATTTGCGTGTGCGATATATGTGGCATAAACCATAAAACTAACATTTAGAGAAACTTTTTACTGTCGGCATAATGAAAGTATTGCGATTCTGGAGTTTATTTCTATAATTAAAATCACATAAAACGTTATACCACAGTGCCATGCATGCAAAACACATTTCTGAACACGTCAGCATAAGCAACATGCCATCAACCAAACAGATATTGTTCATGTTCGAACCAATCTCGTGTTAGAATCGGGAAAATCTTTATCGGGATATTAATCATTCATATTATAGTTATTCAATTTTTTTCATACTGTTACCAAATAGCACACTGGTGTATTCCCTGAATCCGACTCAGTCTAAGCCATGTATGAAAGTTAAAATTCTACCTTAATCTCGTTAATTTCTGATAAGAAGAACGAAATCTCTGCTAATATGGACGAACAGATTACAACTATGAAGAACGATATTTCTGCTAATATGGACGAGAAGATTTCAAGTATCAAGAGCGATATTTCCACTATGAAGAACGATATTTCTACTAATATGGACTAGAAGATTTCCAACATGAAGAACGATATTTATAATAATATGGACGACAAAATTTCCACTATGAAGAATGACATTTCTTCCGATATCTTATCGTTTTGAAAAATAACATTGCTGCTGACGTCGAAAATAAAATTTCGTCTCTAAAGTCGGATATTGAGGATAAGATGACAACAATGGACGAGAAAATCGAGAATAAGATTTAAGAATACAAAACACGCCAGCAGAAAAAAGAAGATTAAACATATAAACGATGAAAATAAAACAATTTAATTTGTTTAAAACTTCATTCATTTGAACTAATGTTCAATTTAAACTGGTTAACGCGTTTCACTAACACAGTAGCTTATCTTAGGAATGTTTGTAGTGAATGCATTTCCAGGTAATTTCTTTCAAAACCTTTTTTAACATTAGTATGATAGAATTCTATATTTATGCACTGTATATATTAAAACATTTTTAAATTATACCTTCTTTCGTTTTGAGAAAGCTACTGTGTTAGTGGAACGCGTCAACCAATTTAAATTGAACATTAGTTCAAATAAATGAGGTTTTAAACAAATTAAATTGTTTTATTTTCATCGTTCAGTATGGATCTTCATCAAGTAAAAGCCTCATCCATTATAGCGCTTAATTGATTTTGTTGTTAAACGAACAGAAAAAATTACAGTTCAACAAGTTTTTCTTTAAATGAAATTTGTTCTTGTTAGGGAATCTAGATTATTAACATCCCTTTGCAAACTGTAACCTGGCGGTTCTTCGTCGGAGAGCTAACATGAATTCTGTGGGGGATACTGTTGTTTCAATTGCACTTAAGGCTAAAAGGGCGCCACCCTGATTTTGATTTAAGTTACAAAAATAGGGAAAATATAAGTCGAAATAACTAGAATCTTTCAACAGTTTGATAAGTATCGATGTAAGCTAAAAGATTCAAATACAGGCTATGATTATAAAAGACTTGATATCAAATATAACTCGTTACCTTACCTTTAATACTAGGAAAATAAAAAAAAATATTATTTGTTCAGAACACGTCCAACTATTATTTTATTTAAATTTAGATAGGCCGGGCCTGTCCCTCAAAAAACTGATTTATCTTAGAAAAGAATAGAAATGTCACAGTCAGTGTCAATTAATTTTTGCACACACGCAGAGCGTTATTTTCCTCATTAAAAAAATTGTTAATTACAGTAGGTATGAAAGTGTTTTGAAGCGATGAAACCAATCGTAAGTAATCATTTTAATTATATCTGTATCTTCGAGCTGATCTACCTATGTTTCTGAATTAAAGCATAGTAATTTGTAAATAATTATAATATTTTGTCAGCTTTGAATAAATAAATCAAACATCCTTGTCAGAGATTACTTTTATACGAACTGGCGTTTATTTGGAGATTTCGGTACACTATCAAAAATATTATCGAAGAGAGAATTTGAGAAATTACAAGAGTGTCAAATTGATCAAAAGGCCGGCTTTATCATTATTGGTAGGATATTTTATTATCAATGGTTAAGTTTTTTCTTTTGTTTTCTTTTTTTTAGATTTACACATATGTATAATTTAATTGTCAATCATCGTTGATTGAAATATCTTGCTGGATGCAGAGACAGACAACAGCGCATTAAAATACAACAACAAAATTGGTAAAGGTACCCAAACATTTATTGTTACATTTATGTAAACACTATGTAGCTATGTACAAAATGATATGGTTTTATAGATGAAAAATCGATCATAACCAGTAGTAACTATGCACTTACAGCAAAACAAATTTATTAATTTCAAAGACCTTCTTAGGATATTTCCTAGGAAAACGTTGAGTAAAAACTCACAAAAAGAACTTGAAACATGGTCTTTAATAAGTGTTAAACCCAAAACTTATGAAAATAATACCAGTCGATAGTTATAAGTAGCCATGAAATATAACCCAACAAATTTTAGGTGTCTTTAATTATTTCAAGGATAAAAATTTGGAAATGTAGCCCAAAAATACTGAAAAATATTCACACTAACCTTATGCTCATTATTTTTAAATTTCACCTTTTAGTAAAGACAATGTCAATCGAAATCTCAAAACTGATAGTTGTTTTCTATACGATGAATGTTCGATGAGTACTCGACACTGCCCAGGTAAGGCATTCCTCAACAAAGAGGCATTTCTTAAGAGAAATGGTCGTCCTTAGGTCCGGCAGGTCCAAGCATAAAAGGAGTTGCCTTACGTCCAATATTATGGACAAAAAGTTATCTGGATGACAAGCACAAAGCGATGACACCATCCGACAATGTGTGGTTCTTCTCCTGCAAACAATCTTCTTGTAGGAAAATTAAGTTCTTGGTTCAGCTCAGATGCATGTGAAAAAACATAATACTGGCTTAGTCCAGGAACCCCAAAAATTATAGGAAGTTATAATGTTATAAAATCCTCCAAAGCATCATAGAAAAAGCTGGCTTCGCCCAGTGGCTAACAAGAAAGTCCTAACTCGGACATTTATGAATTCCAAGTTAAATTCAATGAAAAATACTTTCAACCATTCGTCTAGCGGGCTCTTAGAAATCCTAAAATTAATTAGTTTCTGATAATAATGCTAAATTCGAGAGGATGATTAAAAGTACTCTTTTAAAAAAGGAAGCCATAACGACCTACACGAGTGAAAGTTGCTTACAAAAAGGAAGACGCTATCTTTGACATTTGTTATTGTCAAATCCGAATTTAATAAGTTCACTCTACCGACTGAAATATTTAGCTATTCATTCCGAACTAAACTCAAACTACAACCCAACATACTTTAAGGTGTATTACTGGCTGCATACTCATTAGTACCAATTATGACCAATCAATCACCAAATAAAATCCATTATCGATTAGTACATAACATAATTAATCATGATGCATTGTTTATACAATCGAGGTGAAATTTAGTTCCTTTTTTTAACTTTGTAACAGGAATCATTTATCAAGGCTACAAAGATATACAAGCATCTGGTGATTATTAATATTAAATAATCAATAGGAACTTTATAATTTCAAAAACTTTCAAAAAACTTTAGAAACCCAAAAACTTCAAAACTCATACTCATGTAAAAATTTGAAAAAAAAATAAAAATTTCAATAAAACTCCAAAAAACTAAAAAACTTAATTATCCCTCACATTTTTTTCTCACCCTTACCTAGTGAGGTTTTTTCCATTTACCAGAAATGATTTATTTCGTCAAATTCGAAATCATGAAAATATTTCAGTTAGTTCTGGCACGTCATATAAAACCAAAGCAATGGAAAATCGTCAAACATTGTCAAAAACTTATTTTTCTTTATTGAGATTCTATAAACAAACTGTACCTTGATATTTTGATGTTGATATCACTTCGCTTAAAAGGCGTTTCTGATAGTTAGTCTCTTTATCTAGGATGTTGACGGTTTCGATGTAAATTTTGTGATTTTGTTCAAATGTATGTGTTGCAATGCTGTTTTTTCTGATCTGTCCCCATGTTTTTCATCACATGAGTTCTTGTGGTCATATATTCTGTTTTTTAACCTTTGCTATGTTCCATTCCAAACAATTTATTTTGTAAAAAAAGTTAAATTCATAGTCTCTCGGTAATTTGTTCTTCGTAGAGGAATAAAAACAATTTACCGTTTTTGTATGATAAAACACGATTTTTGTTCTTTCTGTTTGTAGGATGTGTTTCAATTTTTACGAAAGACCCTTAACATATTTAATCTTAAAATATCTATTTCAATTTCCAGTCAATACTGGTATTAAAATTCACTCAATATTTTTTTTAAATGAGAGAATTTTAACATCAGTATTGAATGGAAATTCATATAGATATTATAAGATGCGTGAAAAAGACGAATGATTCGTTCAAAAACATTGAAATACAAAATATTTCCGAGGAGAGTTCTCTCAACCGATTTGAAGGTGTCGGAATTAAAGCAAGAGCTGGAAGAAGAGAAGCTGAAAACAGCTGGTAAGAAGGCGACGCTTCAGAAAAGACTCGCAAGGGAACCCGAAACATTTTTGTTCGAAGTTTCTGGAATCGATTTAAGTTCGATCATAAATAAACTCGAAGAAAACGCGAAGAGTTTAGAAGAAAGGCATCTAAGAATTCGGTGAATTTTAAAGAAGAGCTCGAACAAAATTCGAGGTGTTTAGAAGAGAAGTTTCTGGAGAACACAAAGAGCTTAAAAGAATGACTTTGTGGGTTGGCGAACCAGCTGGAACAGAGAATGGGTACTGTCGAGATTAGGAAAATTAGGATGGAATCAACGACAGAATTGAGGCAGAAATAGATAGGATAAAGAGAGCTATCAGTAAGATGCAAACTCAAATTGATGCTGCCCATACAACAGAAACTATCAACAAAAATTCAACTCTGCAGTGGACGTGGATAAAGTCGAAAAGGGCATAAAAGATGTCAAGGTCAGCCCGGAAACAGGGAAGCTTTCCATGAGGCCGCCACATTTCGACGGGAAAACTCCATTAGCGCCGACAATTCAAACCTGCCGCCAAAGCAAACGGATGGAATGCAGGAGAAAAAGCTCTAACACAAACACTGGCGTTTCGAGGAGTAGCAACGAATATTTTTCAACCCTCAACAGCCCAAGAACAGAAGGACTACGAAGAGCTGATCAAACATCTGGAACTACGGTATGACCAGGCCCACATAGAACATGTATACCATTCACAACCGCTGTCAGAGATCAAGCGGATATCTACAAGAATTCGAAGCTGACAGTGCACGCTTGATTCATATCACTATTCCAGCTACACCAGAAAATGTTATGGAGCGATTAGCGGTGTATGCATTCTTAGATGACCAAGAAACACGACAAGCATTGACACTAGCTCGTTCAACCCACCTTGTAGACACTCTGGCGCAATTCGGAGAAGAGCTGGTGCTCCACGGGCGAGGTAAAGAAATTATCAGAATCGTGTTGGCTGAAGACGTTAGCGTACCCGAGAGGGCTAAATCCGTTGTGGTGGATCGCTTGGATGATGGAGCGAGCAGCGGGGTCGTGGTGATGTTCGTACCTGACCTTCATGATGAGAAAATTAGACGAGGAATTATACTTGGGAAGACCTTACTGCACGCCGATAAACTTATACCAGTAAGGGTCATGAATGTCAATTACCATCCGGTAACCTTGGAAAAAGGAACGACTTTAGACCACTGTTTGCCCATTTCCACTATGGTCAGGAGTGAACACGGTACCATTGGCCTAGCCAACAATTTACTACCCGCAGTGAAAAAGCTGGTTACCATATCATCGAAGAGCATAGAACCGGCTCAGCACTCCAGGCTAGAGGACTTAGTGAGGAAATACCAAGATGTGTTTGATACCGGACAAGAAAAAGGGGACAGAACGAACGTGGTCCAGCACAAAATTGATACTGGGGATGCCCGACCAATCAGTCAGAAGACTCCCTCTTGCCATGAGGGAAAAGGCTGAGAAAATAGTCAGCGATATGGAAACAAAAGGAGTAAATGAACAACCCACGGCCATTCCCAGTTATACTGGTAAAGAAGAAAGACGGATCAACATGAATCTACGTAGACTAATGGCTTCTGAATAACCTGACAAAAAAAGACAGCGGGCCGTTACCAAGAATAGATGACACCCTGGATACGTTGGCCGCCTCTACCATCTTCTCAACTTTGGACTTGAAGAGCGGATATTTGGCAGGTAGAATTCGCTCCAGAAGATCAAAAGAAGATAGCTTTCACCGTCGCGTCAGGGCTGTTTCAGTACACTGTTATGCCATTCAGATTTTGCATCGCCCCAGCTACTTTTGAGAGACTAATGGAGACGGTATCTTGGAGGACGGTATCCTGAAGGACCTCGACGATATAATCGTAGTCGGCAGGTATTTCGAAGACCACGTGAGAAACATGGAGGTGGAATTAAATATCACCTGTTTCAGAAAGAAGTCCACTACCTTGGCTACACTGTCTCTGGAGAAGGCGTAGCAGTAGTCAACCGAAAAATCAAAGCTGTTAAACACTTGCCCATCCCAAAATACATCCACCAGCTTCGAAGTTTTTTTCGGCCTGTGTACCTACTATCGTCGATATGTGCTAGGGTTTGCTAACATCGCTAAACCGCTAACCAGACTAACAGAGGGACAGTTGTAGGGGCCCCCGTAATGCCAGGAGTCATTTACGGATCTGAAAGAAGCATTTCTGAGCTATCCTCTTCTCAATGGTAAATTCATTTTGGTCAAGGACAAAAGGAGGTCATTGAGTACTTCAACAAGACCATCAGTAAACTAGAACCAAATCACTGTGTCACTAGGCGGGAGCTCCTGGCTATTGTCAAAGGAGTAGAACACTTCTACAAGTACGTGTATGGCAGAAGGTTTCTTTTGAGAACAGATTATGCCGGTCTTAAACGGCTTTTACAGTCGATAAATCCCGAGTGTCAAATGGCACGATGGATCGAGAGGCTTCCAGAATTCGACTTGGAAATTCAACACCGAGCAAGGACGAGCAATAAAAATGCAGATGCCTTATCACGGAGGCCATTTCCATACGACTGCTCATATTGCCGATGGGCATAGGAGAAAGAGTCGACAGTTTGTAGAAAAACGGCGGTAGATGAAAACTGGAGTGACAACAAGATCCAGAAATATCAAGATCTTGGCTTAGTAATTGGTTAGAAGAAGAATAACCGGAGACCATCATTACAAGAAATCGCGGGTTTTTCGGCAACCGTCTAGTTCTAATGGGCCCAATGGATCTCCCTTATCCTGGCCAAAGGAGTAGGAGGCTGGTAGGGAAGAAAGACGTCAGGCAGTTTTACCTAGGAGCGGAAGACCAGAAGTACTCCGAGATGTCCATGATGGGGTCGCCGGAAGGCATCTGGGAGTGACAAAGACTCTTCTTCAAGTTAGACAACAGTTTTACTGGGCCAATTGCCAAGTAGACTCAATATAGACTCAATAAAGTTGAACTTATAATATGGGAAGCTAAAATAGAGTCATGTGAAGACTTTGTGCGGAAATAAGACAACGATTTCCATACGAATCAAAATTTGTTTTATAAAATAGTGAAAAAACTTCGATCCCCAAATAAGCAACAAATAATTTAACAGATTAAAGATGAGAATGGAAGCACACTTGAAAATGAAGATGATATTATAGACAGATGGAAAACGTACTTCTCTGAATTATTGTATTGACAGACCTTTTAAGATCAAAGGAAGCATGATCCGAGAGCAAATGAGATAAAATTAGAGGAAATTACAGATGCCATCAGAAAATTTAAAACAGTTAAAGCAGCTGGACTTAATGGTATTACTAGTGAAACTATGGGCAGAAGAGTAGTTTATTTACTGGTAACAATATAGTATGGAATGAATAGAAGGTATCAACAGATTGGAAAATAGGTATTGTTGTTCCTATTTTCAAGAGGGACTGCAACTATTACCGAGGTATAAACTTGTTGATTGATGTTTCAAAAGTATATGAACGGGTATTGGAAGAAAGGATGCAAAAGAGAAATAGAACCGCAGTTAGAAGAGTCTCAGAGCGGGTTTAGAAAAGGAAGAAGTTTACATGACCACATTTTTACAATAATACAAATAATGGAGAAAACTCAGAACACAAACGCCAAAGTGTCCCAAGCATTTATAGAAATAGAAAAAGCTTTTGATCGAGTACCAAGAGAAATGGTCAGAGAAGGGTTACAAAACAAAAATATACCTCAAAAATTTAATCAAGCAATAACGAGCATATATAAAAAAAATTAGGTCAGAACTGATAAGTGAAGCTATTTTCCAGTGAATAAAGGTGCCATACAAGGAGGAGTCGTACTATCCGACATTGTAATGTGTAAGTAATGGATGACATTATAAAGCAAACAAATGGACAAACAACAAAATTATACATTGGCGGCTACAGAAGCCCGGAATCAGTCCCCCAGCAAACATGTTACACGTGGGCCTCTAGAGGCACTTTAAAAACAACCGACGGACAACATAAGTGGGCCACAATCATGATACGTCGCCGGCCCGGCTAGCCCGTGTCGCGATGGCCACCAGTAGGCCTCCAGACTATCACCCGCTTCGTTACATAGCGGGACTTTAGCGGATTCACTAAGTTAGGGTAAACTGATCTCGTATTGTACAGATTATGGCGCGATTGCGGGTATCCTACTAATCAACCGCCGGCATCCCACTGTTGGGGCTTAATCAATGATTTATGCAAATCTACAGGCTATATATATATATATATATATATATATATATATATATATATATATATACTTATAGGTTTAACAATGAAACATGATGACTAAAACAAATAAATATAATGAAAAATGAAAAAACATTCCATGTAAAATATATATATATATATATATATATAAATATACAAAAATATGTTTACTAATAGTATTGTTTCTCACTATACTGGGTCCGGGCTCACTATCAACACAAAGATTATTACTTCTACGAGATATATTGTTTATTATAACCTCAGCCTCTACAGTGGAGACTATATCCTTAACAGCATTTTTCGCAAGCCGCTGTTTTTGCAGGGGTTTTCTAGAGGAAACATATATTATGATGGTATATGATACAACAAATGATGTATGTATTTACTTTTCTGTGTTTCCGGACATATCTGCTCGTTCCTTTGCTCCGAATAGATTGGATACAACACACAAATTTAATAAAATTGTCGCTACAGTGATTAATTATTAATTACCACACCACAACACAACTAGGTTAGGTTGATTTTCAACAGGTGTTCAACACAACGGCTAGCAAATCAGCAGTAGTGCCAACTGCCAAGGTGATATTCAGTAATGTCAATGTTTTATTTTCATTACAGGTCGCATGCTGGCATGCATACTGTGTCAAAACGACATCGGCGCGACTATCGCAAATTTTCAACGGGTAATTTGTGGCTAAATTACAAACATCCCCCATAAATATGCGTATGTTCAGCCAAGACGGCAAAACTGATATCATTCCAATTATTTACCGACATCGCTGTGCCGCTGCCGACATCTAACCGCAGTTAACAGCTACGGCCCGTCTATTTACCGCTCTTTCATGTTTGCTGGGCCATATCTTAGAATGTGCTTTTGCTGATGATGTTGTACCGTTTAATAGAGGAGAAAGAGGACTTACCAGAACCCTGAATTATGGAATTCAGAATTGAATAAAAAGAAAATGAAAATCAGATGAGAAGAAAACAAAGATAAGGGTAATAGGGAAACCAACGTGTGATAAAATTATCCTTGTTGAAAGAAGGTTATAACATGCATCAGTGACGCTACTTTCTAATATTTTTGAGCAAGAACTCTACCGAACAAACATCCTAATGAAAAAATAAATCGATACTCATTGACAGTTAATTAAAAACGCATCTAAAATGCTTTTTCTGGTTAATTTAAAATCTACTGTATATGATAATGAATGTCTTTCGAACGACTCGAACGAAATGAATAAAAAGATTGGTTTAATCTCGCGAAATAAAACGACTAAGTAAATTCTAGAGGTTTTGCACACCATGCTGGGAACTAATTATACTAGACAAACGTATTGTAAAGTGGCCGTCAGATGGTTGTGCGGCTGTTAACTAATGAACACAAGATTAATGATTTCTGCATAGCTTCTTGTTACTGCAGCGACATAAGCCAGAAAGAAATGCATTTTAACCATCTCACGTAGGTAGTAGCATTGTACTGTCTGCTCATAGTTCAACCACGTACGGGGTATATGAAAGTAGTGACATCGCAAGGGTGGTTCATTCCATTTAATTACAGTTTTAAGGTTAAGCGTCTAATACTTATTCATTTCTCCGACACTGGGCTTCAACAAGTGAAGTTCAGTTAAGATTAGTGCGTAGTTTTTCAAAGTTTATTAGGTAAACAATTAACAATTATTCAGAGTATTTGGACTAGTTGTTAATCTCTCTATCGTACACTTATTAGTCCAGGAGGAATCGGCGCATGAGTACCGAAAACTATTCCACCTCAATTTTTTTGAGCGATCGTCTTTTAATTGCCCTACTGATGATATAAATGCATGTTGCCATGGGGCAACCTAGTGCCATATTGTTTAAACCGAAATTGTTTAAACAATTGGAAGAAATTGTTATTTTTCAACCGGACAATTTTTTTTATATTCTTTATTGAAATACAAATAAAAAAGGCTCTATGACTTTTTACGATAAAGTTAATATTTTTATAGATATGAATTTTTAAAGGTTCTAAAATTCTCAAATTTGAGTACATTTGACCAATGAAAAATATATTAAGAAAATAAAATTAAATATAAATAATAATTTTTTAAAATTCTTTATACAATACTTAATAATATTCTTAATAGAGATTTAAGAAAATTTCATTGTTTATACCTGTTTTTTAATTGTTAATTTCGCGCGCTCACAAGTATGCGTCGCTACCTTTAAGTATCGCCGTCTATCTCTGACTCATGCGCTGCATCGACTTCTTTGTGTCCTGAATCATTATTTATCATTTATCTAAGATACCATCAACTTCATCAAGATTGGTAAAGAGAGCAATGTTATTAATAATTAAATTGTATACAATTAGTTTTTAACAAAAGTAATTTAAGTATGAATCGGAACATGTAATTAAAACTACTTTTTTGTTATTATCATAGTAGTTTATGCATTTTTATCAACAATAATAAGATATAATGGTATTTGAAAAAATTTTCGAATTACAATTATATATAAATAATAAGCTTTTGCTCAAAACATACATTTGGATAAATGCATTGAATCCGGAATATAAAACAATAGATTTTACGAATTTCGGATACAAACTAGAGAATGATACTTTGCTAATACCTTTATTTATAAACAAAATCGCATTTCCAACTGATCAAAATCTAATGTTTTATATTCCGGATTCAATGCATTTTTCCAAATGTATGTTTGCACAAAAGCTTATTATTTGTATATAATTGTGATTCCAAAAATTTTTCATTTACTATTATATCTTATTATTGTTGATAAAAATGCATAAATCACTATGATAATAACAAAAAAGTAATTTTAATTACATGTTCCGATTCATACTTAAATTACGTTTGTTAAAAACAAATTGTAGACAATTTAATTATTAATAACATTGCTCTCTTTACCAATCTTGATAAAGTCAATGGTTTTTTAGATTAATAATTAATAATGATTCAGGACACAGAGAGACCGTATGCAGAGAGAGACGGCGAAACTTAAAGGTAGCGACGCATACTTGTGATCGCGCGAAATTAACAATTAAAAAACAGGTATAAACGATGAAATTGTCTTACATCTCTATTAAGAATATTATTAACTATTGTATAAAGAATTAAAAAAAAATATTATATATATTTTATTCGATATTTTTAATATATTTTTCATGGGTCAAATGTACCCAAATTTGAGATTTTTCGAACCATTAAAAATTCATATCTCTAAAAATATTAACTTTATCGTGAAAAGTCATAGGACCTTTTTATTTGTATTTCAATATAGAATTTAAAAAAAATTTGTCCGGTTGAAAAATAACAATTTCTTCCAATTGTTTAAACAATTTCGGTTTAAACAATATGGCACTAGGTTGCCCCATGGCAACATGCATTTATATCATCAGTAGGGCAATTCAAAGAGGATCGCATAAAAAAATTGAGGTGAAATAGTTTTCGGTACTCATGCGCCGATTCCTCCTGGATATATCCTGCAAATTATAATGGGATTCGTGTTATTTTGATTTAAATGGTAGACAATAATAATGAATTTCTATGTGATTAGTGATAAGAAGATAAGCAAAACAGTTATTATACACTCGCTGGTTCAGTTTTTCGATGGGCAACCAATTTAACAATATGGTGTATTTTGGTTTGCTGATAAATAAAACACAATATTTCTACCATTAGTGTAACACAAGAAGCTGCCTTTGACTACAAGGGAAGCAACAATAACAACTTCTACATCGGAAACAAACCTACAATAACTGAAAATAACTGTAACGTTCCTCAAATTTCCACTTCATATATAGCAGTCGCAAAATCTCTTCCAAAACCAACGTTTCCCAAGAAAGAACAAGCCATACTTTTTCACTCTGCTGATAAAATAAAACTATGCGACCACTTTAAAGCAGTTGGTGATATTATAGGTCCAAGAAATATAAGCTTCGTATCAAGAATTTCCAATAACAGAATCTGCATTTGTCTAAACAAAATTGAATTAGTTGACCAACCAATCGACAATTAAAGTTGGAGCATGGAATTGAATGTAAGAAGATTAGTTACCCCCGCAAAACGCCTCGTTCTTTGTCATAACCTAAGTACCCGGCTCTAGGACTCTGCTCAGGTAGTGAATTCGGCCTTAGTTACACTATTTTTTATTACCTCAACTGGGATAAGGTGAATCAACAAACAAAATTTCGGGACGAATGGATTTATTTGACACACAATAATAAATTCACATAAACCGTATATTCTCAATACAAATACGAATAAATATCAGTTATATAGTAAAAATGTCCAACTCAATATTTTATATATATATCAAATATAAGTTATGGATTTATCTTTGGAAAACTCGGGACGTACAGCTCGCAGTAGTATTCGAGGGGTCTTCAGCCGTGGTTTTCTGGACTGTAGAATGATGTGATCCGGTGAGTGGATCTTGTAGAGGTCGGTACAGTAAGGTCTGTAGACGGCCCTTAAAGTACAGTCTGAATCGGTCCTTGAAGGCTGCAGAGCTGTAGGGAAAGTAATAAAAAAAACAGGAGAAAATTGAAATTGGAAAGGAGGAATAAAATGAACAGATAGGAGCTTATACTCCAATACATACAAAAATTTGAATTTAATTTTCAAAATAAAATCACAGGAAACTGTTCATTCTTATCCGTCCTGTTCCCAAAATAATCAGAAAAAGCAAATTTAAATCGGTGGAAAATAACCATATAAAGACTCTGTTATAAATTCGCTTCATAAAATAACCACCAGATTTTTTTTAAAGAAAGATAATACCGGCGGAGAAAAAAAAGGAAAACGCCATAACAAAAACAATGTTTTTTTTATAAACGAAATATTTTAACTACTTAGAAAAATCGAAATAGAATGATTTGAAGGCACACAGATACAGTTTAAATATATAGATAACTTACCAGTGAAGAAAATTAAAAATAAAACACAAAATGATATATAAAAGAGAATGCTGAGTAACTTTTCAGCGAAGAATAAACCAAAGAGCGAGTTCCACTTCAATCGTAGTTTAAGTAGATATTTTAACGATGGCAAAAACGATCACCGATGTGTTCCTAATATTTCAAATAATAGGATTTGTAATTAGAGGTGGGAGTAGCCGACGAATAAGTAACGCTCCAAAATAATTGATGAAAATAGTAACATGTCTCAGCGACATGTTACATCTTTCAAATGTGTGCCCATCCATTCCTCACGAACTAATTGAAACAGCATTAATAGATCTTGGACTCCAGTTAGCATCACCAATATATTTTCTGAAAGCTGGCATTCCCGGAGATGAATACAATCATATATTATCCTTCCGCAGACAAGTTTATATTGTACAATCTTCAGAAAATTTCAAACTTCAAACTTCCTTATTAATTTCTTTTGAAAATAATGGTTATAGAATCTTCCTTTCGACCGATGAAATGGAGTGTTTTATATGCAAGCAAACCGGCCATATTGCAACCAACTGCCCTAATACCCAAATTGCTTCCCAGCCATCAGCATTAAACATGCAAGCATAAAACTCGAACAGTCCTAATATGCAATCTGATCTTTTGCCATCAGCTTCCCAAATATCAGACATACAGCTCCCCCAATCCACAAACAACACACCTATTACTTCAGACATAATTAAAGTTCCTCTGTCAACTACAGATCACCCAAATATACAGGTATCACCTACACAAAAAAGACCCTTGCCAGTTTCCACAGACTCAGAATCTGTTTCTCCCAGTACAATCAACACAGCTCCCACTTTCGATATTCCATCCATAGATATACCAAAACATGTCAAGAAATGAACTGTTTCAAAGATTCAAACTAACTTTTACGTATTTGTGGTCCTGATCAATATTGTCTCTTGTATACACTTCGGGGGATTTATCATGCTAACACACCGAAATTTCTCCAAAAAAACCAAAAATGTGGTATATCTGGATTTATAGGATTATAGAACCCGCTGTACTCGCTCTAGTCAGCTGAAAGTCAATAGTGTACATCTGTGAGTCACCTTCAGATGAGGATCATTCTCCTGATCTTCTCTTATCCTGGTGGGTGACCATTCTTCATTGACTACAGTCGTTCTTGAAACTGCAGCTTCCCTAGATTCCGCCTTGTTGCAGTGGGAGCAGTCTGTTGGGCACGGCCGTCTGGACAGGGAGTCGGCATTTCGGTGACTCACACCAGCTCGATGTTCGATGTTGAAATCGTACTTTCGAAGTCGTTCAATCCATCTAGCGATCTGGCCCTCGGGATTCTTGAACTGCATCAACCACTTGAGTGGTGCATGATCAGTCCGGATTGAAAACTTCCTACCATAGAGATACTGGTAAAAGTGTTCCACGGACTTCACTACCGCCAAAAGTTCTCTTCTTGTGACGCAGTAGTTGCGTTCGGGTTTGGAGAGGACTTTACTGAAATATCCCAGCACTCTTTCTTGCTCTCCTTGGATCTGTGAGAGCACTCCGCCAATTCCTACGTTGCTTGCGTCAGTGTCAAGAATAGAGTCTCCCTCTGGTAATGGATATCCTAATATCGGCGCCGAGGTTAAATGCCTCTTCAAGGTTTCAAAAGCCGTTTGACAGTCTTCGTCCCATTGGAAAGCTCTTGCTTCTTCTGTAAGTCGCGTTAGAGGCTTGGCAATATCTCCAAACTTCCTGATAAATCTTCTATAATACGTGCAAAATCCAAGGAAACTCTTAATTTGATGTTTGTCGGTTGGTTGCTGCCATTGCTGAATGGAAGCAATTTTCTCTGAATCCACCGCCACTCCTCCATTGCTCACTATATGACCTAGATAGTTGACTCGGTTTTGGAACAGCTGACATTTCTTCGGGTTTAACGTGAGCTGGGCAGCTTGGAGTCGTTTGAATACATCTTCCAAATTCTTCAGGTGTTCGTCAAATGTCTTTCCCAGTACGACGATGTCGTCCAAATACCCCAGGCATGTCTTCCAAGACAACCCTCTCAAGACATTTTCCAAGAGTCTTTCAAATGTCGCAGGCGCATTACAGAGCCCGAATAGCATGACGTTAAATTGCCATAATCCAGATCCGTTGGTAAAAGCAGTCTTCTCGTTGTCTTCTGGGTCCATTTCCACTTGCCAATAACCAGACTTCAGATTCAAGGTGGAAAACAGTTTGCTGCCGGTCAAAGTATCTTGCGTATCGTCAATTCGTTGTAGAGGATAGATGTCTTTCTTCATAACGTTGTTAAGCTGGTGATAACCCACGCAGAATCTCGTAGTTCCACCTTTTTTCTTGACGAGCACTACTGGAGAAATCCATGGACTAATAAATGGTTCTATTACTTTTTTTTCTGCCATCTCTCGAATTATTCTTTCAGCTTCCTCTCTTTTCGCTCGTGGAAGTCGTCGAGCTAATTGTCTAATTGGCTTAGCATTACCAGTATCGATTTTGTGTTTGACGGCTGATGTTCTGCCAGTCTTTCCTCCTTTTGGTACGAATAAGTCTCGATACTGCAAGAGAAATTCTCTCATTCTCTTTTTTTCAGCTCGACCCAAAGATTGACCAGCTACTGATAACATTTGTTCGAATCTGGCATTAGAATTGTCAGTGGTCATTGTTTGACGAACTATAGACGTCACTGGTATGCAGGATCCAATCCTGGTTTCCTTCTTGATGGTAACTGGGTAATCATTCACGTTTATCACACGTACTGGGATCTCTTTCGCCGACGTAACTAATCCTTTTCCAATTAGTACTCCTTTGCCAACTTCTTCGTCGTGGTTCCTTGGCTCCATCATCACCGGTGTACCTTCCTCCATGATTCCCTGTAGCCGTGCTACTATCATGATTTTGCTTCATGCAGGTAGAACGGTATCTTCCTGTACAGCTGCCACCACCGCCCGCGCTGCCTTCATATGGATGAAGGAATACCCCCTCGGAACCCACTTCAATGGATCTGTTTCTAAAGTCTAATTGGAAACCATGTAGATTCATTACGTCCATTCCCAGAATCACGTCTTCTTCAATGTCAGCTACGATTACCGTATGCGTGAACTTTTCTGCGCCAATTCCCAATTGGATTTGTTTTACCCCGTGAACGTTGGCACTCTCGCCTGTGGCAGTCCGCAGTCGCCGTCTTGTTGGTAGAAGCTTCTTCTTGAGGTTTATTATCTCTGGTC
Source organism: Galeruca laticollis (assembly GCA_963921935.1). Lineage (NCBI taxonomy): Eukaryota > Metazoa > Arthropoda > Insecta > Coleoptera > Chrysomelidae > Galeruca > Galeruca laticollis. The sequence goes on along the minus strand of OY998181.1, from coordinate 100,089,962 downwards.
GTATAATGGTTCTAGTTGCTCCAGTGTCAACCAGCAGAGCATATTTCTTGCCATTTACTTCGCTATCCACATATACACTGTCGTTGCGACATCTGAGAGAAGCTATCAGTATGAGAGGGTCTTTGGAATGATCATGGGTCGGTGCTGCCCCCTTGTAGCCGACCCGTTCTATTTTTCCTGTGACTGGGGTTCTTGGTTTGCAGGAGTCTTGGGGCGCTTACACGAACTACGTACATGCCCTAGCTCACGACAATTCCAGCATCTGATCTTTCTTGACTTCTTGTCCATCATACTTTTTATTAAACTGACGAACTGGTCAAATCTGTCTTCGTCACCTTCTTCTTGGATGGTCCTAATTTTGTTATATCCTGAAGCCTTCGTTGCTGCTTCATATTCAAGAGCGGCTGTCAATGCGTCAACTAATGTTTTGGGATGGGCTAAACGAAGCGTACTCTGCATATCGGGGTCACGTAAGCCATCAATAAAGGCCTGGATGCCCAGACATTCCATGATGTTCTCTGGTGCTGACGGATAAGCAAATCGAACGAGTCGGGCAATATCCACTTCATACTATTGAAGGGCTTCGTCACGTTTTTGCCTTCGGTGCTTCAGCTGGGACTGGTACAAATGTTCTAGATGTTCGTGGCCGTACCGCATGTCCAACCTCTTCTTAAGCTGCTCGAAATCGTCCGTTTCTTCCAGAGGTATCGTCTGAAGTACATCTAAGGCATCTCCCCGAAGCGCGATAGTTATGTTCACTGCTTTCTCCTTGTCGGACCAATTATTCACTCTAGCGGCTGCTTCAAACTGTTTTACATAATTGGTCCACGACATCTTTCCATCGAACGTTGGGGCCTTGACTCGGGTAAAACTGCAAACATCATCTGTCTTGGGTTGTGTTTCTAGCTTGCAGATCTCTATCTTCTTTTCTTCTGCTGAAGTGTCTTGTGTTCTTAAATCGGCAATCTTTGTCTCTAACTCCTTAATTTTCTCGTCCATCTGATTTTCCATTGTTGTCATCTTATTCTACATGTCTGATTTTATTCTCGACTTCAGCGGCAATGTCATTTTTCAATGATAAGATATCTGCAGAAATATCATTCTTCAGAGCAGAAATCTTCTCGTCCATATTAGTAGAAACCTTCTCTTCCATGGCAGAAATATCGTTTTTCATATTAGCAGAAATATCGCTTTTCATTGTGGTAATCTTCTCGTCCGTATCAGCAGAAATATTAGCAGAAATTGACGAGATTATGGTGGAAGCCTCGTTATTGAATAAAAATGATTCTGCCGTAATTTTCCAGTGCCACTTTATGTCTTTCTACTAATTCACTTTTCTTACCGGACGTTTCCAACTCACGATCTTCCAATTCTGCTCTTAATTCCGCCACTTTCAGATCACATAGTCTCTTGGCCATTTTTACGTTGCAATTTATTTATATTATCCCACTTCTGACACCAATGTAATGTTTTTGTTATTTATTTAAACAATAAACGGGTGGGATAAATTTTCAACACACGGTATGGCTACTTACTAATTTATTTAAACACTAACTCGCTAACACTCAATTTATATGTACTTAACTAATCACTTAAATTTAATTTATATGGATACAAACTTAATTATTAATTTATATCAACACTTTTATATTCACTTATTTACTGTTTATTTGTCAAGATCACTTTATCAACTCCCTGGTCCGCTGCTCGGTCCTTTTTATATACTTGTGCCTTTTTTACTAGAGAATTCTGGACTGCAGCTTGCACAAAACAAATGCCTTTCGCGATATTTCTTGATTGTCGGATCAATCCTTAAAAGACCTTCCGAGAACATGTCTATAAAGACTGTCACAATAAATCCCAATAGACCTTCTCAGAATTTGGCGCTATCCCCATTTTTTAACTCCGTTAACATAAGGTTACAGGAGAGTGCTTAGTATCAGCTTCGGTGTGCGAGTTCGTAACAATAGGTTGGGCAAAAAAGTGAAAAGCCAAAAAAGAATCCACATTTGAAGCTAAGATATCTGAAAGTTCCAGCACAACAATCTCTGCTTGCTGACATGCATACCATATACCCTGCCCTCACCGATATATCCCTCAAAGATCAATTTACAAGAATTACGCAGGCTCTTAATATAGACAATGCGGATAATGGAAGTCTGACATCACAATCATCAGTGGGCGATAACTATATGTCTGACAGTTCTCTCATCTCACAAACTTCATACTAAACATTTAATCTTATACAATGGAGCTGCGACGGGTCCTATCCCCGTCTTGAACGTATACAACAATTAGTGTCGGATACCTAAGCTGACATTGTCTATCACCAGGAGACGAACTTTAAGGAAAGTCACAAACGGGAATTAAAAAACATTGTCGGTTACCACTATCTTAGATTCAACTTTCTTAGAGCTAACGGTGGAGCTTCGATATTTGTTTCTTGTGATTTTTATTCCGTAGCTGTACCATTAGTTACTCCATTAGAAGCTGCAGCTGTCAAAGTTTGGACCCCCCAAAAAATTACAATTTGTAGCATTTACATCCCTCCAAATTACAGCCTTAGTGAATCCGATCTTGCTGATCTAGTAAGGCAATTGAAATCTCCATACATTCTAGTTGGTGACTTTAATACACACAATTTCAGTTGGGGTTCAAAAGTAACTTTTGGAAGGGGGAAAAAAATTGAAAATTTCATAAATCACAATAATGTTTGTTTACTGAACTCAGATGCAGAAACGCACTCAAATATTGCGACTGTTCTCCCTGTGGAAATTGGCACGTCAAAGATCTTAAGCCTTACCTCGGATAAAATTCTGATATTTCGGTAGGTTGAGATTCAGAGACTAAAATTTAGATTGTTTTGTAAATAGACTTATATATTTAGTAATAGTTTTTCATACCTTTTGATTCAGATGGGGTAGAACTTTCCTTATTGAGTAATGATCCCGATTATTGTCCTTCCCGATCTTCTCGTGTTCCTGATAATGACTCCTATTTAGACGTGTAGTACGCGTAGTTACTAATGACCTGCAGCGCTATTTTTGACATTGCTCGTAACTTTGCGTATACGTGTTACTGCGAGCGGATAATTTGCGAACACTTCGTGTAAATGGTATTTTTGAGCACAGTTCGAAAGTTAGATTCTTGTACGTGTGAAATAGATTTGGCAACGTGGTAATTTCGAAGGTGTCTGATATATTGACAGATATTTTAAGGTTAGTTATCAAAAAATCCTGCTGTGAAACTTCCTTAATGCACTGACTAACCATAGACTGTGATACTGCCATGAATATGCTTTTAGCAATGTCTATTTGATAACTACCACAAGCAAAGAACCGCAGTGCTATCAAAACCTGTAAATACAGAAATTTATATGAAATATAGGTCTTATAGGTAGTTTTTGTGTAGTAGTAGGTATAATACAGGTATAAAAACTAACCCTAATTTCGACGCTTAAGTCAGTAGTTCTTTTTTGTGGTCTCATAAATAGTTCTACAATGTTTACTACGATGTTTACTAAGTAACGGCAAAGTTCTTTCGATAGACGAAAATATTGAGTAAAAGGATGTTCACTGAAGACTTCGAATGGATCAATCATCTCAAATCGGTTATTTCTTTGAAATAGTGCCTCTTCAACATATTCCAGGTTCTCAATACTAGCAATTTGTTGTAAATCGTCCATTTCAAATTATATAAATATATATTTAGATTATAATTTTTTCAAATGTCAGATTATGCTAATCATTCGCATATGGTCTACGACAACCAAATACCGCTCGTTGATTTATTGCGAATACTCGCAATTTGGCGAATGGTGAAAAATAGCAATATGCCGGTTTTTGTTCGCACGTGCAATATTGCGTGTAACCTTGAAATGTGCGAATGGTCAAAAATAGCGCTGCTGGTCTGAACTAAAAAGCGAACAAGTTTAACACATTAATAAATAAAAAAAATATATATGAACATTGGTTAAATATTTTTTTTGTTTGTAGGGGAGTGGTGTAACGTTTTGGTTTTGGGATACGTCACAGTCTTTTGGCAAATCTTATTAGTTTGAATTATTGGTACCTAGTAGTTAGGCTACCAATAGTACTGGTTAAGGACAGGGTATATGTTAGTTTGTGGAAGTGAGACAACGTGATTTCTAATTTCTTTGGAAATGATAATTTTGGAGTGGCCAGAGTAGAATCGAAGAAACGAGAGGTTTTACCTGCACCTGGTGACATTTTTTTGGTGGTCTCCAATTAGTGATTTGGGTGAAAAACCCTTTTAATAAGGTGAGCGGCCTCCTTAAGATTTCACTTTTCAAAGTAGATTTATCCATCCTTTTTTTGTCTTCTCCCAATCAGTAATGTGTTTTTGTTTATTAAAAAGAGTTTTCTTTTTAGGGTTTAAGGTAGCTTAAATTAACCTTGGTTGCGCAAGATACGATTTTATGTGTTGTTTTGAGAACTTGAGCTGAATATTAATTTACACTCCACGCCCAAGTCCGAAAAGAAAATTTATTCGGTGTGGTCGCCGATTTATCTCTGCAAGGCACGCGAAAATATTCGCGAGACCGAGAGAGCTTGGAAAATAACGTACAGAGTTTTCCAGACCGTCGGGGGACCTACTTATAAAGACAATCAGGCCAGATCTTTCTTCAATTTTAATTTCAATACTCCAATTATTATTTGTGAAATTCCGGAGAAATTTATTGTGGTTTTCTTTAATTTTTAGAAACGGATAATAATTAAAATCCTTACAGAAATGATTTACGTTCATACAATACAATATGTAAATTTGTAATTTTTTTAATGGTTAAATATAGTACTATAGTGCCAAAAGGTCAATGTATTTATTTTTTTGAATATATCTAAGGTCTTGAATAACTTATCAATTAAGAATTAAGTGACTTCAATTTCTTATTTGAATATTTTATCAAGAACCTATTGAGTATTATTCCCATTGTCGTAAAAATTACTATATTGAAATCTGTATAAAAGGATGATCTTTGTCTTTTTTTTTCTTAAATAATGTTTCATTGTTTGGCCTCACCTCTTACTTTAGATTTTTATTGTTTTGCAATTTGGTAAAATCTATATTCTTCAAATTACTTGTTTTTTTCTTCTATTTTTATTATATAACACAAAATTGCATGGCGCTACGGGTTATGTGATGTATTCCTGATTCACTCCAATCAATGCTATCCGATGAAAAGCTGCCGTTTGCTTTTGTAACTCAAATTTAAGGAGATAACCAATATTTTTTTGAAAAATCTAGTTGTGTTGATAATGTTGATAAGAGCCAGTTACAAACGGTTATTTCTTATAGTTAATAATTGTACCATATGTCAATGATCTCAGTTATCGAGACACGTTAATGTAAATAAACTTGTGCAATGGTACTTTCAGTGTTTTTGACCCTTATGTCAATGTTTTTGATTAAGACATACATTTTTGCAATAATTTGGGTTGACATGGCTTACAATAAATACATATTCTCTGTTCTGTATATTCGTCCTGCTTGGAAGTCTTGGATCCTAGCTCATAAAAGTTAGGATTCACAATAACTTAATTTTTTGTTGTCTATGGTCCATGACATGAAATTATTGACCCAAACTACTTGAAGTTCAGGTGCCTTCCAATTCTGCTACAATCCCGACTTGGAGCATCAGGTTATATTTAAGATATCTTTATTTCATACTTGCTTCAAAATCCCAATTAATTTCCATATCAAATGGTGACCCCTTACTAATAATAAGCATAATTCATCCCGACGGAAGGTATACATTTCGTTTGTCCCTTCTAAACATACCTGATTTACAATAATTTTCGACTGGGCTACTTCTAATAAGCACCTGAATGTCAAAAATCTTTAGTAGAATACTATTTCATCTTTAATAATTCAGTTGATAAGGGAGGGGCCACAATTTTAACAAAAATTGCATTTTTAGTTGTACGTTCGAGATAATTCAACGTTTAGACCTGATTTTTACGTCACATGATGCTTCAATTATTTAAGTATCATGTTATTAACATAAGTCAAACATAACATAAAGTCTTACCCCGTATTTGGGGCTAAAATTAATAGCTCTAAGGTAAGTATTAACGTTATATTATAGGACTAATATAAAAGCAATGTATAGTGGCTAGAGTAGTTTCTATGAGCTGTTCAAACTAAGTATCCTACTAATTTTCCTATCATGAATTGCGGCGCAACTGTATTCTGTAAATCATTTGACATTAGACCACAAGTTGCCGTGTGTTCCTCTGATATTATATATTATTTATAAGCAGCTTCAATATACTATACTGCACGTTTTTAATATCACAAAGTTGCTCTTGGGGAATTTCACTGTGTCATTTTATGGTATACAAATTATAATAAATTAAATCAACAGTAGACCAGAAACTTTTAAACTTCATATTCATATTCTGGAGTTACAGGCTACCATATCGTCTCTATATTTAATAGACTCAATAGTTCTCGCCGACAGTTTTTTTAATAATTCACATCACTAAGAAATTTATTTTTAGAACCACATGAAATTTCAAGTTCTTGATTCTTAAACCTTTTACTTCTCCGCCCAACCTATCTATATGCGAGAAAAGTGTTGGTTTACCCACAAAAAAAGTTATTTTCACGTTTTCCATCAACAACAACACAAAAAAATGGTTTTTAGAAAAAAAATCCTGTGTGTATGTCGTAGTCGTCGTTGACGTCGGCCACTTTTCCTTACATGTCTTGTTAGCACGATACAGCCTCCGGAGTGCAATAAGTCACCAATTTTATGATGGAATATCGTTAAGGACATGTCATAGATGAACCCTATCCATTTTCAGCTCACCAGAGCCAGTACAACGGGTGCTATGGTACTTGAAGTACGACTTTTTTGTCATTTTTTGAGAAATTTCAGTTTGTTAACACGATACAGCCTCCGGAGCTCAACAAGTTTATGATTGAATATTATTCAGGACATCTCACTGAAGAACCATATTGATTTTCAGCGCACCAGAGCCAATAAAACAGGTGCTACAGTACTTTAACCCTTTCGTTAACCGTGTCGTCAGTTGACGACATCAATTTTGACATTCTGTGTAGCAGTGTTTTTAAATGAAACTCACGGTCTCTAGTTAATTCCACAATATAATACAAGTTATTGAAAATTCTAAAAAATTGACAATTGTTTCGATAAATCAATATCATCGTCAGAATGACAGAAGTTACATTTCATTCTATGCCTACCTGATGTTTAGTAGTTATTTTTGGCTAGACCAAGAAGTAACCTAACTTGTGATTGGCTTAATATATGTTTATAGAAAAAAGAAGAAGATGTGATATTACAAATATTGAAGCTTAGATATTATTAGCCCTATGGTGATATCCTGGATATCATTTTTCCAATTAAGATCAGTATAACTGTGCAATGATATAGAAAACCAGGAAAACTATATCTGCTGATCTTTACAATTACCACTTAAGAAGACAGTTTATTAGTGGAGAGTTCCCTAGATTTGACTGTTCATTGATAACTTCATATTGTGGGTTTCTTAAATGTCTTATAATTTCCAGTTCTTCAAGGAAATCCAGTTCTTGTTTCTTTTCACAAATATGCAGCACTTCTAGTTCTGTGTTAGGTGTCAATGAATGATTGGTGTCAAGTAGATGTTTTGCGTAGTGGGATTTATCTGGTTGTTTTAATCTGTATGCTCGTAAGTGCTCACTGTATCGTATTTCAAAATTCCTAAGGGTCTGACGCAAATAGATTATTATAAATTATTAACAATATCCCTTACATTATTAGAAAACTCCTTTGTTGGGTCTGCTTTAAGAACTTTTACATCGCTGGACTCTATAAAGTTATATACTTTGGAATTGTAATTTTCAGTCGTCAAAATGACAGTAGCGTTCCCCTTATCAGATTTTCTAATTGTTATTTTGACGACTGAAAATTACAATTCCAAAGTATATAACTTTATAGAATCCAGCGATGTAAAAGTTCTTGAAGCAGACCCAACAAAGAAGTTTTCTAATAATGTAAGAGATATTGTTAATGATTCAAATTATATTTTAAATGATTACGAAAAGAGGTCTATCATACATAAGAATCCCCATTGTCCACAATTATATGGAACAGTTAAATTACATAAACTAACGAAACCTATTAGACCTGTAGTCTCTTATGTTAATGTTCCTAATAATATATTGGCAAAGAAGCTCAACAATATACTCAATACTTACGGATATGAATCTCAGTACTCAATTAGAAATTCAATAATGATACATAGAGCTTTTTAAGTTCCTATGAACAAATGTAATTTTGATAGAGAGATTAATACAATTAGACAAATAGCAACATCTAACGGTTATCCATTAGATATGATAAATAAGCTAATTAGTAAAAAAGAGGAAAAAGTGGCATTACAACTAATTAAAACTTATAAAACCATCACATATGCAGGAAATATTTCTAATAATATTTCAAAGATAATATCTTCAGCAACGAATACAACAATTTCTTTTAAAACAGAAAGTAACGTTAGTACAAAATTGTTAAATGTAAAAACAAAAATACCACTATTAAAGAAGTCAGGTATATATAAACTCCAATGTCCAGAATGTAATGCTGTCTATTTGGGTCAGACCCTTAGGAATTTTGAAATACGATACAGTGAGCACTTACGAGCATACAGATTAAAACAACCAGATAAACCCCACTACGCAAAACATCTACTTGACATCAATCATTCATTGACACCTAACACAGAACTAGAAGTGCTGCATATTTGTGAATAGAAACAAGAACTGGATTTTCTTGAAGAACTGGAAATTAGAAGACATTTAAGAAGCCCACAATATGAAGTTGTCAATGAACAGTCAAATCTAGGGAATTGTCCACTAATAAACTGTCTTCTTAAGTGATAATTGTAAAGATCAGCAGATATAGTTTTCCTGGTTTTCTATATCATTGCACAGTTATACTGATCTTAATTGGAAAAATGATATCCAGGATATCACCATAAGGCTAATAATATCTAAGCTTCAATATTTGTGATATCACATCTTCTTTTTTTTTCTATAAACATATATTAAGCCAATCACAAGTTAGGTTACTTCTTGGTCTAGCCAAAAATAACTACTAAACATCAGGTAGGCATAAAATGAAATGTAACTTCTGTCATTCTGACGATGATATTGATTTATCGAAACAATTGTCAATTTTTTATAATTTTCAATAACTTGTATTATATTGTGGAATTAACTAGAGACCGTGAGTTTCATTTAAAAACACTAATATGAGCATATTCCACGAAGTAAGGGTCGAGACAGTCAATTTCTGTATAGCAAATAAATATTTGTCTATACCGTTTAGTCACGCTCTCATCGATAAAATACACTCTTTAATAACGAATGCGAGTATGGTGGTACCATCTAGTATCGTGATCGTAAAGTTTTAAAACATAATTTACAGGTTTCTGGTGATATTGTGAACGTCAATGTTTAGTGTTCCTTTGAAGTTGGTTCTATTTTCGCGCGGTTTAGTGTTTGATAACAATCTGTGTCGGATCGTGTTAACATAAGTGTCTAGTTTTGTGGGAAATACACCAATTTTCTGTTTGCAACTGTATATGTGAAGTATAATTTTCCAAATTTGACGACCGTGTGACTAAAAGTATACAGACAAACAAGGTAACATAACCAAAAATAATTCAAAATGCTAAATAAATCAACAAATAACTTTGCAGTTAATTTTAAAAAATGAGCTCCAAGAGGTGTCTGACATATGAAGCTTGCTGGAAAGCTTTCTGACATAGAGGACCTAAGCGGTATCGAAGAAGTTGCTGAAATAGATGAAGTTTTGGAGCCTGTGTCAGTACCTGATGTCGATGGTAGGTACTAGTGATGAATGTATGTATTTTTGAATTTGTAGTTAGTACAGTATAAATAATTGTTTCATAAAATCGTAGATTCTAACGAAGAGGTGGAAACTACCGAAATATCTAGGGACCAAGTACCAGCGCAGCTTCCACTAACAAAAAAGAAGCAGAAAATGCCTTTATCACAAGACATGAGGTGACACCTAAAGAAGATATTGCCTGGAGAACAGGAGTCACATTTATAACTCTGCCCTTCAGGTGGTTTGAAAGAAAACTGGAAGATATTTTTGAGCTACAAAGTCTACTAAATATCTTAGTGATCAGTTATTTGAGGAAATGGCTGAATATAGTAATCTATATGCTACACAGCAACTTCAGAGATTTGCTCCTACAGACATCCATGAGATGAGAACTATGGTTGGTATTCACATTCTCATGGGAAATTTACATTACCCAGGAATTCGATGTTACTGGAGCACTAAGCATTCCATAAGAATTCCAATTATTGCTTACAATATGTCACTAAATCGGTTTTTCAAATTGAGGCAAAACCTCCTTCATTTTGCTGACACCAATGCCAGAGAAGAAGGCCCAACTGATCGATTTTAGAAAATGAGGCCATTGTATAATCGAATGAGAGCTACATGCCTATCACTTCCCTTGAAGAAGGAGCTTTGTGTAGATGAACAAATGGTTCGCTTCAAGGGACGTTTAAATGTAAAAAATAAACCCAACTCTTGGGGTATTGCCCTTTGTGGAAGAAGTGGCATTTTACCAGATTTCATTTTATATCAAGGAGCTACAACAGAGCTTCATGGAATGGAGAAAGAAGGTTTTGGCTTAGCAGGAGCTGTAGTTTCAAAATTAAGCCAAAGAATCGCTGAAAAGAATGTACAGCTTTTTTTGACAATTATTTTTCAAACTATAATTTGCTACAACACCTCAGAAATAAAGGAATTTAAGCTTCATGTACAGTAAGAGTAGATTGATTCAAGAAACCATCATTCCATGATGATGAGGTTATGAAAAAAACGGGCAGGGGCGAAATGGAGGAACTTATTTCGCAGAAATTTGAGTAAACGTAACTTCTATGTTTTTAAAGTAGGTGAGGTAATATATGTTTAACCCACAATAACAATATGTCAGAAGTTTCTCGTCTGTTCCAAGAGAAATTCTTTCAATTTTTTTTTGAAAACTATAACACTACTCGTATTATTGATACTATCCGGAATACAATCATAGATTTTCGGAGCTAGAAATGGAAAGAGATCGTTGACAGAAGGACTTTATCATTCTCGGAGCAATGTAGTTGTTTTTTGTTTCTAGTAGTCAGTATACTATAACGGAGGTGACTTTCCACTAGTGCGAAATACATCATTCGAAGATATCTAGCAGGAATGAATTTTCTGAGGTATTTAAATTTGTAAAGGACGAATTGTAGTTTCGTATATACGTAATATGATAATCCCACTTTAAATTTGCATCTATGATAATACCTAAATATTTCACATGTGTTACAGGTTTGATGCTAAAATTTTGTCCGTTTTGTGATATTTCAAGAGGTTTGAATAGTTTGATGCTTAAATTGGAGCTAAACAGTGGTAGGTAAGATGTTTTTTTGAAATTTATGGTGAGTAGTTTATTATCAAACCAGGTCTTTATTAGTTTTAGGTCAGTTTCTGCTTTTAATTTCAGCTCATACCAGTTATCTGCTTTATCATAAGTAATAGCAGTATCATCAGCGAACCCAGTTATATGTCCTGCACTGCGCAATGAAAATAATCCATTTATGTGAAGATTGAATGAAACGGGGCTTAAAATTGTTTCCTGAGGTACTCCATATGTTACATCCCTCTGACCACTCACTTGTCCGGCAACCCTTACTATCTGCTGTCTCTCTGACAGGTAACTCCTAAATAGTTCTAAACAGTTGTTTCGTATGCCAATTTTTTCCGATGTTTGCAATAGATTGCTATGGCTAACAGTATCAAAAGGTTTGGCTAGATCTTAAAAAAACACACAAACAAACTTTATTATCATTTAATGCTTCATAAACTTTTGATGTTAAATTTAAAATGGCATCTTGTGTGGAGTTATTTTGCTTGAAACCAAATTGCTTGGATGAAATTAAATCATATTTGTTTATAAACGATGTAAGTCTATTTTTCAACAGTTTTTCAGAAAATTTTGCCATGTGTGAAATCAGTGATATAGGTCTATAATTCGCCGCAAGGGTCTTCTCTTCATTTTTGTATACGGATATGACTACAGTGTTTTTAGATTTGGGCCATTTACCTTTTTCTATACACATATTTATGATATGCACTAGAGGATCAAGTATAAATGGTGAAATTGCTTTGAGATATTCCGCACTTATCTCATCAATACCAGTAGCCTTTTTACTCCAATTCATTTATTATTTTTTCAATTTCATACCTATTTGTGGGTAATAAAACCATCGAATTTGGCAAAGAGGCACTATCACCATATGTTTGCTGAGAGTTACGATTTATTTGTTTGGCCAATCTCCTGCCCATTCCTGAAAATACACGATTAAATTCATTCGCAATGTCACATGGGTTTGTCAATATATTTCCCATTGGACCCTTAATAGCTTCATAAGGCATTTTTACTTTTTTTGTTCCACTCAAATCTTGCACCACGCTCCATAAGTGTTTATTGTTATTTTAATTTTCCATGATCTTTTCCGTATAATATTTGCGTTTCGTCTTTTCGATAAGCGAATGCAATTTATTTCTATACACCTTGTATTTTACAAGTAAATCACAGTCATTGGGATAGAGCTTTGTTTGTCGATATAATCTATTTTTTTCATTAATGGATTCGATGAGAGCTTTTGTAACCCATGGCGCAATTTTTGTGGTTGTTCTATTTCCCTTTCTAAAATAGGTACTTTTATTGATGTTTTTCTGTATAATTGTTATTAATTTTTCTGTTGCAGGGTCTGGATTACTACAATTTAGGATAATATCCCATGATTCTTTGGATATATTGGCTACAAGTTTTTTATAGTTGACATGCTTAGTATAATACTCAGCTACCTTTTTAGTTATTTTGTAACGATGTTCCGGTGAACACCGCTGATGATACGCCTATGGTTCGAACCAATCCAGTTTTTATCGACAGCTGATGGATATATAAACCGACCAACAATTTCAATGAGAGAGTCGGGTCGAGGCAATGACTTGAAAGGACTCCTCCTCCAGTCTGGCGAGGTATTGACTCGTTAGACTCTACCCTTCCGTCGGCAAGGTATTGACCTACCAAACGACGGCCACCCGTGGGAGAGGTATTGACTTTCACACATTCCTGTACTTCCCGCCTCTAAGGTACTGACTTGGAGGTACTTCGTCTCGCCCGAGGTATTGACTCTGACGAGCATCCAGAACTCGTATCACCGCTTACACCCGTGTACCGATGTCTCAGCGTTCGCATCGTCCAAACCACTATTCCGTAGGTATATCTCCCCGGTCGACGAGAAATAATTAGATACGCAACCTTATACGGACCGATATAATAAATATTTTATTTTAGGCCAGATATTGATCTTGTTGTACATATGTAAATAGCGTCTGTAAATATTTTTATAAGAATAACTTATTTTATTTTGGAATCCTGTCTCTGACTGTACAACCCTACCCGGCAATCCGAAACCACCCCCTTACAGAGGGTTATAGTCTTATTATCAAAGACTATTTGCAGCGCTATTGTATAGTGCTCTGTTATATTAGTTTCTATTACTACAGGGATAATATTTTCTAGAATGTCAGTTCTTGACTTAACAAACAAATGCAAGCTGCCATTTTGGTTGGGTTATTAATGGTGGATGTAAATCCACACTCACTCAAGCCACTTACATATTCCATGGTATCACCATTTGAATCCAATAAGTCAATGTCAATTGATACCTCTGTTATATAGGAAATTATGGAAATTATTGATAAATTCAGGTATACTTGGATTATTATTTTCCTTAGACGGTGATCTATAAAAAGCAAGAATCGTAATTCTATTGTTATTACTGATAGTAACAGTCACTTTTAAAATACTTGTCGGTCCTAATCTTAGGACATCATATTTGAACGAGTATCTGCAGTTTATGTAAGCCACAACTCCATCATTTTGATTCAGATCGCCGTTGTTGTATATTATATTATATCCCGGTATGTTATACAAATTGATGTCAGTAATCTTCCAAGTCTCAGTTAGAACTAGACAATCAAAATCCGTAACATAAGATAACGAAAGTTTAAGCTCATCCAGATTTTTGCTTATACTTCTGATATTGTTATGAAGTATAGTAAAATTATGGTTAGTTTGGTTAATTTGGAAAATCTCATCACATTCTCTGAAATCTCTTACGTTATATGTTTCAACAATGGGTACATTGAAATCCCTTACATACTGGTTCATTATAGATATATAAATAATGTAACAAACAGTGAAAACCTGGAGTTAAAATCAGTCATAAACTAAAAATTAAAATGGAATAATAGCATTTAAATACATGTTAAGGACTGTGCCTATACATCCAATAATAATGAAGTCGCACAACCAAGTACAACAAAAACTAAATCTAAATGCACAATCCAATGAACTTATAAAAATAACGAATGAAAAAATATATTACTAACAACTGCTGTATAACTGCAATTATTTATTTTTCGAGATTGCCAGAGCCAGTCCGGGATCTGGTATTTCGATTTTGCGAAGGTCCCTGGTTTCCTTGAAGTTTTCCTGCTTTAATAGGAGTATTTGCTAGGTATTTCAATTGTTTTTTATTCCCTAGCTCTTGTTGTTCTATGCTTTTTGGTTTTATTGTAGTTAATTCTTCAAGGTCTTCGTCCTTGTTATTTGAGTAGGGAGTTGGTGGACCACTATGGGTTTGGTGTATAGATTTGGTTGCTTGCTCAGTTTCGAAGATTTCACCAGCTGTATAGATAGCGTCGTTTACGTACAATTTTTCTCCTTTAATGTGACATTTGTTGTTTGATGTTGTTACCTTGTTCAAATGCCTTTTCAAAGCCGCAGTAGTTTCCCGTTGCGCTGGTGTCAAGTCATGGGATATGAATATATATGTTCCTTTAAGCTTGCTGCTGGTTTTCAATATCTTGCTTTTAGTGAGATATGTAACAAATTCTACTTCCACCAGCGTCTTCTTACTTCTGCCCAATGAATATATATTATTTATTTGTTCTTCTTGAATTGTCGTACCAAACAATCCAGATAATTTGGTACAAACAGTTTCGACGGTAATGTTTTCTATCTCTTGGTTTAATCCAAATACAACAATATTATTCTTTCTACTACGTCTTTCCAAATTCTCCACCTTTTTTTTCCAAGTTCAAATTTTCTGCCTCTTGTTTTCTTATTTTCTCATTTAGAGATTCTACCCTTAGAAGCATGTTGACTTCTGATGCTTCTATAGCTCTTCTTAGTTCCTGTTTACTATTTTTAATTTCTTCTAAAATTTCTTTTATTGCAATTTGGCTGCATTCTTCCATTTTACGTGTATGGTTGCCTTTAATTTAAGTACTTTGATCTAACACTATCTATAATAACTATATAACATTCTTTAGGATTCTTTAATGGAAATCTTGGACTGCAACTGTACTATCGTACATAATTTTTCTAATGTACTTAATATGTTTCTTTACTCACAGTTTTCGATAGTTTCTTTCAGAGCAACTTTTATAACATGTATTTCACTAAACGTACACACACACATGAATGTATGGATGAAATGGTGGATTTGATGAAAATCCCATTTTCTTTCACTTTTGTCATGCGTTGTAGAATATTTGACACTCCTATGTTATGGCCTATGAATCTTTGAAAAACGAGTGTTATTTTGTTCAAATAAACAATTTCTTGTATTTTATGAGGCCCAATATTTTTCTTCACCATATCACTCTGATTTACCCTGTATGAATTTTGATAAAAATGAAAATTCTGCCAGAAGTCGAAAACATGTTCTACAAAAACACGTTTTTCAATAAATTAGATCTGAAATCTAATCAAAAAAATTATATCATAAATAATTCATTACAAGAAAAGTTACTATTAAAAACACAATTTCAACATACTGGCCGCAAAACAGATTTCTCAATTGCCAAAGTAGTTCCATCGTAAATTTCTGACGTTCATGTGGTCGGAGACCACTCAGGCTGACCCACAGCAGCAGTTGGTAGCCCTGTGCGTCAATCAACTCCCTTCACTTCTAGTGTTACCACAATGTAGCGATATACATTTTGAGATATTTAGGATACGGACGACGGTTGACCGTTAATGTTTCTTTCCCTGTGTTATTGTGAAACGACATGTGTTTACATCAACAAAGTTTTTTTATTACCAACATTATATTTGATACGTTCTTGTGAGTTGCTTAACGTGGAGTTTCTTTTCACGAATTAACTTAGTTGTATTAATGTTTATACTTTCACTTGTAGCAATTGAAAATCTACTTATAGTCTTGTCGACAAGTTCAAATTCGTGAAAAATAGAGATAAAGCTCCTAACAATGTGTGTGACAACTCATTTGATTCGAAATTTTGTCTAGCAAAATGTATCGACAGCGTTTATTAGCACATAAAAATTATGAAAGATATAAACCAATTAAGCTTTTGAAGCACTTTTTATACATAAAATAAATAATAATTTATTCATTATAATTTATTTTGTTAACAAAACATTAAGAGCATTATTGAGAATTTTTTGTAAATTTACTGTCATATTACCGTTTTTGTATTAATGAAAGATATTAATTAACTTAAGAAAATAATTTTTTCCATCATTTGTTTATACATTTTTTATATTATTCAAACAAGACTTGAAGCACAAATACCCATGATAAAACAGTAGGTTTTAGTCCACCAGTCAAACCAGGAAAGAATGAACACATTGGTAATATAATTTTTAAACTGTACAAATACACATCAAACTAGCTTTCTGAAACTTGCCACACCAAAAAATACATTTTTAAAAGCAAGAATAAAAAGTAAAGTTGGAATTAACAACTAATTACAAAAATAGAAAAGTGAAAGTAGTATAGTCCAGTAAAATTATTTCACAAACACCACAAACCTTGAAACATACTTATTTACATTTAAGAATATTGCAATAGAATACACTTAGTTGGTCAATGTCAGATCTAAAATTGATAGAGTTTTTGCTGCTACTTACCTGAACTATCTCCAGAAACAATCGACGTCTATAATTGCTTTCAAATACAAGGATTTTAACCCTATCGTAATCAAATGATGGTTCATATTTTTAACATGTGATGCCAAAACACATGAATTCTTTCCTATACGGCAGTCACTCCTGTGCTGTACTAACCTTAACATGCTGAACAGGAAACACAGTAAATGACAGCACTATTACGTAATAATTCGTCTCTATCTTTCATTTTTGTGGAAAGTGTTTGAATCGTAGTGACATTATATTTCGATATCTTCATGTTATTAAATGATTTGAAATGTGAGACAACTTCATTAGTCAGAGGTAGAATATAAGGTAACTTTTTATATTTAAAAGGAACTCTAGCTTCATTATCAACAGGACCATCATAAAAGTTAGAACTATAAATTAATTTATTTAATACACGTTTGGGATAACCGTTATTTTAGAACATTCAAAAATGTTTTTTTCAAATCATTGACTATCAAGATTCACACACAGACAAATAAAATAGAATCCAAAAGAGGCGGCAGACAGGGAGATGTAATTTCGCCAAAATTGTTTACTCTGGTTTTGGAGGATGTCTTTAAGAAAGTTAATTGGAGGGAAAAGGAAATAAACATCCATGGTGAATACCTAAGCAATTTAATGTTTGCTGATGATGTCGTCCTGTTTGGAAGAGATAAACAAGAACTACATGTAGAAGCTGCCAAAATTGGAGTACATATGAATAATGCAAAAACACAATTCATGACAAACGTTCCTGATGCAGACCAAACCATTACGTTTCATGGATAAACTATAAACGAAACACAATCATACATACATCTTGGACAATCAGTGACACTAAGAAAACAAAACCAAGAAATTGAGATCGATAGGAGAGTCAGATTGATAAATTAAAATAGCTTTCAACATGAAAATCCCCATGGCATTAAAAACAAAAATCTACAACGATTGCATTCCCCCAGTCACTACATACGGATCCGAGACCTGGGTCCTGACTAAAAGGATTATTAACAAACTAAGAATACATTAGAGGGCCATAGAGAGAAGAATACTGTGAATATCACTGAGAGACAACAAAACAAACCAGTGGATACGAGAAAGGACAAATGTAACCGACATCATACAGAAAATCAGTTCCTTAAAGTGGCAATCGGCAGGACATCTTGCAAAACACAGATATAATTGGAGTGGACAGATCGCTAGATGGAGACCTTGAGGAGAACGAAGAAGTATTGGCAGACCACAACAGAGATGGTACGATGATCTGAAAAAATTCGCTGGGCTGAACTGGTACCAGAGAGAAGAAAATAGAAGTGTATGGTCAAACATGAGAGAGGCCTATATACAATGGATAGAAGATGGCTGAAGAAGGGGAAGAAAATAAAATTTGTTTAATAGATAATTAAACAACTTTGACAATTGACAATTGTTGCTAAATAGCGTGTTCTATTTACACTGCACTTCTGGCTATAAGTCAATTTACGTTTACTTCAGAGAATTCTTTATGCATTTTGATATTTCTGCACTACTTCTACACTGCGTAGTGCAGCTGGTGTAGAAAACGTAACACTTCTATTTTTTCTTTCTGTCAAATGAACCGTCACATTTAGAAGGCGCCACAAGTATTCATTCCATACCAAGGGCGAGAAGGAATATTCTTGCCCTAGGGTGAGAATGAAGTTATTCCATAATCAAAAACTACGTCGGAATTTAGAAATTCTATAATAGTCGTAGAAATTTTTTTTTTCCTTGTATTAAAATTTTTTCGCGAAATAACAAGCTATTGGAATGTTTACCCTGAAAATGCCTTTTTTCTATGAGTTGCGTTTATTGATGAATTATTTCTATACTCAACACATCATCTATCAAATTAACTTGTTGGTTTGTTATTTATGATTCACAATTAAATTGAGATCATCTCGTTAAATTTTTACTATTCATATGAACACTCCAGCTCGGTATGGTATACAGTGCAATTACTGCAGAAACTGTATCTATTGTGGAAAAGAGAATCATTAATACTGTGTCGTATCTGGCTCGTAACTTTTAATCGGTGTCTTGTGCAGGCTCTTCTGGAAATTAAACCTTTTGAGTTGAACATTTTTCAGCATCCTGTCATAAATAAAGGGGTACTCAGAGAAGGCGAGATGATAACGATTCTTTTTGTCAACGTTGAAGAGTTTTACGACGATTTTTCTGACACGGTGATATAACACGAACGTAATACTTTTATAGGTACCTGCGCGAACAAATTAAATAGACGATGCCTTCTTTAACTAACCCTCTAAAAAATTTGGGTCAGGTTCGTTTAAATTCTGCGTAGAAATAACATTCACGATCCACTCATTAATTCACAAATATAAGCTAGAACTGCTCTATCCTGTCAAGTTTTGAGTAATCGTGACTTAAAATTGCGAACACTGGATTTTTCGCTGTATTGGTCATTAGTTCATTTCTCTTGACTTTTTGAATGATTATAATTTTTCAGTCGTTCTCAATTAATTTTTTCAGTATATATATTGTATTGGTCTGATTATTTATTATTTGAAAGTGAATAATCGTTAAGCATGTATAACAACTCTATCAAAGGGTAGGGTTCAATTGCGCCATTCAAATTTACTCCAATTATTGGATTGTGAAATTAAAATGAACTAACTTATGATTTCATGAATTTTTGTTAAACATAGAAGTTTATAAACAGAAAATGTGTATACATATACTACGAAAAAATAAAATACAATTACTTTGGAACAATTAAAATGTTAGATTGATTACTAATCATGAACGCATTTCTTTTTTTTTAAATAAAGACCAATTTTTTTATTTAGAGATCTCTAATATAAAATTTTCAAACGGTACCTTTTATTTACCAAGTTTGTAGCCACTTGAAACTAATCTTCACTCTCAATTTCTTTGCTGTCGTACTATCCAAATAAGCAAACCTGGTGCTGAAGGAATATCACCATCGCTCGTCATCCAAGGTTGTACTATTGTAGGTACTACTTTTTACGAAGGTTTTTCATTGGGAAAATCTTTAGGTACATATACTTTTAACCATAAATTATTACCACCAGAATTAAGATATAAATCGTATTCGTCTCCTTCGATAACTTCAGCTACACTTTTTATTTACAACTACAGTTCCAAGAAGTGAACTCTCACTTTTGCTCTCTAGTTTTCATTAAACGTTCGATGTCTTCTTTACCGCATATATAGAATTGTACCACGAATCAAACATGAAGCTTGTATCTCGATGAATTACGTTTTGAAATTGACTCCCTTACGGAGATCACTTGACGTTTATTTTCTACCAAAAACTTCTCAAAAGATAGTTTCACTGACTATACTATGTTTTTCATAATTTTTTCTTTAAATTTCACAACATATTCCGAAATTAAACATTGACGAAATAAATTATAATATTCCTTCCACTTTGACGTTTTAAAAATCACTGACGTTTTTCATTCACCATCCATAATCAACATCGTCCCGGGATGCTAGCGAAACTTATCTATACATTATGAGTTGTATAAACATTGTGTCTTTGACAACGATTCGCTGTTTATATTACAATAAACCATTAACTTTTAAAGACGTATATGAAGCATGAAATAACATTTTAGTTTTAGAAATTAGAATGTATATAGATGAGGATTTTTATACATATAAATATTAACATAACTTATTTACTATTTATTAAAAATTCCTAAAATTTCTTGCATAAAACAACATATTTACTAACTATATAAAAATTTGACGTGTTTCTATTAAATTATTTTAAATTTCATTCTAGTTTCGACGGATTCTTTTGAAATTACATCATCTACTGACTTATTAGTGTTAATTTCCGTTGAATCCAAATCGGATTTCAATACTTTCGATACTAACGGTTCAACGAGTATATCGTCTGTTTCATTATCTTTGGTCAGATTTTCTTCAGTATTGTTGTGAGGATTTTGTTCACTGTTTTTACTATCGGCATCTATAATTGATTTAGACATGTTTTATTTCTTGTACAATTTATAAATATTCGTTAAAATGATGGCTAATAAAGTACAAGATGGGAGAATCTGTTAAGGGTTGGAAATATGAAAAGGGACTAATGGACTGTATTTCGAAGAGTTAATTAACAAAAAAATAGCACATCATCAACGCATAAATAAAAACAATATATATATATATATATAAGGCTCCTACCTGATGAAGCTGTTTTGCCGTCGTATCCAGGCGCCTGGGAGGGTTGACGATGTCGTTTTTGGTACACTTCCTTTGACCGAATCTCGTCCAAACAATTTACCGGTGTTTTTATAAACTCATGTATACCGTGCGAATGTCGACAAGGTACTACCTTCTGGGCACGTCGACGGTTTATCAATCATGCGCCAATGATGCGTTTAGCGGCAAAATTGAAAATACAAGTGATTCCTTAACATTCACCCCACCAAAACGAATGTTTTTTAACCAAATGGAATATAAAGATAAAAAAATATATATATAAAGTGAGAGAAAAAATAAATAGAATATTCCCGCGCTTAAATCTAAAAAAAAAAAACGACTTAACTACTTTAGTTAATTATAGTGAGAGTAAATTAATTAATCGGTAAGGGACAAATTTTTACCACAGGGCGTTGCATAACTCCGTGGTTGGTTTTCAATGTAACCACACGAACCACATTGTCCCGACCAGGGTGCACATCGATAACTCTGGCAAGTTCCCAATTCAGTGGAGGCGTTTGTTCGTCTTTAATTAAAACTAAACCACCTTTAACAATAGGATGTGAAGGTTGGGTCCATTTAAATCTCTCTTGGAGAGAATGAATATATTCTTGCGAGCAACGCTTCCAAAAGTCACTCCGCATACGTTGCAGCAATTGCCATCGATTCAATCTGTTTAAAGATAAATGCGTTAGATCCACCTCGGGAATAGGACTAGTGAGGGGTTCAAGAATTAGAAAGTGCCCCGGCGTAAGAGGTTGTAAATCATTTGGATCGCTACTAATTTCACACAACGGGCGTGAATTCAAAAGTGCTTCGATCTGCGACAACAGGGTGTAGAATTCTTCAAAGGATAGTATCTGAGTACCTAAGACTCTATAAAAATGAGTTTTTAACGATTTTACTCCCGCCTCGGCGAGGCCATTAAAATGTGGACTACCGGGGGGGTTGAAATTCCAAGAAATGGCCAATTTCTGCGCGATAGTTTTAGCCATGTCAAGGAGTTCGTTATTAGCACCCTTAAAATTTGTGCCTTGGTCGCTGGTAATGGTGAGACATCTTCCACGCCGAGCGATAAAGCGTCTAAAGGCGGCTAAGAAAGTTTCAGAACTCAAATCTGAAGTAGCTTCTAAATGAATAGCCTTTGTGGATGTGCAAACAAAAACACAAACATAGCCTTTGTAGGTTTTTGCACCTCTATGTTTACTCATCGAAAGTGAAAATGGACCAGCAAAATCAATACAAACTGATGAAAAAGCCTTGACTTGAGAAACTCTTATAGAGGGCAAATCAGCCATGTATGGTTTGTAAGATCTTGGTTTGCAACGAAAACAACGAATGCAACTTGAAAGACATTTATAAATTGCACTACGTGGAGATAAAATCCAAAATTGTTGTAATAATAAATAGTGTAATGTTTTTAAACCTGGATGAAAGTGTTCCTGATGAACTGCTTCGATTATCAAGTGGGTTAGTCGGTGTGATTTGGGTAGCAAAATAGGATGTTTAACATCAAACGAAAACTCCGAATTTCTGATTCGACCACCAACTCTAAGCAACCCAAAGGAGTCAATGAAAGGGGCGAGTTTTCTAAAAGGCTTAGGTAATAGTTGATTGTGTTTAATTTTGAGAAAAATGTCAGAAAATGTATGTCGCTGAACACATTTTATAATGATTTTGAAGGCATTATCTGCATCCACGCTTATTTGAGACTGAGATTGTAACCTTAAGCTATTAATAAAAAAGAGAGGATACGCTACTATTCGCTTAATCTTGGATAAAGAGGAAAATTTATTTAAAAGGGTGAAGATGAAATTGTCAGAAGAAGTGCAGGCAGATAGTATAACCCTTTGTTCTTCCTGAGAGATTTCAAATAAAGTTAATTTGTTATTAGTCTGCGTAGGCCATGTATTACTAGACTGAGCTAAAAATTCAGGACCTGACCACCAAATAGGAGTTTCTAAGAGCTGTGCTGGGGTTTGACCTCGACTAGCACAGTCAGCTGGATTCTGGGAAGATGGAACATAATACCAAAGAGAGGGGGGAATGAGATCTTGAACATGACTGACTCTATTAGCTACAAATGTTTTCCATCTATGTGGAGATGAAGATAACCAAGCAAGAGCTACCATAGAATCTGTCCAAGCATAAATAGCATCAAAAACGACTAGGTCACTATAGCTTTCTTTAACAAAGTGCATTAGATCGGCCAATAAAACGGAACCCATAAGTTCAAGTCTTGCTATAGATTGTGTTTTTAATGGAGACACTCGACATTTCGCACAAATTAAGAACGTTCTCACAAGTCCAGAAGATTCGAGAATTCGGAAGTAGACAACACTAGCATAGCCAACTTGTGAGGCGTCACAAAACCCATGTAGCTCAATCCGGGAAATAGAACTGGAACCTACATGGCGCGGAATTTTAATATTAGCTAAATTCGGCATTTCTATCTTAAACCTTGACCAGACATCCAAGATATTCTTTGAAGGGGTATCATCCCAGGAAGTCTTGGATTCCCACAATTGTTGTAAAATACGTTTTGCAAGTAGAAGACATGGGGAAATAAATCCAAGGGGGTCAAAAACTCGACTTATTTCAGACAGGATGTTTCGTTTTGTACAAGGCCGTTCAAATGGAATATAAGTGTAAGAGAAACAATCTATATTAGGATCCCATTTGAGCCCTAACACTTGAATAAAGGATGGTTCATCTTTATCAAAGTTGCACGATTCTTGGCGATCGGAATGACTTACTTGAGCTAAAAGAGCAGGATGATTACTTGCCCATTTGCTCAATTGAAAACAACCTCGTTGCATGAGCTGAATTAATTCAGATTGAAGTGAAATGGCTGAACTTAGATCATTGCTTCCAAGCAAGCCATCATCTATGTAGAATTGATGATGAATCATTTTAGATGCTCGAGGAAAAGAAGATTGCTCTTGTGTGGCCAATTCTTTCAAAGTTCGTAGAGCTAAGAACGGAGAACTCGAAATTCCGTAGACTACGGTTCGCAAAAAAAATTCCTGAAGAGGCTCAGTGGGCTTGAAGCGCCAAATAATTCTTTGATAATTCCAGAATTGAGATTGTACGTTAATTTGTCTGTACATTTGCTTTATATCGCAGACAAAAACATGAGAGAAAAATCGAAATCTTGAAAGTATTGTAGAAATATCACGTTGGAGTTTTGGGCCAACTAAAAGAGTGTCATTAAGTGAGACACCCTGTACATCACGCAAACTCGCATCGAACACAACTCTAATTTTGGAAATTATTTGAGAACCTGAAAGTTGTTCTTTAAAGACGGCGTGATGGGGTATATAATAAGCAGATGAAGATTTATAATCGTCCAATGGGACCGGAATCATATGTCCACTGGTAAGATAATCTTGCATGAATTCACAGTATTTGATGTGTAATTCAGACGATTTTAAAAATCTATTTTCTAGCATTGAGAATCTCCGATGAGCTTGTGTATAAGTATCAATAAAATTGGGGAAAGATTGACGAAATGGCAGAGGTACCGAAAATCGTCCAGAAGGTTCTCGAAAAGTGGAAGTCTTATAAATTTCTTCGCATTTCTTATCTTCGGGGGATGCTGGGAAAATAGCTTTGACAACCTGTTCGACCTCCCAAAACCTTTGCAATTGGATATCAAGATTTACATCCAAAGATGCATGGCAACTTAAAGAATAATTGTTTGAGGCATAGGAGCAGTTTGTTCGTCCTTGAAGAATATAACCAAAGACAGTTTCTAAAGCGACAGGTTGATCCGGATTTCCAAATATACGACCTGATTTCAAAATTAAAGGTATTAATTCAGCTCCAAGAATCATATCCAAGGGTCCGGGAACATGAAATTTACTGTCCGCCAAGTTTAAATTTTGAATATATGTTAATTCTGCAGGATTAATAAAGACTTTCGGCTGATCAGAACAAACTTGAGGAATAATAATAGCTTCGAAGGAAAAAACAGGATTTTCTGCGCTACATGGTTTAATGATACAATGTGCTGTGCCTCGATTTGTAAAGGTAGTCATTCCATTGAGGCCTTCAATGGGAATAGAGCAGTGTTTGCGAGAAAGTCCAAGTTTTCTAATACATTTTTCGGATATAAAGTTAGCCATGGAGCCTGTGTCCAGTAAAACTCGGATTTTTTGAAAATTACCTCGAATGTCCTTAATATGCACTTCACAAGTAGATAATAAAACTGTAGATTGTGGTAACGTTAAAGTATTTGTAATAGAATGGCCATTTGTAATTGAAGAGCTAGAATTGTCACTAGAAGTATTCGTGAGATTGTCAGAAGCGGAAATCGAGTTATTTATGTGATTAGAATTAGGAGAATTTTTTGGAAAATGTAACACAGTATGATGAGGAAATCGACAAATTTTACACTTTTGTGTGGATGAACACATTTTCATAGAATGGGGAGATACTAAACAGTTAACACATAACTGGTGCTGCTTAGCAAAAGAAAATCTTTCTTGTGGCATCTTGGCCAAAAATGATTGACATTTATACAGTGGGTGAGAAGAGGAGCATAAGATACACTTCAAGTTACTACTGTTTTGTTGTGTATTTGCAACAAATGTAGATGTTGAATGTTTATTACAATTTTTTGAGTTTGAAAACTTGTTTTTGGATTTATCTACATGGGTAGATGGGATAATAATAGAAAATTGAACCGATTCCAAAGCTATACAATTCCTTTCTAAGAATGTTATTAATTGTCTGTAAGTAGGCAATTCTGAATTTAAGCTATTTTCAAGTTCAAAATCAGTTCTAGTTTTAGTATCAAGTTTATTCATAAGCATATTGAACAACAAAAAATCCCACTGATCAACTGGAAATTTGAGAGCTCGAAAAGATGCTACATTTTCAGAAAAGGTATTTAGAAGTTTCCTTAGCTCCTTAGAAGTAGACATTTGAATTGAAGCTGCATTCGAAAGTTCATTATAGTAGTGAGTAGCCAGAATCCGTTTGTTTTGGTATCGTTTCTCCAGCATTTCATATGCTATAAGGTAATTTGCATCAGTAAGGGGAATACCCTTAATTGAAGATAAGGGTTCTTTGTCTAGTGATGAAAGCAAATATTGAAATTTTTCAGCGTCGGACAAATCAGTATTGTTGTGAATAAGCGAATTGAACAGATCATAAAAAGAAGACCAGTTTTTAAAATCTCCGTCGAATGTCGGTAAATTAATTTTTGGAAGCTTTGCTACAAATCGTTGATGTGAAGAAGTTCTATTTAAATTGGTCACCGAATTATTGACGGAATCCGAGATTAAAAAATCGTGCTTGATAGATTTAGCCCCATAAAATGCTTTATCTGCCGAACTACGCATTGTATCGTAAGTTACGAACTCATCATCACTAACTAGAGAAATGACAGTATTATGGGCTGTTTGGAAGTCATTATAAATAACATCAAGATCCTCTGCTCTAGCTAAGAAAATGGATTTCAAGGATTCATCGTTTAACGCATCCAGACCTGCTTGATGAGTCTCTTGTAATCTTCTGTGAGCAAGCGTGCGATTTAAATTCGCTTTTGTTAATTTATCTGATGGTGGAGCCATTACAAATATAAATAATTGTTTTGAAAATTATAAACAAACAAATATCGAAGCACCTGCTCAAGGTCAATGTGGTTCTTGTATGCCAAGAAAAAGTTAAATTGAAAAGGTAATTAAGAACTGGAAATAATATTTTAATAAATATTTTCGAACAAAGCAATAAAATTCTCTAGCAAAGAAGAATGCAAAATTTACGTTTAAATTTGATTTTAACTGTTGATATTTGACGGTGAAATGATAATTATAATAACATCTAGTGGAATAAACCAAAACAGAGTTTATCTGCATAAAAAATGAATGAGAAACCGGTAAACGAATTTAAAATGTACCGAAAAAATGAACTTAACTTGAAAAAGTAAAAGGGTATAAATGAGGTATATTAATCCGCGTGAGAAGGACCAATGTTAAGGGTTGGAAATATGAAAAGGGACTAATGGACTGTATTTCGAAGAGTTAATTAACAAAAAAATAGCACATCATCAACGCATAAATAAAAACAATATATATATATATATATATATATATATATAAGGCTCCTACCTGATGAAGCTGTTTTGCCGTCGTATCCAGGCGCCTGGGAGGGTTGACGATGTCGTTTTTGGTACACTTCCTTTGACCGAATCTCGTCCAAACAATTTACCGGTGTTTTTATAAACTCATGTATACCGTGCGAATGTCGACAAGGTACTACCTTCTGGGCACGTCGACGGTTTATCAATCATGCGCCAATGATGCGTTTAGCGGCAAAATTGAAAATACAAGTGATTCCTTAACAGAATCAATTTGACTTATTTCACGAATATTATTAATCTTTATTAAATTGAATACAACTGAATGAAACTGCTTCAATATATATATATATATATATATATATATATATATAGCACTATGTTATGATAACTATAAAAAGTAGATTAAACAAGTTACCTGTATTCTGCACTCCTCTAATATAGTTTTAACCTACTTTAACATGTTCGTAAATTAATTATTAGTACATAAACAGGATACATTTTAAATTTGAAGCTGAATGATTTCAGTGAAACATGTTCGGTTTGTGGAGTTGAATGTCAATGACACGACTGTAAATCATGAATACCACAAAAATATTTGGAAGGAATCAAAATTAAATTATTATGAATGGCTTATTTAAAATGACAATTAAAAAAAGGATATATTTAAAAAATTACATATATAAATATTAAACTTATTATTGTATGATCGTATAGTAAGTAATAAGTAAATTGATAATTTTGACACTGAAGTTAAGAAAAAGTATATTTTTATGGTTTACAATAAACATGATATAACAATAGACTTAAAAAAAATCTATCGAGATGTAAAATGGATACAAGAAAAGTTTGTTGATATAACAAAATGAGGGGAGCGAGTTGGTTTTTGGAAGGGATGAGAGGTTTATGAGTGAAGAGACTTTGTAATATGATGAAAAGTAAGAGACTTTAAGAATTTCGAAAGGAGTTTCAATAACTAGTTTTTACATAAGAAAATACATACCAAAGTGATATTTTCGGACGAATATCCTTTTTGTGACGAGAAATCCAGATTTCAACATCCGTTCTACAACAATCAGCAGGCAGACATTTCAGTGCGACAAAATATAAATAATAGTTAAAGGACTTAAAGGTCAGTGAACGTTTATTACTTAATAGATGTACATCTAAAAAAAAGTAAAGTTAATAATAAGTAAGGAAAGATCGATCTATATTTTACAGGCATTATGTAATTAAAGACAATTACTTACCTCACTAATATAAAAACCCATGAACATTTATATAGTATAAGAAATCATTATTTTCAAACAATTGTAAATTAACATATGTAATTCGATTCGTTGATATTTTTCATTTATTCCGTATGTATTAAATCTTTGGTTTATTTAGTAAAATTTATTTCTTCTTATTGCTGTAATACATTTTTAAGCATTTCAACATACATTGACCTCCCGCTCCCATAGAAATATATTTAACTGTACCGCCGAATATGAGACATATTGACGAGGCCACTTCATAGGTATATAGGAAGGATAGGGGTGTAACGCAACTTTTGTATTTAAACTGAGCACTATAAACTTCAAAATTTTAATAACAAAACAATCAAAGATACTCAAATAATAAAAATATTCAACAAGGTTGTGTAGTTATAATCAAACAAACAAATATTAAATGTAGATAAAATTATGATCACAATAAATTTTCAATGCAAAATACAGCTTAAACATACATAAACATATCATAATGAGTGTCGCCACTAATGTGGGGCACAAACAATATATAAAGATATCAAAATAATTATATATATATATATATATATATATATATATATATATATATATATATATATATATATATATATATGTATGTATATATAATTTGTTTTTCTTCAACATTGTGTAAACATTTTCATTTTTCTTGGTTAAACAATAAATTGAAAACGATTGAACGATTAAAATTAAATGTACACAAAGAGAAGACAAAAACTGGTAACTAATAAAATAATTTCAAAAATAATAAAATCGAAAGTACCTGCCTTAGAAACAACGCTTTACAATATACAAGGGGCATTCAAGAAGTTGATCTTATTATTATAATAAATTATAATATATCTGGCATAGATTTTTGATATCTGGTTTATCGTTTACTGCATTGTTTTTTTTTTATATGTATCATTTCTTTTATTGTAAGTTTTTTGTAATTAGAATCTTGGTTTATTATTTTAGTATTATTGAAGTTAAATTTATGCTTTTCATTTTTCTCATGTTATCTAAACATAACATAAAATTTTGGCACAAAATACTCTATCACCATTGTTCTCAAAAATAAAAAGGCAAATAAATGCTTCAAAAAAATCTAACGTCATATATTCTATACCATGTTTAGACTGTTCCAAATAATACATAGCTATGACAACCCAACATTTTGAAAATAGAATTAATGGCCATAAATATACGTATAAATATACAGTAGTAGACGAGCCTCTACGGAGGCATAATAAAAAAAAAGGTTTGAAAATGGTTTAAATAAAATAAACCGAAACGTTACCACTATAAGCAAGTGATTTTATTTCTGACCGAAACCCATGAAAATATAAGAAACTAACAATAAAATAAGTGATACATATAAAATAAGAGAACAATGCAGTAAACGATAAACAAGATATCAAAAATCTAAGCCAGATATATTATAATTTATTATAATAATGACATCCACTTGTTGAATGTCCCTTGTATATTCTGAAGCGTTGTTTCTAAGGCAGGTACTTTCGGTTTTATTATTTTTGAAATTATTTTATTAGTTACTAGTTTTTATCGTCTCTGTGTGTACATTCAATTTTAATCGTTCAATCGTTTTCAATTTATTGTTTAACCAAGAAAAATGAAAAAGTTCATACAAGGTTAAAGAAAAGCAAGATTCTCACAATAAATTACACTAATTTGAACGTGCACACTAGCTGCAATGTGCTTTACTTTCTTATTGATACTATGTACTGAGCTAACTTAAAGGGTTGGGTCCTCTTGAGTCTTCTGTTAAAACCCACATTGTCCAGGAGCTGAAGTGTCTAGACGTTAGAGTGGTGTAGGACTCGCTGCTCATGGCTGCCTGCGAAATTTCCTAATGGTTTCACTAACAGTTTTCATATCCAAGTCTCTGTGAAGATCACTGTTAAGGAAGTACCAGGGAGCGTTGACTATATTCCTTAGCACTTTATTCTTGAATCTTTGCATTATATTTGAATCATTATTTTTGGCACAATCTCATATTTGTATACCATTTGTCAAAACTGGCTTGAGTATTTGCTCTTATAAGAGCACATTATTGTATAAGGTCACCGCAGAATTACATCGATGTAATCAACACATTTTTCTGAATTTTATATCTCGCTCTTATTATTTCTTCTTGACGTGAACCCGCCAGCATAGTTACGCATTTAAAGTAATACCCGGGTATTTTGCCGCGTTGTCATACGTATTATTTGGCTCCTTTATTTGTAAAGTTCACAAAAGCAAATTTTGCTTCATTCATCTTTATTTTCCATTGTTTTGTCGATTTATTGATTTCATAAATGGATAATTGCAAGTTTCGTGCAGCTACATTGTGGTCGTTACCATCTGCAAAAATTGCAGTGCCATCTGCAAAAGTAGCTACGGTGATGTTCTCTAGATCATGGATATCACCAGTGAGAAGTAGGTATATTACTGGTCCTAGTACACTACCCTGTGGTACTCCTGCCTTTTAGCTCCCAGTAAGCATCTTCTAAATTTATGTATAATATACAGTTAAATAAAGGACGAAATTTTTAAGGAATCAGCGCAAACCTCAACTCTCTATCTTTTTTCTAACTGGGGATATCAATAAAAGAAGCACCATTAGGCCTCTGGCTATGAATTATCTCTGGAAACTATTGTGGTATTATTTTTGGTATAAATAGGCGGAGGTGAAACTCAGAAATTATATTTATAAATTTTCTTACATTCTAGTGCAAGAAAGGGAGATAATCTATCATGATTTTATCTGAAAATCATTCGGCTATGTAAAACGAGACTACTATTCAAAATTTTCTTGATAGTGCGCAATAACTGTTGTAATGGCGAACTGCGCCTACTAGGTACCACACTAAAATATTTTCGGAAACATTCTATACAGCAGATTATTAAGTAAATAGAGTGGTCTAAAACGAGACCTAGTTTGTTTAAATCCATCAACCCATACTGGAGTTATTGCCATTTAAATAAAAACATATTTGAGGTTCCCCCACCACTTCATTTTATAAAATAGAGTAAAATATCTCGAACAAAAAATGTCACAAATATCCCGGCGCTATTTGAAATGTATCATTACTTTTTGAGAAAACTCCTGTTTTATCATAAGATTAAAACAAATTTGGCAAGCAATGAGTAATTTGATGCTAAAACTGTTTGTTTACCAATGTTTTTTATATGGCTCTGTATCATCCAGAGAACTCTGAACAACAACAAAATCGCAGTGTGCGCATTCCTGGATATATCAGGAGCCTTTGACAACACAACTCATGTGTCTGTCAAAGAAGCACTAAAAAGGCGAGGAGTAAATGAAACCATTGTGAAATGGATGTATGAGTTGTTGACAACGAGGATAGATGAGACACAGGTTGGGAATCAAACCACCTCAGTTAAAGCCACTCGGGGGACACCTCAAGGGGAGTGATATATCCCCTTCTCTGAAGCCTCGTAGTAGATGAGTTGTTTTACAGGCTAACGGAGCTTGGCTTCGAATGTATGGGCTATGCCGATGATATAGTTCTAATAATAAGAGGCAAGTTCGAGAGCACCTTGTGTGATTTATTACAAAAGGGCCTCAGAATAATTGTTCAATGGTGCTTGTTAATGCGGCTTAACAATAACCCAAGCAATACCATAGTAATTCAATTTACCCGGAAAAAAACACTTCCAGCCATGAAACCCATATCCTTAAACAGGGAAATCATAGAATGGAAATCAGAGGTTAAATATCTAGGGATAACCCTAGACGGAACGCTTCTGTAGAATAAGCATGTTGAAATAACTGCTAGTAAAGCAATAAGAGCTTTGATGGCGTGCAGAAATCTAGCTGGTAAGAGGTGGGGCATGCACGCCATGATTGTGAGACCAGCAATTACGTATGGAGCAATAGTTTGGCATACAAAAGCAAATCAGTACAGCACGAGGACGACCCTCGACAAAGTTCAAAGGCTTGCCTGTGTGTGCATCACTGAAGCTATGAGAACGTGTCCAACTAGGGTACTTGAGATCATTACAGATCTCACGCCTTTATATCTGGTGATAGAAAGATCTGCCCAAGAGGCAATTCTTAGAATATCTAAGGAAGGTTCAGGCAGTGACGAAATGATCAGGAAGGTAAGCATCGAAAAGAATTTCACTACGATGCTAAATATGAGGAGAGACTGGGAAAGGGAATACACCACCCAAACTCTCAAAGAAAACACCATTAGATGGTATACGGATGGTTCAAAAACCAACATTGGAGCAGGCATTGGAGTATTTGGGCCTGGCACCAGATACTCATTATCGTTAGGCTCCTTCCCGGGCGTCTTTCATGCAGAAATACTTGCGATCGAAAGATGCGTGGAAATGAACCTAGAAAGAAACTACCAGAAATGTGACATATCGATCCATTCTGATATTCAAGCAGCTATCAAAGCATTGAGCTCCCATGTCATTGACTCAAAGTTGGCATGGGAGTGCCGAAGAAAACTTGATGAGTTAGGCAAGAATAACAGGGTCTCTTTAGTCTGGGTTCCTGGCCACTCGGGAATCACGAGAAATTGAGAGGCTAATACACTTGCCAGGAAAGGAGCACAAATGCCCTTTATTGGCCCGGAGCCTTTCTGTGGCATAGCAAAATGCTCCTACAAGAAAGAGTTTCGGAAGAAAGAGGAAACCGAAAGATAAGCACTCTGGCGGTGCCGTCCCGGGTTGGAACATTCCAAAAAGTTCCTGTGGAGCTTTGACACTGCTAGACCAAAAAATATTTGGACCTCAGTAAAGATAAGCTACATCTCCTCACGGGCTTTCTTACAGGACACTGCCGCCTTAGGAAGCACTTAATGAGAATAAGTCTAGCAGAGCTTGACGAGTGTAGATTCTGTAGAGAGGAGGATGAAACTCCGGATCACCTAGTTCTGGAATACCTCGCCAGAAATGCTTCGGACAAGAAACTTGTAAGGGTGAGGACTTAACCTCGTTAAAGCAGTTTCAAATACTAGAGTTCAATAGAACCTGGAACTGGAAGGCGAGCTGTAGTAGTAGCAAGAACAGCTCCGATAGGGGGGGGGGGCACAATAAACCTTTGGTTTCAGTGCACTGTAACCCCGTTAAAATCTAAAATCTCAAAAAAATGTTGTTTATATATTTTTTCAATACTTCCAAAATGGTAATTCTAAATACCGAAAAAAAATCGTTGACGATCATTATGTCTGAATACTCCATCTAAATGCCTTTCTAATGTGCTACACAGGGTATATCCCCTATTTGAAAATGAGGGGTTGGAGAAGTGAAGAGAGGGGGGCTGGCAGATGTCTGTCCCGTAAAAATGCGCCCCCCTTAGAACAATAATCGACGTGTTTCAGCATTTCCTTAAAATCTAATGAATGCTGCCAAATATCGGGGTGGACTGTTTTCTGTGGTCCACTCTGTATATGAAAGGCCTAAGATGTGAAAGTTGGAGACTTTTAAGTGTTTTAAATTGATTTCAGTTATTCTTCAGTTTTGAGCTCAGTTACTTGGTTTTAATATGTTATTTTTTTATTTTAGTTGGCTTAAGTAGAATCAGTCTTAGAATTGATTCAGTCAATCTTAATTATGAAACATTTTGAATACTTCGAATTTTCCTGAAACATTTTCAGATAGTGAATTCTACTAACAACCTACATTTATTTGGTAGTACATAATATTCATCGACTACACCATATCTTTTGGCTTGCAACTAAACGGTGAAATCAATAACATCTAAATCACAGAACACGTCTTTAGTTCCATTCAGTATGTTAGTATTAGATAGTATTTATTTCTGTTAATTTTGGATGTTTCCAGTAATATTTTCACATATTCAAGTTAGTTTTCATTCATTAGAGTTGCTTTATTATAATTTAAATTAATATCAAATATATATAATATCCTGATGAATATTTAAATAGATATTTCTTTGAAATTCTTGTGTCCGGCTTCGTAATCAGTTGATTCAGTTTTGTATGTACGTTCAAAGTACATTGGACTGAACTGCTTCTTCTATTTACAAAAACTCGTGTAAAATATTAGGAGATATAAGAGGAAGGGAAACTTTTCAACATTTGGATTTTGCGAACCATGAAATAAGACGATCAGAAGATAACTAAGGAAACAGAAGCAGTATAAAAAGTGAACCATTGGGAGTACGAAATATACGTCGTAGACGACTTGTCGCCGATTTTCTGAATGTCTCTGGTGAACAGTAGCGTAGACATTGAAATTGGAAATCTTCAAAAGTTTGGTTTGAGTACTTCTTTGAAAAACAGATTTTTTTTAATTGAGTAAGAAATGTTTAACGAACAACTTTTTTAAATATTTAAATGAATATATTTATATTGTAAATATTGGTTGAGAATTTGTTTACAGCATATTTCTACAAAATGAATATCTCGCCCGCCTCAAAGTTTTCGAAAAATTTTATACCATGTGTGGATGAACCAACGCAAGATATTGATTCGTAGGCAATACTGCAATTATCTCAGAGCTTATAATTATAAAGCAGCTTTTGAGCAAAGAGAGTCTATCTGAGCTTCTCATTTCAGATTTGGGTCTAGTGTTAGCCCCAATAACTCAACCGGATGTTTTTTTTTGGAAATTTATCGCGTTTTTTGATAATTCAACTCCAGTCAGTTAGCAGTAAACCAGCTCCTCATATCAGTCAGGTCTTCTGAAAGAAACCTGCATTCATTAATGTCGAGAGTAGTGTCATCAGCGTACAGAAGACAATAACAGTTCATCATTGACACCGAAGCGGGAAAAGCATTAATGGAACAATTAACAAAAAAACTGTCTCCTGCGGTGTCTAAGAGCGTTCAAACTAATATACTACGATCTGTCAGTTCTGAAAGATACTTTAATTATCTATTACTTTTCCGCCCATCTATATGCGAGAAAAGTATTGGTTTACCCCAAAAAAGTTTGAATTTTTTTTTGAGTTATTTTCACGATTTCCATCAACAACAACACGAAAAAACGGATCTTAGAAAAAAAACCCTGTGTGTATGTCGTCGTCGGCCACTTCTCCTTACATGTCTTGTTCGCACGACAAAGCCTTCGAGTGCAATAAGTCACCAATTTTATGATTGAATATTGTTAAGGATATGTCACAGATGAACCCTATTGATTTTCAGTGCACCCGAGCCAGTACAACGGGTGCTATGGTACTTGAAGTACGACATTTTGTCATTTTTGGAGAATTTACAGTTTGTTAGCACGATACAGCCTCCGAAGTATATACAAGTGACCAATTTTATGATTGGATATTATACAGAGCGTCTCAAAGATAAACCCTATTGATATTCAGCTCACTAAAGCCAGTACCACGGGTGCTATGGTACTTGAAGTACCAAATTTTTGCCATTTTTGGAGAATTTTCATTTTGTTAGAACGATACAGCCTCCAGAGAGTATACGATTGATCAATTTTATGATTGAATATTGTTCGAGGTGTCTCACAGATGTACCTTATTGGTTTTTAGTTGACTAGAGCGAGTACAGCGGGTCCTATAAATCCTGATATACTAAATTTTTGATTATTTTTGGAGAAATTTCGGTTTGTTAGCATGATACATCCCCCGAAGTGTATACAAGTAACAATTTTATGGTAGAATATTGTTCAGGGCCACAGATGCGGAAAAGTCCGTTTTAATCTTTAAAACCGTTTATTTTTGTTACGTTAAACAACTCTTAAAATAAACGGATTTAAAGATTAAAACTAACTTTTCCGCATCTGTGAGATGCCCTGAACAATATTCTATCATAAAATTGGTCACTTGTATACACTTGGGGGATGTATCGTGCTAACAACCCGAAATTTCCCCAAAAGTAACCAAAAATGTAGTATATCTGGACTTATAGGACCCGCTGTGTTCGTTCTAGTCAGCTGAAAATCAATAGGGTACATCTGTGAGACACCTTAAAAAGTATCCAATTATGGAATTGTATACACTCCGGAGGCTGTATCATACTAACACCCTGAAATTTCTCCAAAAAGGACCAAAAATGTGGCATTTCAGGTACCATAGCACCCGTTGTTCTAGCTCTGGTGAGCTTCATCTATAAGACGCCCTGAATAATATTGAATTATAAATGTCAAGTTTATACACGTTGGAGGCTAACAAACTGAAAATTCTCCAAAAATGACAGAAATTTGGTATTTCAAGTAGGGGAGACCGGGGTCGTAACAAAAAATATTTGACTCCTTTTTTTCGTTTAATTGTTTTAAATAATCAGAATTTTTTGTTCGAATTTCTACTACCATATGTCGTGTACAAATTCATTGAATATATATGATAAAATCTTTATACAGTAAACGGCGGGATTTTAAAAAAAAATTGAACCTTCGTTACAATGTCTCGGGGCAAAATGTAACAATATGCGAGGTAAGTTGTAACGCATACTTTTCAATGCTTTATTCCTTTAAATACAAACGTGAACCTTGCATTCAAACCAAAAAAAAATATCAATGAATATTATCCAACATTTAGTAATTCAAATTTTAATACTACTGAGGTCTGAATATTAGTTTTAACTTATCTATTCAGGATCAGAATCGAATTATGGGAGATATACGGAGAATTTCCATCTGTACATGCTTCATGTGACCAAAGTTTGCATTGCTGGCAGCTAATCCTTTTTTCTTTGGGTTTCCTACTAACCTAACCAAATGATTCAGTGCAAACTGAGCAAAAATATTCTTCTTCTGAGGAATCGTCTGATTCAATTAAAACTTGTTTCTTCGCTTTATTTACTTTTGACTTATTATTAATTTCTTTGTGATTTTTGGACTTTCGACTATTTTGTTCTTCTTCCAGTGCATCCTTTTCTGGCGTATCAGTTAGTACCGCTGACTTCCTTTTTCTTCGACCCCTAAGGGTTGTCTTTCGTTGCTCAGCTTTAGGAAGTGGGCAAACAAACTCTGGAGAAAACGTCTTCTTACCTTTACAAGTTCCTTGGGAAGTAATTTCATTGGATCCTGACGTTGAAGCAACTGGCTCTAGTTCAGCTATTTTAGAAGAGGAGACCACACCAGCTGGTAAGTTAGATATGTGCATAACAGGAGTTTCTTTGGGTAGTTCAACTGATGTCCTAGCAACAGTTTCTATCTCAACAGTTTGAGACAATGTGGGAGGTAGTGGTGGTGGCGGTGGCTGTTGATCCGTTACACTTGATGGTAAAAATTCATCGTCGCCAAAAATTTCTCTATTGAAAGGTTCTAGGCCAGAAACTTTAAAACCTATCATTATGTTTGTTGGGGTGGTTGCCAACTGTAGCGCATCTCTAACTAAAGACGGAATATCATATACGGCCATAGACTTACCAGGGTTGTTTCCAAGTCAACTATCTTGAGCAGAAGATAAATATCTTTTGAACGGCCCATATACAGTGTGAACAATGGGGTGAAACTGACAACATTACAAATCCTTTATCTTTGGCGTAGTTAATAGTTTTTATTGCTAAATGAGACTCATGATTGTCTAATAACAAAAGAACTGGGTTTTCTTTCGATGGCTTCGCATGAGCAACAAAGTGTTCCATAAAATTCTTCTACCGTCATCCAACCTGAACCATTTGCTGAACCAATGGAACCTGGAGGGCCGTCCCGAAGAAAGTGGTCATGGAATTTTTTTCTGGGAAACAGTAACATAGGAGGCGTACAATTTCCTATTGCACTAGCGACAACACATACAGTAACCAGGACCCCTCTTTCACTAGTAGTTATTCCATCCACCTGCTTCGTTCCTTTTTCGGCAATAACTTTGCCAACTATCTGCACAGTGGTTACTCCTGTCTCGTCTACATTCCAAATTTCATTATGTTTAAGAAATATTGTTAGCCATAACCTAATTTGCGTACTTCCTTAGGAGTTGAACCAAAGTAAATTTTTGAAGCGCGTTTCAAGTATTCCACTAGGCTGGCTGTCTGCTCATCATTAAAAACTGAAATTCTCCTATATCCTACGTTTTCCAACGTTATACGAGCTTCGGAATCTTTAACTTGCTTTACATATCTATAGAGAGTCACGTGACATATATCTAAAGCCTTAGCCACTGAACGAATGGACTCCTTATTATGTACAACTCTGTTTACTGCCTTTCCCATATCTTCTTTAGAAGTAGAACCTCGTTCTGTTTTTTTCGTATATGTTCTCGTCCTAAAAATGGAAACTTAAGTACCTAAGTACGTATGTAGGTACATATGGCGGGGTAAGTTGTAACATGTTACATTTTGCCCCGATGGAACTGTTGCAACTTACCCCGAGCTCGATTTTTACCATTTTATCTCCACAAATGAAAAAGTAAAAATCAAATCGATGAAAACATTCGACGGTATAATAACTTAAACAGTCGTTATTCATTTGTGACAAAAAAAATAGTTATTTAAAATCAAAATAAAAGTTCGAAATTTACTTACGTGCTCGAATTATAAACATTCACGGGAATAACGGC
The DNA here is from genome assembly GCA_963921935.1 of Galeruca laticollis. Classification (NCBI taxonomy): domain Eukaryota; kingdom Metazoa; phylum Arthropoda; class Insecta; order Coleoptera; family Chrysomelidae; genus Galeruca; species Galeruca laticollis. The sequence goes on along the minus strand of OY998181.1, from coordinate 100,050,875 downwards.
TGCTTTAACGTTATCGCTTCACCATCTACGTATAACTGACCTTCAGAATGTATGATGCGGTGTTGCCAAGTTTTTAATTCAGGAAAAATTACAACTTACCCCGTGTTACAACCCACCCCGGTCTCCCCTACCATAGCACTCGTTGTACTGGCTTTAGTGAGCTGAATATCAATACCGATTATCTTTAAGACGCGCTGAATAATATCAAATCATAAAATTGGTCACTTGTATATAATCCGGAGGCTGTATCGTGCTATGAAACTGAAATTTCTCAAAAAATGACAAAAATGTCTTACGTTTAGTACTATAGCACCTGTTGTACTGCCTCTGGTAAGCTGAAAATCAATAGAGTTCATCTGTAAGATGTCCTGAATGATATTCAATCATAAAATTGGTGATTTGTTGCACTCCGGAGGCTGTATCGTGCTAAGAAACTGAAATTTCTCAAAAAATGACAAAAATGTCGTACTTAGAGTACCATAGCACGCACTGTACTGGATTTGGTGAACTGAAATCAGTAGGGTTTATCTGTGAGACGTTCTGAACAATATTCAGTTATAAAATTTGTGACTTGTTGCACTCTGGAGGCTGTATCGTGCTAAGAAAGTGAAATTTCTCAAAAAATGACAAAAATGTCGTACTTAGAGTACCATAGCACTCACTGTACTGGCTTTGGTGAACTGAAATCAGTAGGGTTTATCTGTGAGACGTCCTGAACAATATTCAGTTATAAAATTTGTGACTTGTTGCACTCCGGAGGCTGTATCGTGCTAACAAGACATGTAACGAAAAGTGGCCGATGACAACGACGACGACGTACACTTAGGATTTTTTTTCTAATAACCATTTTTTCGTGTTGTTCTTTATGGAAGACGTAGAAATAACTCAAAAAATGTTTTCAAGATTCCAACTTTTATTGGGGTGAACCAATACTTTTCTCGCGTATTAGATTAAAGGAAGCATGAGCTGAGATAAAATGAGACGCAATAAGATGATATAAAATCAGAGGTAATTACAGATGCCATCGGATTGTTAAAAAAAGGTGAGGTAGCTGGATCTGATATGGGTAGAAGAGCAGCTCAATTACTGGTAACAATATGCAATAGAGCATGGAATGAGCACGAGGTACCAAAAAATTGGGAAAATTTTAAATACTTTGGAGTAAAGATGGACAATAAAGTAAATGAAGAAATAGGAATAAATGCTAGAATACATAGTGCAGCTAGTGTATACTAAGGTAAAGCCACCAATAGATAACACCCCCAAATTCCATGCCAATGCATGACACCCTTTCAAAAAGTACCTATATTAAAACATACGAACATTTCCTACTGAAGTCCGACAGCTGGCAACATTGCTTAGATCACGCTTGATTATCTGTAACCGTTTTCTCATTCTGTATTGAGACCTACTCCCGTGAACACGTTTTCGTTCAAAGAGTGTCAAATTGTAGTTTGGTTTTTGTACACATCCTATGAGAATATTTTTTCATTTGTATGCTGAATCTTTGAAGCTAGAAAATGAGTATTACTGCTTTGGTTATGTTTTCCCTTCATTAGATTTATATTTAATAAATAACAGATGTGTTAGTGTAGTGTCAGCTTTTGGTCTAACTGATCCTCTGAGGCTAATAGTTGACATCCGATGTCAGGCATCATATTTCGCAATTTCTTCAGCTGGTTAGACGAAATTAACGTTTTGCTTCTTCATGAATACACAAATAAATTTGGATATAAAGAGATTTTGGGAACCAAAAGATGGCAGGGGTGTCAACAATTGGTCGTAAAGGTGTCAGCTATTGGGTTTTATGTCATTGTATCAGTCTCACTCTGGAGTGAAAATTCTTCGGTTTTGTTTGTAGACGCCGAATCACCAAAGAAAAATTATGAAATACTCTCAGCAGAATATGCTAGATGCCTTAGATGAAGTGAGAAGAGGAAATTCCGTTAAGGCAACGGCTAAAAAATATGGAATACCTAGAATTACACTTTTGTACAAAATTAATGGGAATTTGCCAATAGGGAAAAGAATGGGCCCAAAGGGAATTTCTACCATTGAACAAGAGAAAATTTTGGTAGAGTGGATATTGTCCATGTCCAGGGCCGGTTTTCCAGTCCCAAAAAATACTTTCATGATAACTGTCGCGATGCTAGCCAGAGAGTTAGGATTAGAGAGAGTACCAGGAGAAAAGTGGTATAAATTGTTTCGCGCCCGCAATGATATAATTAGAGACAGGATCTATCAAACCTTAACTCGTTCCAGAGCAAATGTCACCATCGAAAATTTAGCACAATGGTTCAAAGAAGTATGGTCTTATATTTCAGAAAGAGAGCTCGTCAATGCAATGCAGAATCCGTCTAGAGTGTTCCATGCGGACGAAACTGCGTTCTACATGAACCCCAAAAGTGGTAGAGTATTGGCTGAGAAAGGTAGCAAATCGGTATACTTAGCAGGAGCTAATGATGAGAAAGAAAACATTACTGTCTTATCAACTGGCAATGCCTTTGGCCAGATAGCTCATCCAATGATTGTTTTTCGTTACAAATTGCTGAGGTAGTCCCTGAGGACTGGGCAATAGGAAGATCCGAAAACGGGTGGATGATCCAGGAAATTTTCTATGAATATATGGCGAACATTGTTCATCCGTGGCTCCAAAAAGAGAACATTGAACTGCCCGTTGTTTTCTTCCTTGACGGACATTCTTCCCACATTTCTCTACATCTATCAGAATTTTGCGTGAAGAATGGTATTGAGCTAATTGCATTATATCCTAATGCAACCCACCTTATACAACCCATGGACGTTGCGGTCTTTCATAGCTTGGAAACACACTGGAGAAAACAGGTTCAAGACTGGAGAATGTCTCACACAGGAGAAGAAAGAGCTGAAGAAAAAAGAAGTTATAGAAAAAATGGATCCTTCCATTTTACAAAACGGGTTTAAGAAATGCGGACTGGTACCTTGGAACCCCTAAACTATAAATTTGCCACTAAATAACCCAACGCCAAGAGCAAAAATGGATATGAATGTAATAAATACATTTCTGCTACATTTGGAGAAAGAAATTGGTGAAGAGAAAATGTCGTAGTTTAAAAATAATGAGAGTGACTGGAAAGGACCCAAAGAAGATTGGTCTTTCTACAACATTTGGAGACAAAGTAAATCTGAAATTGAACGGGTAAATCAGCATTATATTTTACGATTAGAACCACTAATGTATGTTCTATTTTTCAGATGCCGCTGCAAGAAGTTCCGGAAACTTCAGACAATAATCAACAGGAAATAATGATATTTCAGCTTCTGAAAATGTTGTTGCCGAGCCACTAGCATCTGGCAGTAACGCAGCGGCCCTACAGCAAGAACCGATACCTGACAGTTTCACAGCAGAACCAGGGCCATCTGGTATACAGTTGAAAGAAGTAATTCCTGAGTTTACACCAAACAAAAAAAATAATACAAATTGCGGCATGAAGTCAACAAACACCGCAGATCCCACAATTCCATCTCCATTCAAGCGAGTGCTATTTTGGCCTGATACAAAACCACAAACGTCTAAAAGGATGAAAAGGGAAAAAATTCCTTGTGTACTCACATCGCCCCAAGCGATTATGTATCACCGGAAGAAGGAAGAAGATAAGCAACAGAAAGCTGAAAATCAAGCTAAGAGGTAGGAAGGAAGAGAACAAAAACGAAAAGAGTTATAAGAAAAGAATGAATCTGCTGAAGAACAGGAGAAAAAAACAAAGGCAAAAAAGAAACGGCACAGTTAAAGAACAGGTTGATAGTGATTCAACGAGTTCAGAATCATTATCGATTGAAAGTGCCGACTCTTCTCCATGGGATGAAGATTTCGAAGACGTCAACAATGAAGAAGACGATTTATTATACGAACCAGTTAATTTCGAACTTCTCAAGGAGGGAGATTTTGTCTTGTGTGAATTCTTAGGTGGTAAACGTAATCAAACTAAATTTGTTTATCTATGTGTGGTGCAATATAAAGAATCAGACATTCAAGTTATGGGATTAAAATCCACAGACAGAATGAAAAAAGAGTTTGTTCCACATCAAGAGGACATCTCTTTTATATCCATGGACCAAGAAATTGGCAAAGTATCTCAACCAGAAATTTTGAGAAGAGGGGAAAGAATCAGTTGTTTTTCCGAGATCATTGCCGGTCAAAGAAGTTTGAAAATAATCAAGTCATCTATTGGTCAGAAACATGTCATCTATTGGACTATTTCAATTCAGATGTGTCATCTTTAGGTAGTAATGATGGGTGCAAGTAAAATATTTTTTCTTGTTCAGTTTTTAATAAAAGATTCATATGATAATGATGACCAGTTCTAGAAAACCTTAGAGTATCTCATGATGTATTCACTTTTCAGATTTTATTAAAAATATTGAAAATTTCAGTTATTTTTCATTTTATTTCCTTAGTGTCATCTATTGGGGGTTTATCTTACAATATCAAAATTCATTCTGAGTGTATTCAATTCTTTCTATGCACAGAACTTTACTTTCGGCTGCGTAAGCTAGGTACTAACAAAAAGGCTCAAACGCAAAATCCAAACAATGGCGATGAAGTCTTTAAGAAAAGTTTAGGGAGTTAGAAGAATAGACACAACTCGGAATGAAAGTTATAAGGCAGCAGCGAAACATTAAGCCGATATTAGGAATAAATGAAAGCACACAACTGAAATGGTATGGCCACCTTAGGCGCATAATAGTTAATTATGTTACAAGGACAAAAAATGCGGAAGATTGCTGGACGAGGCATGCTTCCGAAATGCATTTTTCCTCCGTGTCGTATACATATTTTTTATGCGATTTTATGGGCTTCATTATACAAACTTTAACAAGTTTGTAGTGATCTGTCAAACTAACCTTATTATAATAATATAAAAAAAGTAAATTTAATATCTCTCGGAAAATGTATTCCTTGAATATTTTGGCGACTTGTCACAAACCATGAAATCCTCAATTCTATTTCTCTCTATTTAAAAAAAAATTAAACATAATATTAGTAACCTAATGCATAAGGTAAATACGACACGACATTAATGATTATCTACTGATTACGAAATGTGTAGCTGCAGGTAATTTTTATTTTTGGTATTGCGGGAGCATGCCACCGTAAAAAACTTGCAAAAATGACAACAGATGATATTGAATATTTAGGTACTGTTTTATTAATAAAAATATTTAAAAATAAAACAAACAGACCAAGATCCTTCACAGTTACTGGCCGATATTTAGAGTTTTACAGAAAATACGCTCGTTGGCGTTCAAAAGACTTTAGCGAAAAAGACTATTCCCATCTTATCGCAACGGAGAGTTCACATAGCAGGTTGTAGGTATACACAAAATTGCATATTTTTCAAAGGAAATTGCAATTTATTTGAAACTAGAAATTTTTGTTTTTGGATAAGCGTCCGAAAAATGTTTTTCGGACAAGTACGAAAAACCCGTTACATAACAATCTCATCGTAAATGATTGATTGATAAAACAATGACGTTTTCGTCTTACAATCGAGCAGAAAAATGATGGTTTATAAGATAATATCATAAAAAAAACTTTTTTGTTATACCCTATACATTTACATTATGTTTTATTAACTTTTGAATAGTGGGCAGATTTTCAGTACCTCAGTTTCTCAGATCTATTATTGAAAGAATCTAAAAACAAATAATTTGAAATATGTAAATTTTGCTGTATCCTTACGCCACTGTCTATAAGCAATTTTGAGAATACCGAAACGTTCAATATGGAATAGACAGTAGCTAATTCTCCCTCTTCATCAGACTTTCATCTGAGTCGATTATGAACTTCAAAGGAAAAGTGCTGAAAATACTGAAAGTAATGTTTCAGCAGTGGGAATTACGGAGCATAGCGGCAGGGATTTGTTACTGGGTGGTGATATTAAATGTTTAGTAACTGAAACTTTCTTTAAGAATGCTTTTTACGGAGTTTGTAGTGTGATGGATACATTCACAGTTATATTTTTGTTTCGTACATCTGATTATTGAAGTCGTCTATTATTAGAAATGGCTATAGCAAACTATGCACCATTTTGTAATTTGTAAATTTGTGCATTTCTTCTTCGGGTAGGTATATGTTGTTGAAATTGTTGTCGTGGAAATTCCTAAGAAGAAAATATTAATGTTCCATGTTCATGTTGTCTTATTACTGATCGTATTTCAAAAAATTCGAATTAATTAACATATAGTTACGAAATAGCACACTAGTGTAGATCCTGAATCCGACTCTGTCGAAGCCATGTATGAAAGTTAAAATTATGGCGGATGCGCAGGGATTTCTTAGAACTGTTTACGATTTTTTGTGACTATCTTATCTTGACATTGTTTTTATGACCCATCTTATCTAGAAAATGCCAGAGAGCCAATTGTTTTTGTGTAAGCCGCAATCTAGAATTATCTAGTAAAAAAGGCACTAATATATAAAGGATCGACCAGCGAAAGAAGTTTAGTTTTATAAAGTGATCTCGTGAAATAAACAAAAATACACCGAAATAGCGGAGAGTGAAGTATTGATATAAATTAATAATCAAGTTTGTGTGCATATAAATTAAATGTAAGTAAATAGTAAGTGTATATAAATTAAGTGTTAGTGAATAGATTAGAGAATAAATAGATTAAATAAGTGAACCTACCGTGTGTATGAATTTATCCCACCCGTCAGGATAAACTGTTTTAAATAAATTAGAGAAACATTACATTGGTATCAGAAGTGGGATAATATAAATAAATTGCTACGTAAAAATGGTCAAGAGACTATGGGTTCTGAAAGTGACGGAATTAAGAGGAGAATTGGAAAGGTCCGGTAAGAAAAGTGAATTAGTGGAAAGACTTAAAGTGGCACTGGAAAATGACGGCTTTGATCCAGAATTATTTTTATCCAATGACGAGGCTTCCACCGTAATCTTGTCAATTTCTGACATGGAAGAAAAGATTTCAACTAATGTGCAAATCGATATTTCTGCTATAAAAAACGATTTTTCTGCCATGGACGAGAAGATTTCAACCATGAAGAACGATATCTGTGCTAACATCAACAAACTTTCTGCCGATATCTTTTTAATGAAAAACGACAACGTTCGATGGAAAAATGTCGTGGACCAATTACAGGAAACAGTTTGAAGTAGCTGCTAGAGTGAATAATTGGTCCGATAGGGAGAAAGCGGCGAACTTAACTATCGCGCTTCGGGGAGATGCCTTAGACGTACTTCAGACGATACCTCTGGAAGTAACAGATGACTTTGAGCAGCTGAAGAAGATGTTGGACATGCGATACGGTCACGAACATCCAGAACATTTGTACCAGTCTAAACTGAAGAACCGAAGGCAGAAATGTCGCGAAGCCCTTCAAGAGTATGAAGTGGATATTGCCCGACTTGTTCGATTTGCTTATCCATCAGCGCCAGAGAACATGATGGAATGTTTGGCCATACAGACCGTTATTGATGGCTTACGTGACCCCGATATGCAACGAAGGCTTCGGGTTTTAACAAAGTTAGGACCATCCGAGAAGAAGGCGACGAGGACAAATTTGACCAGATCGTCAGCTTGATCAAAAGTATGATGGACAAGAAGCCGAGAAAGATCAGATGCTAGAATTGTAGCGAGCTAGGGCATGTATGCAGCTCATGTAAGCGCCCCAGGACTCCTGCAAACCAAGAACTCTATTCACAGGAAAACTAGAACGGGTCGGCTACGAGGCTGCTGGTAGACACTGGAGCAGCTAGAACCATTATACGACCAGAAATAATAAACTCCAAAAAAAGCTTTTACCAACGAGACTGCGACTGCGGACCGCCACAGGTGAGAGTGCCAACGTTCACGGTGAGACACAAATCCAATTAGGAATTGGCGCAGAAAAGTTCACGCATACGGTAACAGTAGCTGACATTGAAGTAGACGTGATTCTGGGAATGGACGCAATGAATGAACATGGTTCACAATTAGACTTTAGAAATAGAACCATTAAGGTGGGTTCCGAGGAGTTATTCCTTTATCCATCTGAAGGCAGCGCGGTGTTGGCAGCTGTACAGGAAGATACCGTTCTACCTGCACGAAGCGAAACCATGATAGTAGCACGGCTACAGGGAATCATGGAGGAAGGTACACCGGTTATGATGGAGCCAAGGAACCACGACGAAGAGGTTGGCAAAGGAGTACTAATTGGAAAAGGATTGGTAACGTCGACGAAGGAGATCCCTGTACGATAGTTTGTCAAACAACGACCACTGACAAGTCTAATGCCAGATTCGAACAAATGTTATCAGTAGCTGGTCAATCCTTGAATCGAGCTGAAAAAAAGAGAATTAGAGAATTTCTCTTGCAGTATCGAGACCTGTTCCTACCAAAAAGAGGAAAGACTGGTAGAACATCAGCCGTCAAACACAAAATCTATACTGATAATGCTAAACCAATTAGGCAATCAGCTCGAAGACTTCCACGAGCGAAGAGACAGGGAGCTGAAAGAATAATTCGAGAGATGGCAGAAGAAGAAGTAATAGAACCATCTATTAGTCCATGGGTGTATTCAGTAGTGCTCGTCAAGAAAAATGATGAAACTACGAGATTCTGCGTGGATTATCGCCAGCTAAACAACGTAACGAAGAAAGACAGCTATCCTCTGTCTCGAATTGACGATTTATCAGGAAGTTTGGAGATATTGCCAAGCCTCTAACTCGACTTACAGAAAAAGCAAGAGTTTTCCAATGGGACGAAGACTGTTAAACGGCTTTTGATACCTTGAAGAGGCGTTTAACCACGACGCCGATATTAGGATACCTATTACCAGAGGGATACTTTATTCTTGACACTGGCGCAAGCAAGTGTGCTTTCACAGATCCAAGGAGGGCAAGAAAGAGTGCTGGGATATTTCAATAGAGTACTCTCCAAACCAGAACGAAACTACTGCGTCACAAGAAGCGAACTTTTGGCGGTAGTGAAGTCCGTGGAACACTTCTACCGGTATCTCTATGGAATAAAGTTCTTAATCCGGACTGATCATGCAGCACTTAAGTCGTTGATGCAGTTCAAGAATCCCGAGGGCCAGATCGCTAGATGGATTAAATGACTTCAAGAGTACGATTTCAACATCGAAAATCGAGCTGGTGTGAGTCACCGAAATGCCGACTCCCTGTCCAGCCGGCCGTGCCCAACAGACTGCTCCCACTATAACAAGGCGGAATATAGGGAAGCTGCACAGAAAGGGATACAAGGAAACCAGAAGGTGCATTTTAACATTAGCACCTCCTATCATTTTTCTAATGGAAACCAAGCTGGTACTGTTGTTACAAGGGGGTTTATTAACATTTTCGTAAACACACGTTCTGGTTGTAGTTGTATGTTTATTTAAAATGGCTTGAGTAAATCGCTAATCTATCTGGATCCCATTAAATTAGATAGAATTGGCGAAGTATGTTAATGATCACGAAAGTACTACTATATTTTGGCAAGATACATTTAGATGACCCACAATAAGAACGTTTTTTCACTTAATTCAGTGTAATATTTCATGTAAGCTCCGATAATACAAATTTTTTAATTAAAATTACATTTTAATTATCAATCCTGTAAGTTGATTGCAGAAAGGGTACATGTTTCAAATTGTGTAATTATTTTTATGCATATCACATTTTACTAAAGCCAAATATGAATATATGATATCTACTTCTAATATATAAACAACGAAAATGAAAACCAAAACTTTTTGTTATTTTTCTGGAAACTATCATTTTGTGACTTATACCCTTTCTGCAATAGGCGATTGAAATATTGAATATACAAATATTATCGAATTTTGCAAGTTCAAATTTAGGAAAAAAAAAGTCACTGTACTTCTTCTTGTTTGGGAACTTTTTTCAAATTTAACCAAACATCTCCTTCTTTCCTCAAAATTAGTTCCGTTGAAACGAATTTGAATCCTTCTTGGGTCTTGTCGCTTAAACTGACTTCATAATCTTTAATCAGCGTAGCTATTCCTAATTTGCTTTGTAAAAGACCGAAACGTTTTCCTGTAAATGAACGTAAGAAATTAACAATCAAAATCACACTCTGAAATAGTATATTGTATACCTAGGCGGTAAAGTGGTAGTTTTCTGGCCGAAAGAAGATATGGACAGGCGAGGTGGAGCCGTGGTTTACACATAATTTATTATCATACACAATAATTGTTGGTAATATATTTTGTACAAAAATTTTAGTTCGTAATATAAAATTCAATACTGTGAGATATTTTTTTCCATAGTAAAAATGAAAATTGCATTACGTATAGTACAGTAACCAAAAGAGATACCTTGCTTGGATAAATTTGATAACTGAACATGCTCAAAAAAGGAAGTAAGTAGTTGAAGTTGTTGCTCCTGTGTCTATTATATTTTCTTTCAAAGGAATCATTTCAGCAGTTTTAGTAGATGTAAATTCATAAGGTGCGTTAGTCACAGTAGAAGATGCGGCCATGTCGTTAGTGTTGAACAGTTTTCTAGTGACATTTATTTTATTATTTAAACAAACTTCAACGTTGCCTGTTGCTACGCTGGTTAACTGTCAAGTTAACTCCAAACAAACATCAAGTATGACAACTCATGATTAAATGAATTTGTTAACGTTGACAACTGCTAACAATAATTTATTTTTATATTGACGTTTAGCGGCATTGTTTATTTTAAGCAATTCCCTTTTATTTCTTTAGACTAGTTAATGTGATTGAAATCGGATATGCTATTTTAAGTAGGATATCAATCAAATTGACAATTTGTATTTGATTTATGTTAATTGGGTCGCCAACTAGTGTGAAAATCTAAAATTTATTTTCTCGGCTAGCAACTTTCTCGTCTCCGTAAAGCCGGTAAAATTAGATTTTCTTACAGTGTAGGATAAAAATCATTTTTGATATGTTATATTAGGTTTAAAGTACCTATAAATGGAAAAACTATCTCAAAAATAAAAAAACATTGCATCTATTTATGGTTGAACTTTTCTATGTTCAAATCTCCGTTAACTTCACTTGACTATCAATGGAGGAACCCATGAACCTAAGAACCTTTTTCTAATTTTTCCCATATTTATGGAAATATAAAACAGTTATTATTAGCTCTCTCTGGTCACTCATCTCAATACTCCCTTTTCTTCTACTTCTAACTAATGGCATAATTACATTTGGAATGAGCACATTTTACCCTAAATTTATACGATTTATATATACCGTGCTATTCAAAAGTTCACTCCCCCCTCGTATCTTTTGAACGGCTACACTTACATTAATAAGATTTGGAGGGTGAAAATAAAGTGTTGTAAACTTCTCTACGAATAGTAACAGGTGACGTAATAGTAATAGATAACGTCCAGTGCCACTCTGGCCAATAATTTTAAATAGGACCTTATGGCAAGTGATATCTCGTTTGAAATGCATTGACATTGGCTACATAGCCATATTAATTTTGTTTGCGTTTAAATTAATTTTGACGGATAAATTAAATGAATACCAAAATTATTATTTCACAGTTAAATATTGAAGATTTTTCAGTAATAGTAATACGTCACCTGTTACCATTCGTAGAGAAGTTTAGAGCACTTTATTTTCACCCTCCAAATTTTATTAATGTAAGTGTAGCCGTTCAAAAAATACTAGGGGGGGACGGGACTTTTGAATAGCACTGTATATTTGAAACAATGTATGCCAATCAATTTCACATACCTACACAAATTCTGGGCCCTTCTCCAAACGGCAAATTAGCAACAAGAGGCCTATTCAAACTATTCTCGTGAGTCCATCTCTCAGGATCAAATTGCAATGGGTTTGGATAATATTCTGGATCTCTTTGGATACCCATATTAGTAACCATAACAGGTGTACCTTTTTTTAACGTGAAACCGGTATCAAGTACTTCGTAATCTTCTTTACATTGTCTTGGAACAATTGGAAGAATCGGATATATCCTCAAGGTTTCTGAAAATGTCAAATATGAAATTACAGTAGCTGATAATATTGTTTTTCCACTACTAGCTATGAAGTTGACAATTATTGCGTCTTCTAGCCAACTGAGAAGTTGAATTTCTGTATTAGTGGTTAACAATTTTTTCTATTGTTAACCTAGGTCAATAATGGACAAATACAAATGTTTTGAGAATCCAGGAATAGTAGTTTAACAAAAACTTCTGCAACATAATTTTTTATACCCAGGAGATTGTCTTTAATCTATTTGCTTCTTGAAATTACCTAACACGATAAAATTATTTGAATAAAAATGCCATTAGTTTATAATTCGCGCTCAACCAATTTTGACTGATGACATCCCGTAACTACAACATGGCGATAATTACAAACGTTGGGAGGGTTCAGAAAACACAACCGTTGCGTGAGTGTTCTGTGAAAGCATTTTAATATATAACATTATCCGCTGGAATGGTTTCTTCATAATAATTCCTGTTTTTTTCACGAATACCACGTCTCCTTACATTATAATCTTGTGGTAATGGTTCCTGCAAATGTTCTATTGCATGGGTTATAACATTTCTGTTTGTATCAATTATATTACCATCATCTAATAACGCATGAATTAGATTGTATTTAGCCATAATTTCAATAATAATGTTTTCCAAAAACATTATCGTTCAGCAGACACACGTCTACCATTATTATTTGTTGCTTAGTGAGCGCTCATCAACGGTTGAGTTATAAGTTATGTTTTATGAACGCTCCCCTGGTTTACAAATAAGTCTTACTAGTGGAAATGTCAATCTGTATAAGACTACTTGAATATTGTTTTATTAGTGGAAAGGCGAATCTACACTCCTGGGCTACTTGATGTTTGAAAGAAATTATTTTAATTTTTGTTTTAAATTTGACTAGTAGTGGAAAAAATTGTATATACACCACGGTGGTGAAGACATTTATAAGCCTCGCACCTTTTTCCACTCGGGGCAAAGCTCCTTGCGAAATAATCTTGGTGCTCGGTCAATAATAACAGTCTTCACCACCTTGGTGTATAATATATTATTTTACAGCTTGGATTTAACTTGCTATGTTTGTTCGGGAAGAATATTGCAACTGAATTTTGAAGCCGAAGGAACTGAAATTTTGTACACACGTTTACTTCTTAATGCACTCCTACAATATGTGTATCATATCAAAAAGGCTTGCTAAGAATAACTTGAAAAATAAAGTGACGTCACTCTAAATCCAATATGACGGACTAAGTTTTTCATATTCCGAGCCTTAATGTGTGTAATCTACTCATATTACTTTTTCAAATGAAACTAACTGGTTATAAATAATACCTCAATATATTGAAAAAATAGTAAAAATTTTTAATAAATTGAAAATTGTTTCAATATCACTATCGTCGTCATTACTATCTGATGTTAAATATTTATTTTTGGTTATATCAAGAAGTGACCTACTTTGTGATTGACTCAATATATTATGTGAATAGAAAAAAAGGAGAGGTGATCTTATAAATGTTGAAGCTCAGATATTATTAGCCCTATGGGGATATCCTGGATTTTCACAGGTGTTTCATGTGGACTCATTTTGGCAGATCGATAAGTCAACACAAATAGGGAAAGGTACTGGTACCAATCTCTCTGGTGGTTCGAAACTACTTTGGATAGGTATTTTCCAATTGTACTGTTCATTATCTCGACCATTCCAACTGACTGTGGATGCAACGTTGTCGTCCTGGTCTTCTTTAATCCCAGCTTGTCACAAGTTTCCTGGAATACCAGGCTACCGAAATTTCTTCCTTGATCGCTGTGAACTTCCAAGGCCACTCCATATCAGCTGTTACATTCTTTCACCAATACATCCGCGACAATTGTGGCCTATTGATTCGGGATCGCGTGAATTTCCACCCACTTTGTGAAGTAGTCCATTACAACTACATTGTATTTACCTCCATTTTCTGTCGTTGAAAATGGTCCAGCGATATCTGAAGCAATCCTTTCAAAAGGGCTACCAACATTATATTACTTCATGGGCACCTTTACTTGTAGCATAAGTAGTACATCACTTACACGAGCACTTCACATCGTCGGAGCTGTTCGTTCAATAAAATACACTACTCCAAGAATTTAACGCACCACCAAAAAATAACCAAAAGTTCAAAGTAAATTTTTGTCTAAACTGCTTGTCCGATTTGAATGAATTTTTTTTAATGACAAGTTAACACTTTCAGAGAGTCAGTGTACTACTGTATTTGCATACAAACTTATTTTTGTATAAATACGCGGTGTTGCAATGATAACTTGATTTTTTCATAAAATTTGTATCTCCCTGTGAAGTTCAACAGTAACAATATCAACTTAAATTTAAAATCAAACTGTAGCTTTATCTTTTTGTAACATTTTGTTTTTTGATTTACTCTATTATCTTGGCCACAACAAGAGAAAATCAATTTTATAGCATAACATGTTTTTTATTAAAATTTATAATAATAAAAGTGAGTAGCAGGCTATGAAAAAAAAATAAATTACAGTAAATTATCATTAGCTTAATACAGGTGTCAAAAAGCATTTCATAGAAGTGTATTTTTAGTGTTAGCCCTCACGTTTTTTTTGTAAAAACCTTTATTTTAATTAATATGCAACGTGAAACACGAAATCTTACTGGCGAAGAATGTGCTCAAGCATTAATATTGTTCGAGGAAGGCTGGAATTACCGAAGAATTGGTAGACGATTTAATGTATACCATACAACCGTTTCACGAGTTTTACAAAGATATAGAGACACTGGAAGTCATGGTCGCAGACGAGGACAAGGAAGGAATCGAATAACAACCCCTAGTCAGGACCGTTTTTTAAGATTATCGGCATTGAGACAACGTTTTGTAACAGCCCGGACCCTTCAAACCCGGCTTCGAGAGGCTACTGGTGTACAAATTTGTAGTGAAATAGCTCGTCAGCGACTACGAGAACACAATTTGAGACCTAGAATTGCTGCTCGGGAGCCAGCTCTAACTAGAGATCATCGAAGAGCGAGGCTGAATTTTGCCATGGAACATCGTAACTGGTTAGAAGCGGAATGTCAACAGTTATTATTTACGGATGAGTCAAGATTTTGTTTGTACAATAATGACAGGCGCATACGTGTATATCGACGCCCTAACGAACGATATGCTCAGTGTGATTTCTCAAATAACACATTATTTGGAGGAGGATCTGTGATGGTCTGGGGAGGTATTTTTTGACTGGTCGCACAGAACTTGTGGTCCTAAATAATGGAAGCCTTATAGCTGAGAGGTACATATTGGAGGTTTTAGACCAACATGTAATGCCATATGCGCCATATATAGGGCAAGATTTTTATTGATGCACGATAATGCCAGGCCTCATGTTGCTGGAGTTGTGAGGAATTATCTAGAGGAAGTTGGCATCGATACAATGGCATGGCCAGCTAGAAGCCCTGATTTAAATCCCATAGAAAATCTCTGGAACATTCTTGGGAGGAGGTTACGAGAGGAACGAACTTGAACACCTTGGAAGATGTGGGGAGGCGACTGATTGAAATATGGGAAGAAATTGAACAAAATGATATACAGTCGCTTATTTTAAGTATGGGCCGTCGGTGCCAGGCAGTTATTTCTGCCAGAGGCGGAAATACTCGCTACTGACCTTTTTTTACGTTTTGTTTCTTTGTTCTTCGTTGTTAAACTTGGATGATAAATTTTAATAAAAAACGTGTTATGGTATAAAATTGATTTTCTCTTGCTGTGGCCAAGATAATAGAGTGAATCAAAAAACAAAATGTTACAAAAAGATAAAGCTACAGTTTGATTTTAATTTTAAGTTGATATTGTTACTGTTGAACTCCACAGGGTGTTACAAATTTTATGAAAAACTCAGGTTGTCATTGCAACACCCCGTTTGTAAGTTTGTATGCAAATACAGTAGTACACTAACTCTCTGGAAGTGTCAACCTGTCATTCAAAAAAAAATTCATTCAAATCGGACAAGCACTTTAGACAAAAATGTACTTTAAACTTTTGGTTATTTTTTGGTGGTGCGTTAAATTCTTGGAGTAGTGTATTTCACGGACTCGTTGAAGGGGTTTCTTCACACTGGACTATCGTGTAACCTCCTCAGTACTTCAACAACTTCCATTCTCGGGATGACTAACTGTCTCCTCATCTCAGAACCATAATCGTTTTCAAGGACTCTTTTCAGCAGCCCTCCTTCCAGAACAAGGGAGTCCTTCTGAGCCCAATATGCCTTGAGTGTCGGTGAAAGTCTTGAAACTCTTTTCCACGTAGATCGCCGATTTTCTACCTTCCATTGCCGAATCATCTTTAGGTGAGGATCTTTGATCCTGATGGGTGACCATTCTTCGTTGACTACTACAGTTCTTGAAATTGCAGCTTCCTCAGATTCCATCTTGTTGCAGTGGGAACAATCTACTGGGCACTGCCTTCTAAACAGGGAGTAGGCATTTTGGTGACTCACACCAGCTAAATGTTCGATATTGAAATCGTCGTTCAATCCATCTAGCTATCTGCCTCTCGGGAACTGCATCAACCACTTGAGTTCTGCGTGATCAGTCCGAATTAAAAACTTCCTTCCCCATAGATACTCGTAAAAGTATTCCGCGAACTTCTCTACTGTCAGAAGTTATCTTTTTGTGACGCAGTAGTTTCGTTCTGGTTTCGAGAGGACATCACTGAAATATCCCAGCACCCTTTCTTCTTCTCCTTGGATTTGTGAGAGCACTCCTCCATTCTTCAGGTGGGCATCAAATATCTTCCACAGTACTACGATGTCGTCTAAGTAGACCGAACATGTCTTCCACGATAACCCTCGCAAGACATTTTTCATGGCATGCCGTTAAATTGCCATAATCCAGATCCAGTGGTAAAAGCAGTCTTCTCTCTTTGTCTTCTAAGTCCATTTCTACTTGCCAATAACCAGACTTCCGGTTCAAGATGGAAAATAGCTGGCAATAGTCTACGCAAATCTCGTATTTCCATTCTATTTTTGACGAGCACTACTGGAAACATCCATGAACTAGTATATGGTTCTATTACTTTATCTTCTCCCATCTCTTAAATTACACTTTTAGCTTCCTCTCTCTTTGCTCGTGGTAGTCTTCGAGCTGATTTCGTGATTGGCTTGTCATTACCAGTATAGATTTTGTGTTTGATGGCTGATGTTCTACGTTTTTTCTCTTTTGGTACTCGATACTGCAAGACTGCAAGAGGAATTTTCTCTTTTCTGAGCTCGTTTCAAGGATTGACCAGCTACTGATAACATCTGTTCGAATCTGGGATTGGAATTGTCAGTTGTCGTTGTTTGACGAACTATAAACGTCACTGGTACGCAGAATCCAACCCTGGTTTCAATCTTAATGCTAATTGTGTAATCGTTCACGTTTATTATACGTACTAAGATCTCCTTCGCCGACGTTACCTTTTCCAATTAGTACCCCTTTGCCAACCGCTTCGTCGTGGTTTTTTGGCTCCATCATATCCAGTGTACCTTCCTTCAAGATTCCCTGTAGCCGCGCAACTATTATGGTTTCTTTTCATGCAGGTAGAACGGTACCTTCCTGTTCAGATAGCAACACCGTGCTGCCTTCATATGGATGATGGAATACCTCCTCGCAACCCACTTTAATGGTTTTGTTTCTAAAGTCCAATTGGTAGATTCATTATGTCCATTCCTAAAATCACGTCTTCTTCGATGTACGCTACATTTACCGTATGCGTGAACTTTTCTGCACCAATTCCCAATTAGATTTGTGTCTCTACGTGAACATTGGCACTGTCACCTGTGACGGTCCGCAGTCGCAGTCTCGTTGGTAGAAGCTTCTTCTTGGATTTTATTATATCTGGCCGTATAATGCTTCATGTTACTCCAAAGTCTACCAGCAGAGTATGTTTCTTGCCATCCACTTTGCCGTCAACATAGACTGTCGTTGTGACATCTGATATAAGCTATCAGTATGACAGGGTCTTTGGATCGATCTTGCGTCGGTGCTAGTCCCTCTTAGCCCACCCGTTCTAGTTTTCCTGTGACTGGGGTTTTTGGGTTGCAGGAGTCCTGCGACGCTTACACGAATTGCATACATGCCCTAGCATGCCTCAATACCAGTATCTGATCTTTTTTGGCGTCTTGCCCATTATTCTTTTTATTAATCTGACGATCTGATCCAATCTATCTTCGTCACCATCTTCTTGGATGGTGTATAAACCCCGGGCTAATCAGCGATGATTGACCATATTCCTTGATAATACATTTATTTTTAATATTTACATTAAAATGTATACAATAACAACAGAGGGATGTGAAATGTGACAATTATTTATCGAGAGCTTGAAAAAACAGAGGGTGACAGGCAATTGCGGCGTTGTCACGTATAACTTATAAAATCTTATGCATAAACAGATGGTCCTAATTTTGTTATATCCCGAAGCCTCCGTTGGTGCTTCATATTCAAGAGCAGCTGTGAATGCATCGACCAATGTTTTGGGTAAGGCTAAACAAAGCGTCCTCTGTCTATCCGGGTCACGTAAGCAATCATTAAAGACCTGGATGCCCAGACATTCCATCACGTTCTTTGGTGCCGATGAATAAGCAAATCGAACTAGTCGGACAATATCCACTTCATACTCTTGAAGGAGTTCGTCACATCTCTCTCTACCTTCGGTTCTTCAGCTGAGATTGGTACAAGTGTTCTAGATGTTTGTGACCCTGTCGCATGTGCAGCCGCTTCTTAAGCTGCTCGAAGTCATCAGTTTCTTCCACGGGTATCGTCTGAAGTACATCTAAGGCGTCGCACCGAAGTTCGATGGTTAAGTTCACTGCTTTCTCCTCATCGGTCCAATTATTCACCCTAGCGGCTATTTCAAACTGTTACAGAATTAGTCCACGACGTCTTTTCGTCGAACGTGGGAGCTTTGACATTGGCAAAACTGCCAATCTCTTCTAACTTAGGGTGTGTTTCTGACTTGCAAGGTGTTATTGCTTGATTTTCTCTTCTTCCGCTGGAGTGTCTCGCGTTCCCGAATCTGTCATCTTTCTCTCTAACTCCTTGATTTTATCGTCCATCTGTTTATTTATCCAGCTTTATCTTATTCTCAATATCATATTTTAGACACGTTTCTTGTCAACGTCAGGGGCAATGTAGTTTTTCATTGATAATAGAAATATCGTTCTTCATAGCAGAAATGTTCTCGTCCATATTAGCAGAAATATCGTTATTCATATCAGAAAAATCGTTCTTCATATTTGCAGAAATATCGTTCTTCATAGTTGAAATCTTCTCGTCAATCTTAGCATAAATTGACGTGTTTGAATAAAAATGTTTCTGGATCCAAGCCATCACTTACCAGTGCCATTTTGAGCATTTCTACTAATTCACTCTTCTTTCCGGACATTTCCATCTCGCAATATTCCAACTCTGCCTTGTGCTGTGTCACTTATAGGTCACTTAGTCTCTTAGCCATTTTGATATAACTATGTATTTATATTACCTCACATCTAACGTCAATGTAAGGTTTTCAATATCCATTTAAATTGTTTTTATTACAACGGGTGGGAAAAATTTATACACACGGTATATCTACTTACATAATTCATTTATACACTTAACTAGTCACTTATACTTAATTTATGTACACACTTAATTTCTAATTTATATTAAAGACTAATACACTGTTCACTTTTTAACTAACTTCACGTGTATATTCACTTATTCACTGTTCTGTTATGAAATCAAACTGTAGACTGATTCGCCGCTGGTAGGTAGTCTCTAATATATTAAAACCACGTTCTCGAATCTTCCTATTCCAGAAACTGCTAGTATGTGGCTACGAACAAACAAACGACCTTCTTGGTAATCTCTATAAAAACAAACACAAAAAATGAATAGTCCTTCCCAGAAACAGATGCCCTCCTGCCAAATTTTTTACCTTTATATATTGTATTATACAGAGTCGGATTTAGGGACTACTGCACCGCACCGCACACTGGTTATTTCGTAACTAAACGGTACTTATACTCACCATCAATGCATCGATCCAAATACTTCATTTCCGAAATGGCATCGTAAGTCATCTTGTTGTCGTGTTTAGCCAGAACTCTCTTGATTTCGTTCCTTAATTTAGTTTGACAATCTAGATTTTTTGCTAGTTCGTACAAGGCGAACGTTTGCGTACTAGAAGAAGTTTCATATCCAGCACACAAAAACATGAACATGTGACTTGAAAACTGGTTCAGATCGATCGGATCTATTTTATTCTTTCCAGTAAAATCTTTCAACTCTTCATTTTCTTCAGTTAATCTCATAAATGTATTCATTAAATCGTCTCTGTTTATTCCATTTTCTTTTCTGTACTTGTAAATATTCGTAAACATGTCGACTATGTACTTTTCGGTGCTTTTAGGAAATATCCTAAACTTACAAGCTTGAAGAATGGGTCTTGGTACTGTCAAAACTATAGTGTTTTTGAACAAGCTCCATTGGAAGTCGAAGAACATACGAGAATGTTTTAGAATATCTTCATTTTCTGTTTTGAGAGTATTTGTATCAATACCAAAGGCACATGCTGAAATAATATCAGTTGTAAAACGGGACAAGACATTTTTTATTTCGATAGGCTTTTGAGTTTCTGCGTATTTTTCCAACCACTGAAATTTGAATTAATCAATTAGGACATGGTGTTGAGGCTGAAATCCAAATCATCAAATAGAGCCTTTTTCTTTGAGAGATGGCCAACTCGAAAGTCAAATATCAGTTGATTTTTAGGCATTATTTTGGGATAATTGAGCCTACTAGATAAATGATTTGATCTAGAGTGTTTACCTATCAAATATGTTGGAATTAATAAAGGCAGAAACACACTGCTGTGTTGTGGAACGTCAGAATCATTTTGATTCCATATTAAATTATTCCAGTGGGTCGAAGCGCTATATGTCGAGGCGCCGAGTGCTCGAACCCGATCGTGCTAAAGCGATGGTAAAGATTCTGACGCATAATAACCCAACCCACAAATATGTTTTTATAATTCGCGTAGGGGAAAGTGGTATACATTCGGCTAGCCTCTAAAAATCGCGAATAAATTTAAATTTGCCGCGAAATATGACCGTATGTCATTAAACCATTACTAGTAATAGTCCCAGAGCTGGCTACATAAAACAGCATCGATAAGGTACACGACGTTTGAGCTTGGAAATGGGGGGGGGGCGTAATTAGTATATCACCAAACGGAATTTCTGGCACTCTGTACAGGTCGGATATGAAAATGCCAGCCGGTTTCCCTGGGCAAAAAAATGGGCTGGAAAACCTCATATGGTGCACGAGTGAAAACTCTTGGATCGTGGGGTCCGAACCTCAAATAAGAACGCTGTAATAACGCCAGAAGTTTTGGAAGTCGGAAAAGCCTCGCCAGAAGTGACCGAAAGTGCCGGAAAATTCGTCCGAAAAACCCGATATGGTACACGAGTGAAACCTTGTGGACAGTGAGGCCGGACTCTCAACTAGTAGCGGTGTAATAGCGCCAGAAGTTTTGCAGGTCGGGAAACCTCCGAAAAAAATAAGGAAAATTGACGTACTTGTGAAAATGAAAAATTTTCGCTTTCGGCTCAAATGAAAACTATTTTTGTTGGCTTCATTGAAAATATCTATTTGCGCTACCCAAAATTAGAAAAAAATCATTAGGAAACGATGAAAACTCGGGTGAAAATTTTTAGGGCTGGTCGTAAAGCGAGGGTCATTCTCTACCTGTGAAAGGCTACAGAAATTAAAAGTTTTCGCTCGTAACCTTACTTTCTTTGCGAATCAATAACGGATTTTTTTTAATCATTTTTAATTTGCTATCTAGGAAATTCTATACAATTATATATTGTTTATACAGCTCAAATCGAATACTGTTATTATATTGCATGCAAAAAATGTGGTAATGAATTAAAAATGAAATGGGCGCGTTAATGAGCGAACACATCAACGCATTTCTGAGAAGCGAGCTGAGATCATATTATTCCAACTTCCTTCAAAGTTTCTTGGGGCACCATGAGCGGATAAACATTACTGAATAACTTTTCGCAAAGATACAATTGTTCCCAGACATTTTAAAAAAAAGTTCATGAGAATCGGTTAATAGTTAGCGCTGTAAATGAATTTACAAAAAAAAAACTAGAAGCCCATTTTCGCGGCGGCGCGAAACGGCCGAAAATGAGTAAGCGGCATGAAATCACGCGCGCAAAAAAAAGATTGTATTTCAGCGAGTTTTCATCGTTTCCTAATGATTTTTTTGTAATATTGGGTAGCGCAAACAGATATTTTCAATGAAGCCAACAAAAATAATTTTCATTTGAGCCGAAAGCGAAAAATTTTCATTTTCACAAGTACGTCCATTTTCCTTATTTTTTTCGGAGGTTTTACGACCTGTAAAACTTCTGGCGTTATGACAACACCCTTAGTTAAGACCCCAAAAGTCAAGTGAAAAAGTTTGGCGCGTGTACCACGTGAGGTTTTTCGGATTAATTTTCCGGCACTTTCGGTCGCTTCTGGCGAGGGTTTCCGACCTGCAAAACTTCTGGCGCTATTACACCGCTACTAGTTGAGAGTCCGGCCTCACTTTCCACAAGGTTTCACTCGTGTACCATATCGGGTCTTTCGGACGAATTTTCCGGTACTTTCGGTCAGTTCTGGCGAGGCTTTTCCGACCTCCAAAATTTTGGCGTTATTACAGCGTTCTTATTTGATGTTCGAACCCCACGATCCAAGAGTTTCCACTCGTGTACCATATGAGGTTTTCCAGCCCATTTTTTCACCGGGGAAAACCGGCTGGCATTTTCATATCCGACCCGTACAGAGTGCCAGAAATGCCGTTTGTTTGGTGATGTACTAATTACGGGCCCCCCGTTTCCAAGCTCAAACGTCGTGTACCTTATCGATGCTGTTTCATGTAGACAACTCTCCGTCTATAAGTTGAATAGCGAGCACAGAGCTGCTTTTGTCTTGTGCATCAAGACATATTATTGCATTTTTAAGGTAAGATTTTACATATCACCAATGGTAAATTTCAGGGCATTGTTAATTTGCTTAGAAAATTGTTGTTATTCATTTTGAGTAGTGTATTATGTATGTTTATTATCCGTGTATTGAAATAACCTCATACGAGTATATTTATATTTTGCTTGTTGTGCTAAAAATTATATTTGAATGCTCCGTGGGCACATTCGGCTAGCTGACGTGGTTATGTTTCCGCGGGTGGCCGGATGTTCTCCTAATGTTGAAATTCGCATTAATTTGAACTAAGATTATTGTAGATGCCAAGGAAATATTTGAAAAAGACAAACTGCTGTGAAATCAGCGAAACTAGGTTGAAACTGGCAATAAAAGCCGTTTTGTCCAATCTCTTGAGCCCATATAGAGCAGCGCAAGAATGTCAAGTAATGCGACAGACCATTTAGTCTCGAATTAAGAAGCTCATGCAAAAAAAGGAATAAATATTACAGGAATTAGAGCATTCTGGTCATGAAATCAATGGAGAATTTGCGTTTTCAAGTAAATACACGTCCCAACAAGTATTTAGCTCAACTCAAAAAGTAGAGCTTGTCATCTACATAAAGCACTGTTGTGATTTGAACTTAGGTTTGAATTACAAACAAATTAAAGCACTGGCTTATGACTAGAGTCGGAGCATAGTCAACTGTAAAACACCAAACAACTGGGAATTGAATAAAATTGCAGGTTTGAATAATAAATATCAATTATATTTTCTCGACTCAAGCAAGTATGTTGTAGGACGCGATTGGCTCTGTGGATTTATGGCAGGACATGGTAATGAGCTATCTCTGCGTAAGCCAGAGAACACTAGCGTCAGTATATCAATGGCTTTCAACAAGCCAGTGGTTGCTCAATTTTTTGATAAATACGCATCTGTTTTGGAAAAATATGAATTTTCTCCAGGACCAATTTACAACCTTGACGAAACTGGCTTGACATCTGTAACGCCACAAGTGAAAGTAGTAGCCACCAAAGGAAAGAAACAAGCTGCACACCTTTCTTCTCAAGTGAGGGGAGAACTTGTAACTACTGTAGAAATCACACCCGTTTTTAGTTATCTCAGGGTTAGGAATCCTGAATAATATTTGGGTAGTAAGTACCCGAATTCGCTCTGAGAGATGAAAGGAGCATGGATGGCTTCGATTTTGTTTCCCAAAGTGATATGTAATTTTCTAAATATTGTAAAGGAACCCAGAATATGTAAATAAAAAGTATGAGACTTCAATTGTCTTCTATCAAATCTAACATCAACCTGTTGATGAAAAAAAAAAAAATTCCATACCTCCCATTAGTTATATTTGTTCTTTTCTAATATCTTCTATTATTATACTTGTTGTACCTGTTTGTAAATTTAAAGCTGCTCCGTTATTTTCATCACCGTCAAAATGACATATATCTGAAATAGATAACAAATACTACCCCTTGGAGATAAGCTAAGTCATTTTCCTGTCATTAGAATATTCGATATATAATTAGGATACTTGTTTATAAATTTAAAGCTGCTCCGTTATTTTCTTCATCGTCAAAATGACATATTTCTGACATAAATAACAAAAACTACCCCTTGGAGATAAGCTTAGTCATTTTCCTATCAGTGGAGTATTAGATTTATCATTAGGATACTTGTTTATAAATTTAAAGTTGCTCCGTTATTTTCTTCCCCGTCAAAATGACATATTTCTAAAATAAAGAACCAAAAACTACCCCTTGGAGATTGACTTCATGATCTTTCTTTCGTCTGGAATTTTCATTTCACTACAAATTTTAAAATGCGCGATAATTTTTTTGTCTGTGAAAATGACATGTATCCAATATAACTGAATGAATCTTCCCCTTTGACAATATTTAAATTATTTTTCTTCCGGTTGAATATTTTGTGAATCCTCAAGATACTTGCGCTGTTGTTTTCAGCTACTTCATCATTCTCTACGTAGTCAAAATGATATGAACGACGCCACTGATCGTTCGGCATTGTTCGGCAAATAAGCTACCTGCTTTGAGTTACTAACTGCACATCCGTTTGTACAACCACCGTCACAACACAATGCGCTACGACACATCACGATACCGTAGTGTGTTTCTGGTTTAAGAATAATGATCAACAACTTCTCTCAAAGAATTGGCCCTCATTTGATAATAGTATTTACATCTTTACCTACCTTACGAAATGGATCCGCCATTTTTTCCATAATAAGATACATATTTCTCATTTTGGCTCCGGTGAAAATTGCTGGACTTTGAGTTCTTATAGTTTTCCAAGACTTATCCTCCATATTAAATAAATGCCCTGACAGGATATCATTTTCAGGATTTAAATACATTCCATGATTGACGAAATAATGAGCGTCACTAATGAGAATTTTTTTTATTATATTAGGATCAACTGGAATGTAAAATGGCGTGTGCACATAGTACATACCACCGTGACGCTCGCCTCTCTTTTTTAGGTCTAAATAAGCATTTGCGAAAACTTCACCAATTGTCCCTTTTCCTTGATATATTTTCATAGTATTTCCAAAAGGTGGAATTATCGGTTTAACATAAGGAATACCTTGTCTTCTCCAATATTGATAGGATTCATAATAAAACCATGTCAGAAAGATTAATACCAATGATAATAATGTTATTAAGGAAGTAGTTAAGTATGAAAGATCATACATTATGAGTATCTAAAAACAAATATTTTAAATAAACACTATCATAAAGATATGTAATTTTGTTTAGATTTTTCATTTATCAATATAATTAAAATTTGTTTAATACTAGTTAGTTTAAATTTAAAAGCTCATTTGCATTAGATAAATAATATGTATTAAGTAAATTGGATTTTTATCTTGATTGGGATACACGAATCTTCATTACGTATTATCAATATGAATATGTAACATCAGCAGATCACGACCTTAAAGGGGTATTAGGACACTGTTGAAAATAAGTACGTCCTAATACTTTTATTAATTTTAACAATACAGAAATCTAATAACGCTTCTTCGAAAAATGTTTATTTTTACGTGTATTGTGCTTGCAACACAGTTTCGAGGATCGTGGATTCCCAATTTCCGGTTTGTGTTCAACTGTTTTCTATTTGAACGAAACTATTCTTTTCATACACTATTGCTTTTTCGTAGATATCTATGCATTAAATTTGTTTTACTTATTTTTCTGTTTCTGCTTAGTAAATTTAATAACAAAAATATTTCTTCACCCTCGGATTCGAAGTAGTTGCAAGTTTGCTGTCATGCAAGACACCGGGAGGAGAAGGGTGGAGATTTGGGTACGAGATAGGTGTGGGCTTTGTTCAATACTCGTATACGCTACTATTAAATAACGTGTTTAGATTATGTTTCGGGCTTTTTCAATTAGCGCCAGTCCATCGCCTGAGGAAGGTGATACAAGCCGGAAGTGATCACTGATCAAAACCAATTCACCGAGACTTCACCGGCACCGTGGACGCCTCCACCATAAGATCAACCTACCCCATGGTCTGCCGAACTTTTCAGTTCGGAATTTCGCTCAACTACACTAGGAAGTGTATGTCTGATTGTTTCTCTAGAAACAAAATCTTGTTTATGAAAATAATAATAGCTATTTGTGTATTAAGAGCGGAAAGTGACACTTTGCCGATACTTGAGGCAACGCACTTTCTGCTCGAATTGTACACAAGATTTTTTCTACGATCACCTTATTTTTAGACAAATAATTAAAAAATAACATGAAAAAGCCTTTTACTGTGTCCCAAAGCTCTTCGTGTTCTAAATAAATCTGTACCGCGAACTTCCACGTACCATAGTTCTCGTGCCCTTTTAGACGCTCGATCAGCGAAAGCTGGCTCATGATATCACTTATTAACACCAAAATTCAACAAATTACAAACTCCAGGGGCTTCAATGGTGTCTCACGCGTGTCCTGGGTCCATAACGTCTTGAAATTTTATGTTTTGGGTCAAGGTTTCGAGTTTAGAGAAGGAAAATAACTTAATCTATCAAAAACGGCTTAAAGTCAACTAATGACAATTTAAAACTTACAATAGCCGTAAACGACATTAAGATGACATTTATAAAGTTGAAGAAATTGAGGTTCGAAAAATATAGGGAGTAATTAGTTATAAACTTTAAATACTTTTAAATATTAACTACAACTATAACATAGGTGTTTTGGATGGGTTTATAAGATAGAAAATAATAATTAAAATGACATCTGAATCGGTTTAATCTGTAAGGTCTTATAACACTGCGCCGTCGTGCTCAAAAAATCGCGCGTGTTTGAAAGACCAGTTATCCACGATAACTTTACGCTATTTTTTCATTGGTGCACTTTGACTTACTACAAAAAAATGGAAGTCCGTCCTCGATGCCCAGCTAAGTTTCGTAAAAGTCCATCCTAAGTAGTATTTATTTTTATTAAAAATGTATGTAAAATGAATCCCTCGGACTCCGTCCTCAGGAATCAAACACCACCCGCGGGATTAAATGGGTCACTTTAGTCGCTTGGTTTATAATGTACTATCAATATACCTATTATTCACTAAATTTCTTTAGTTTATTTTAAATGAAAACATGTGAGCGGAAAAGTACGATCTAGAGCGGAAATAATATGAAATTATAACAGATCATGGAAAACATCAACTTTGCGGTTAGATTTGAGTGTGCAAAAGCCTACTTTGGGTAGTGATCGTAGAAAAACGGTTTTAAAGGTTAAAACTAACTTTTCCGCATCTGTAAGATGCCCTGAACAATATTCTATCATAAAATTAATACTTGTATACATTTCGGGGAATGTATCGTGTTAACAAACCGAAATTTTTCCAAAAGTAACCAAAAATGCAGTATATCTGGATTTATAGGACCCGCTGTACTCGCTATAGTCAGCTGAAAATCAGTATGGTTCATGTGTGAGACACCTTGAGAAATATCCAACTATAAAATTGGCCTCTTGTATACACATCGGAGGCTGTATCGCACTAACAAACCGAAATTTCTCCAAAAAAGGACAAAAAATGTGGCACTTCAAGTACCATAGCATCCGTTGTACTAGCTCTGGTATGCTAAAAATCAATGAGGTTCATCTATAAGACGCCTTGAGCAATATTCAATCATAAAATGGGTCATTTGTATACACGCTGGAGGCTGTATCGTGCTAACAAACTGAAAATTTTCCAAAAATTACAATAATTTGGTACCTCAAGTACCATAGCACTCGTTGTACTGGCTTTAGTGCGCTGAATATCCATAGGGTTCATCTTTGAGAGACCCTGGATAATACCCAATCATGCAATTGGTCACTTTTATATACTCCGGAGGCTGTTTTGTGCTAACAAACTGAAATTTCTCAAAAATGTCGTACTTCAAGTACCATAGCATCCGTTGTACTGGCTGTTGTGAGCTGACTATCAATGGAGTTAATCTTTGAGACGCCCTGAGTAATATCCAATCATAAAATTGTTGCACTCCGGAGGCTGTATCGTGCTAACAAGACATGGAACGGAAAGTGACCGACGACAACGACAACGACGACATACACACACGATTTTTTTCTAAAAACCATTTTTTCGTGTTGTTCATGATGAAATACGTAAAAATAACTCAAATTTTTTTCAAAACCATGACTTTTCTCGCATATTAGATAGGTTGGGCGCAAAAGTATAAATTGCGTAATTAACCTTGTTTTATTTTAGATTCCAAATAAGCAACTAGAAGAGGGAAGGACATTTAGCACCTAGGTATAAAACTCCTGAAAGCTAGTAAGTCAGGTAACCTTCCACTAGGGAGGCAACTCCCTCCGGCAGTGAGTCTGCTGTCGGTGTTAGCTTTCACCCACAAATCCTACATAACACTCTCAACCTAAAAATGTCCTCAAGACACCGCCGCAGCAGCAGAGCTGCAAAAACCCCCTCAGCACATCAAGAATATACCTTCCCTCCTGAAATATAAGAAATCTTCAACGCAGTCGACCCCCAGCGCACAATTTTCTCCAAGAAATTATACGAACAATACAGCATACACCTTAACTCGCCCGAAAAACAAAAAGTCTCAGACCTTTGTTAGAAAGAATTCCCTTTTCTCACACCCACCAAACCCAGCACACCCTCAGCACACACATCCAAAAAAAACCACTCTTACTCAACACCATCTCCTAAAACCTCATCAAAATCAACCCCGGAACAACAACACATACGCACTTCATACACATCACCAACCAGGACTCACGCTTCTTCCGTAAGATCCAAATCGCGCACACCCTCAATCACCCGACAACCATCCATCCGCGACAAGGATTATTTCACCCTCGTCGGGAAGACCAAACTCCGTCCTACAACTTCCAACCATATTAACAATCCCACAACAACCGCCAACAACAACATTACACAAACCCTTAACCTCAGAAACCTCCCAACCCAATATTCAACTCAAAAATCCCTCTTCACCCATATAAACACCCTCGAGCTCTTCAACGGCCACATCCTTTATTTGGAAGTTAATTTCAACAAAACAGCGCTTCTCGAAACTTTCTCTCCAATGTCAGTCTTAACAATTCAGAGGAATCCACAATTCTACTGGTGATTCTAACATCACCATCAACATCCTCAACTCCACCGAACGTCCATCCCGACCAGCAACCAAAACTCTCATACCCACCTTCTCTTTCGTCTGCAGGAATGTAGACGCCACAATCACCCTCGAAGAATTTGAAGAAATCCTTCACGATCACCAAATTTCGTTCCTCAAAACTTGGCGAATCATATCTAAGTCCACCAACAAACCCACATCGATGTTTCGCATCGTTAGAACGTAGAAAACCCATTACCACCAGGCCCTCATCTCCGGCCTCTCATTTAATGATCTCCCACATCAGTGCGAGCCATCCAACGCCAATCCGCTGCCTCCAATCCCTAAATATTGCAGTCGATGCACGCAAACCGGAAATTCCGCTGATTCTTGTCGGTCTTAATCAATATGCCCTTCTTGCGGCCAAACAGGCCACCGTCCCGAAAATGGCCCCAAGTCCGGAACTCCCACATATACTAATTGCGGTGGTCCTCACCCCGCCTTCCACGCTCGCTGCCCCCACAGGCTAACGACACCTAAAACCTCAGTCTCACTCGAATTTCCTTCAGTTCGCTTCGAATTCTCTCCCGATTCTGAAATCTTAATTGAAGTCCTCACAGTCACCCTCATGAATGCCATTCCCAACTCAAGGGACATCATAGCCGAAACAGTTCGCCACTTAATACCCTCTATTTATCGACACAACTGTTCTATTACAAACATAGGCAGGTGTGCTCACTTTGCATTCACTCCCATAGGGAGCGTAAGCAACTCAACTTGAATCCGCGATTTTACAAAGTCTATCTCGATATAGTTAAGATGGTGACTGAACTCGAGTAGCTTTTGTTTGCAACAAAAATAGTTACACATTCTAGTCTATTACAGTGCTAAAATTGAGCGAACTGGAACAGTTTCAGTTGTCAGTAAGCAGTTTGGCGGTAGAAGATTGCCCTCTCTCTTCTTATTATTCTGTGTCGGCACATAGTTTAATTTGAGATTATAAAACTGTGCTTTTTTAATATCTTTTGTTTAACGATTTTTAGTGCACTGAAATGGCCAAAACAGTGATAAATAGTATCGTGGTTAGTGACA
Organism: Galeruca laticollis; assembly: GCA_963921935.1. Lineage (NCBI taxonomy): Eukaryota > Metazoa > Arthropoda > Insecta > Coleoptera > Chrysomelidae > Galeruca > Galeruca laticollis. The sequence continues at coordinate 100,020,206 of OY998181.1, read as the reverse complement.
TTCATTATTTTGAATTTCAGGAGAAAAATCAAGATCATTTTGTGACTAAATTTCAGTGCAAGTTAACAACAGGAGAAAATTGCACGGAAAAATGTAAAACCTTCATCAAAGACTTTTCGCGTAGCACAATCACTAACTGGATTGTAAACAAAGTGTTCAATAATTGTGTTCGTTATGAATTTCGCAAATTCTATGTGTGTCATCTATCCAACAAGAATAAACGTGTATCCAAGAAAAAAGATTGTACAAGAAATTACGAGTGTTTAGCAAGTATAAACATAAAATTCCTAAAAATTACTCAAGTCACTTTGAGAAGGTCTAACCTGTTGAAAAAAAGTTTGAAAGTAGTTATCAATATAAACTATGAACATTCTCACTGAATACAGGTTACTCAAGCATTTAGCTTATTACGATGCAATAAAGATACAAAAGAAACTTTTCGCCGATATTTTGAATCTGGCATGACAGCTTTCGCAGCCAAGACTTATCATGAATTCTTTTTATCTGAAAATTGTGATGATGCTTCTAGCAAATGCGCAATTGAATCCAACAGAAAGACAAGTGACCTACTTTTATCAACAATGGAGGTCCCAAAAATGCATGACCAAAGTGTTATTGAAAAAATCAAGATTAAACTGGAAGACTTACAAAAACAGGATATCCTTTTGCGCCTTAACGAAAATCCATTTCTTGTTATTCTGATCACTGCCGTTATGAAAAGAGCTTTCAGAGCAGGTCATGCAGATGAGATGATCTTTATTGATACCAGTGGTTCTTCTGACCAGAGTAGCACCCCAGTCACTTTTTTTGCAGCTACAAAAATTGGAGCATTGCCAACAGCTGTTATTCTTCATAAAAATAAATCAGAAAATGATTATTTATACGCTCTAAAAATGGCTAAGCAATACTTAGGAGCCACTTGTAATAAATCATTTGAGCCACAAGTTATTATGATGGACGATGGCATTGCAGAAAGAAATGCACTTAAAGTAGTATTTCCAAAATCTCGTTTGCTACTCTGTATTTTCCATGTAACGCAAGCTTTTTGGCGCTGGCTATGGTATTGGAACAAGATTCAGAAAGATGACCGAAAGACCATAATGACGTTATTTCGTCATGTTTTGTTTGCTAAAACTACTTAAGTTGCAGAGAACTTCATGTTCCAATTATTCAACGACCCAACTTTGAAGAACTATAAAAATACCAAGGCATATCTAGAACATACCTGGAGCCGTCGAGAAGAATGGTGTTTACCTTTTCGTAGTAGCGTTTTGCACAGGGTAACAATACTAACAACTACTGTGAAGCTTCCATTAGGATTTTCAAGGACATTATATTGCAGCGATGCAAATCATTCAAAATATGTGCCCTTCTCGACTTCATCACCGGGATTTTCGAAAACTATCACAAAAATAGACTTCTAAAATTTTCAAACGCAAGAGAACGAAATTTAACTCTAGCTCATGATGAGTTTTCTCGTAAAATAAGCGATATTGAAGAAATAACACATATCAGCCATCTTAATTACCGTGTTAAACACAAAAGTGACTATTTCGAAGTAAATATAGAAACTGAGTGTTGTAATTGTTATTTTGGCCAAAGAGGACAATATTGTAAGCATTTATGTGCAGTTGAACAAAAGTACGGACTTTTTTTTGAATAGATCTGATCGGCAAGATTTTGCTAAAATTGCCTTAGGGCATACATATTTACCTGCTTTGTATGATGACATACATAATCTCGAGGAAACCAGTGAAACGTGTTACAGAGAAAATAATAACACTGTTCAGTCAGATCCACCTGAAACTGTTGACAGCTCCTTTGATTTTCCAATTACCGAAACAATCAGTCAAGATTATAACGCAGTCATTGATAGAATCCAAGCCGAATTTACACGAGTTTCAGAGATATTGAAGAAAAACCAATGTCCTTCCAATATCGCAGTATTAAGAAAAATGGTGACTACATTGGAAAAAGTTCAGACGACGTCTCAAATTGTGTCCATTTTTTCCCATGCAAGTCGATTTAACAGGAGTCAAAAAATTCATGTACAACCAACCGCGTATCCCGAAGAAAAAACAAGGAACTTAGAGGTAATAATCGCATACAGTCTGGAAGGCCATCCAAACTCGAAGAAAAGAAAAAAACGAAAATCTCACAATATTAGCCTAAACATAGGAAGAAACGAATCCAGTGCAAAAAACATTAACTCAACAACTCGTGACAACGTCCAATAAAATCTGTTTTTATTTATATTATTATGTACTCATTTGGTTACAGTTTTATGCAAATACGTGGTTTTTGATTTTGTTAACAACAAACAATTTTTGTTCCTACTTATTGAGTTTCATTTTTATGAAGATATAGGTGCTTAAATTTTTTTATGCAAGAGCTCTATAAAAAAACAATTCAAACCATATTTCATATATCCAGGGATATTCGTGGATTCACTGCGATTTATTTCATAATCTTTAGAGCTTGATATTTCAAAACCGGCAGAATTGGCTGTAGACATATCATTTAATATTTCTTAACTCAGCAAAATACTTATGCCTTTTTGAAATATTGATTTGCATAAAGACTTTTCTATTCAAAAAATAAATACCCACCCACCTAGTCAGATATTTTCGTTCCAGTGTTCAAATATTCTGTTTAACAATAGATTATAAAAAACTGCAAAAAAACGTTATTTTGTATAAAACATCATTCAATAACTCTAAATAAAGGATATAGAGGAGGGTCAATATTACAAGTACTCAAATGACTGAAGCAATGTAGACATTTATTCATTATTTGATCTTAAATTTGCCTTACAGATTCTATACCAATATGGTTCATTATTGAACCGTAATAGAATATGTTATGCAGCTGATATTCTGCAAACAAAAACTATACGAGTTCAGTCGCCCCCCTGACCATATCAGTATAGGAATTGTGAAATCGCAGTCCCTTCCCCCCGTCGGTGCTGCAGGTTTTTCACGTTTATTCCTGTAGCATGATGGATTTATTCACTAGCCAAATGGACCGATGTATCGACGTGATTTTTGGATTTACTTGACGATGATTCCGTCATTAACTTAATAATTAAACATTTCAACATTTTAACCACCTCTACGAGATAAAAAACACTTAACGCACTAAATTCCTCTCCTCGAACTTGAAAAAAGCCAGTCGCCACCACCAAACATCTTCTACGCACCTTTCTATGTCTTCTAGTCACCTTTCAAACAAATTCTAAATAAAAATAAAAAATCCTCAAAATCACTCATAACCTTCTTCTTAACTCTCAAAACATCGGATACACCCAAATTCCAAAAAAAAATTCATGATTTCAAACGCTCACCTCATCTACTCTTAACTATCCGCAACGTAACGTGGTTCGTCTTATACATATCCGATGTAACCATTTATCGTTCACTCGAACAAAATTCCGGCATGAGACTTATGAAGGGTGGTTCGACTCCAAGTTAATGACACACTTTGTATAACAGAGGATGATCAGACTATGAGAGCTTACGGCGCCACTACCCTTTCAAACGTTACGAAAGAACAGAAATGGAAGAAATACAATAAAAATTATCTCATCGATTATATTGAATGGAGCTTAGAGATTATAAAATATAACTTCGAACTTACCACAGCAAACAAAGAAAAATTTCAGTAGAACAAGATAAAAAGTGAGTACGTGTTTTCTCGTCAACGTCGGTATCGGAAAGGGATGATTTTTAGCTTTTAGCACACAGGGGGAAATTGACGAATGTCAATTGTCTCAACATTTAGTTTTAATTCTGTGGTTGGAAGTGGCTCATGAGACGGCAAGCGGGAATTACACGGAATTTTTTATATGGAATCGAAACAGGTCGATAGACAACTTACACCGACCTTTACTAGACACTTCTTAATTCTCCATTCCAGACACCTTTTAAAACCACGTTTCTCTCAAAACTCCCAATTTCGTTGCTAATTGGGCCTGCCTCTCACTCTCGGGTTGATTCTTAGCAAAAATCAGCAACCACCCACAATTAAAACAGAATCTTCAAAATTGCTATACATTTCTCTTCTCAACATCCCATACACTTTTTTTCCACTTGACTGAATTTTCAATCACCACTTTAACGCAAGCCAAGCTCAATACTCGGACACAAACTACCAATGAAACACTCCCAACCCAGCCCTGCAGAGGAAATAGATCCTATATCAGGGTTAAATCTCAAAATATACAATACCCTTAATTAGAACAATTATAAATCCCAACATAAACAATCATCGAACTTCTCTCTCTCTCTCTCTCTTTATGTTTCGGTGAAACGTGGGCTTGGTTTAATTTGAGCGGAATCTTGTGCTTCACATCTCCGTGACATGCTGCGTATAAGCCTACTGATGTTTTGTTGATGTATATTATCCCATTTCTCGATTAGAGCACTTTTTCGTTGTTGAAAGGTCCGATATGGCTCTGGGCGCTTCCTAACACGAACAATGTTCGGAGGGTTAGAGAAGTGGGCTTATAGGTGATTGCCCCGTACACACTATCATACGAATGCATCGATACTGATAGAGTTCAAAGTAACATAAGTCAATCATATATCAGTTATTTTAAGCATATTTCAAGAAAACCGAGCGTCTCAAAAATTATCTTGATTCCTTTTTTGAGATTTCCTGAATTTAATAATGTATTAAAATTACTGTTTTTAACACGTTTAAGTGCTTTGAGAAATAAAATGGTTTATGCTCTAGGTGATAAAGTACTTGGTGAAACTGGAAAATAAATTCATGCATTTCTAATAAGATGTTTCCCGATCATCCCATTTAGTAAGTTTTGAACATATCTGTAGGATCTACAAGTGATGCAAAACGATATAGCGCGCCACAAATTAATGTAGCACAAGCTGCATCGACCTGTAACGTGAGTCAAACTGTTGTAGATTCCTCCGATATACATGTATATATGCATGTCCACGGTTACCACTCTATTTCAGTAGTCCTTATTTTGCGTGAATTACCCATGAATCTCTTTGTTGTTGTTGTTAACATATCACGCGATATTCCTACATCTTCTTTATATATATATATATATATATATATATAATAATTCAAGAACACAGAAACTAAAATAATATAACTCATATCAGCATACTACACAGAATTATATAAACCAGTATCGGTTAATGAAAATATTTCCAATATACAGAAGATTTTTATGCAGTATTTAAAAAAAACTGTATATGTCTTACATGTACAAAATATTCTAGAACATATATACATCATCTGTTAAGTGTTAGAGAATTATTAGCACCTATTTTGATCAGGATACATAATATCTATTACCTTATGAAAGTAAAAAAAACATATATATATATATATATATATATATATATATATATATATATATATATATATATATATATATATATATAGATGGAGGTATAACTGAAATTCTCACTCTCACAAATATATTGAAGTTTGGAACATTTGATTGAATATCTTTATTATCATACCAAAAGAATTTATTGATGAAATAATCTATTCATAATGGAATACAATATATGAGCAATAGTAATAAGAAATTTGAATAAAAAGGATAAGACTTACCTTTAAACACTGTAGTTCATTTAAGAAGCATATCGACAATCCATTGTAAGTAATAAATAACAAGTTATAAATCAAAATTTCTTAATTAAAAGAAACATGTAATCCATATTCTAAGAATATTCATTGAACATTAATAATAGTTACAATAAATAAACATGTAATAACTTAATTATTTGACATTTAGAGAGTTTTGGTTATATATATATATATATATATATATATATATATATATATATATATATATATATATATATATAAAATAATGTCAGAAATGTCAAAAAAACATTTTATCATTGGACTGGAATAAGGTTATAAATTGAAAAAGAAGCAGAACCATAGAAATCTATATTTATTGAGTCAAGAAATATGTGAATTTTATGGATGGTAATTAGATATTAGGAATTAGAAAATGAATCTGAAATCAACATATTTATGATTTCGGATAGCAACGAAAAATAAGAAAGGCGGGAGTTGGTTGTTAATTTTTGAATAATGAAGGAAGGTGGAGATTTAAAAAACTTAAATGGTTGAAGGTTTAAAAAGGGAAAATTAAGTTATTGTACAAAGAAATGAGTTATTTGATCTCCATATTAAAAATACACACTTAAAAAAATTATGAAAATTGAAGAAAATTCAAAGGAATTAAATTATATTACTAAGAAGAGAATTGTAGATGAGGATATGTAGCAGGAGATGAACAAGGGTCGACATTAAAAAAAAGAATATAAGAAATTTGGATAAAAATAATAACAAAATAGGATAATAAGACCTCAATTAATTCCAAATAGCTAGTATAAGGCTATTAAAATAATAATTTCTACGAAGATATATACAATATATAAAAAATACATGTTATTGGAGGCTATGATACAAATGAAAGAGTCATTTCAAATTGAATAATCAGTTGATGTGGTGCGGAATCGTAATGTAAAGTTCCTGAATAAGACATTAAGCATTGATTGGGAATTCGAAGTTGGAGAATAATAGAAATTACAAACACGTGTTACCTGTAACAAGAAATCTAGTAAAAAACATCTCTATCTGGATGACATATGTATGCATGACATGTTTTTTCAGCAGACAGAATTTCAAGAAAGGAATATTAGTGGTTGAGAGGTTAGTGCTTCTTTTTATTTTTGTTGGTACCAACATTCGGATTAGAGATGTACATTTATAATAAAAGTAATAAGAATTAGTATCTGAAACTATTAAACATATTAAAAGCATAAAAATAAAAAAGGTAATAACATAGACTTGAGTACTTACCATTTATATTTAACAAATATTTTATTGTTTGACATTTCAATATTTTATTAGTATTTAAGATAGTTCATCACTTTGTTTAAATTTATAATACATAATTATTGAACAATATAATATAGTTGTTGTATTAAAGGTATCCTTGTAACTATTGTTTATGTTTATATAAATATTACTTCAACTGATACGAGTGACAGTTGGAATCGATTATTCTACTGATAATTTCTATCTGTTTTAATTGTGAGACAAAATCGATTCCTATATTGAAAGTTTCTATACATAGGCCCACCAATTAATAAAAAAAATATAATATCAGTTAATTGAATGATTCATATATGTAAAATATTGTAGATATAGAGTTAAAATCACTTCCGGATCCCAAAGAGTAGTAAGAGTTTCTCATGCTCTCCACATAAATGAATAAATACATAAAAAAATTTTCTTTACTTTATTACTGAGCTGGCTATACTAGAGTTGAATATATTAAATTGATAATATAACAATTATAGTGGTATTGTCGGCAAAGTATACAACTATAACAATCCATCATAATATATATATATATATATATATATATATATATATATATCGGAGGAATGTTCTTGAACCATTATTATATTATTTTTGGATGTATTTTGCTTGGGAAAGGTTCAGATTAAAACTCTTGTAGGTTAACTTGACGTTTCGCCTTAAATATAAGGCTTTCTCAAAAGTTTTTAATATAAATTCAAAATATAAAATACATGATTTGTATAACAGTGACAATACTTAATTGACATTTAAAGTGACAAATAAAATAGACGTAATAGACGTAGTTATGAATTTTCAAAAGAGTACGTACCTTGACAACTATCTTTATTACAATGTGTCTTACTTTATTTCTAATATTTATTTTTAGAGATTGTTTGAAAATTTTAATGGATATATATTAATTATATTATTGGTTTATTCTATTTTTTTATAATTATGAGGATATATGTAAAAGGTTATGATAAATTTTGCTTAATTTTTCTATGTCTTTCTTATCAGTCAGTGCTTCAGGTTCATTTTTTATTTCAATCATTTCATTAATTTTGAGTTTTGTAATGTTTTAGTCTTTGTAAATAATTTTTGTGTTTTGTAAATCAAATTCATGTTTTCATATGGTTAGACATTTAGTATCAATATAAAACCCACATACAACTGCCAGTACACTACATTATATTATCTATATGATAATATAATGTAGTGTACTGGCAGTTGTATGTGGGTTTTATATGATACTAAATGTTTTTAATAAAAATGATTGTTTTCGTGTATTTTAACATATTTTAACATGCGCTCGCCAAGCTCTTGTTTTATGAATTATGTTCTGATGAAGGACACGATATGTCCGAAACGTAAACAAAAACAAAAATGTTAATTAAAGTCAAAAAAACCATTTGATTTGTTTAACTAGGAACCTACAATCCCAAGAAAAAATTTTTCCAAAATATATATATATATATATATATATATATTATATATATATATATATATATATATATATATATATATATATATATATATATATGAAAAATGGTGGAAAACACACATCAAAGTTTAAAATTTTGTGAAAATATAGATATTCAAATTAACTAACAACCAGATAACAAATAACTTCAATGAGGAAAATACTGTCTGCGTCAATGGAAATGTAAAAATTTAAAATGTGGCATGGGAGTGTCACAAATTATCATGCGTTTCATCAGAAACCTACTCAGTGGCCTAAGTAAATGATTGGCCGAATATCCTTGGAACTGTAGGCAGATTTAATGTAATTAAAAAATAGGTGTAGTTAAATGTATTAAAATCAATAATGTAATTAAGTCATAACTCTGAAATTAGGGAACGTTAAATGATAATTTTGAGAATTTAAATGGAAAATTCCAAAAAATTAAATGAAAAAACTATAAATAAAACAATAATATTTTTTTAAATATCACCTGTTAACAAAAAATTGCACTTGAATTTTATCAGCGTAGGTACAGAATATTGATGGATATTGATTTTTGCAAACACAAAGTTAACTCAGTTCAATATATAGATATTTTTATCTTTCGAATACTACGTCAGAGAAGATAGCTGCACAGCATAGTTACAGAAAATCTTTACCATTTCCATCATAACGTCGCATCGAATAGATAGTACAGTATATTCTACACCGAGGGTGGAATGAGTAAAATTCTACACGAGTAGAAAAATTTATTTCCCGAGCCATAGACGTGGAAAATGGTTCTACAAATGTAGAATTTTGAATTCCACCCGTGTTTTAGACCATACTTTTTCTACGAATATCTAATAAAAAACCAAATAACATATATTGAATTGCTAACACCTGAACCTTCGTCGTAGTTACATTCCATTTGATGCCTACCTGATGTTTAATAGTTATTTTTGGCTAGATCTAACTTAAGATTGACTTAATATATGTTAATAGAAAAAAGAAGAAGATATGATATTACAAATATTAAAGTTTAGATATTATTAGCACTATGAGGATATTCTGCATATCATTTTTTCCAATTAAGGTCGTGTCTTCTTATTTCCAATTATTCAAAGAAATCCAGCTCATGTTTCTTATCACAAATATGTAGTACTTCTAGTTCTGTGTTAGGTGTCAATGAATGGTTGGTGTCAAGTAGATGTTTTCCGTAGTGGGATTTATCTGGTTGTTTTAATCCATACGATCGTAAGTGTTCACTGTATCTGATTTCAAAATTTCTAAGGATTTGACCCAAATATACAGCATTACATTCTGGACATTTAAGTTTATACAGGGTGTCCCGGGACTAATGGGAAAAAAGTCAGGAGCGTATAATCTGAGCCAAAATAATGTTAGTACTTCATATAAACTTTCTCTATGCAGGCCCTAGTTTTCGAGTTATAGGCCTCCAAAGTTTTAATTTTGAATTTGGTTTTTATTTTTATTTTTTGTACTAGTTATTTGATGTTTATAAAATTCACGGCAAAGCTATATTGTACATGTATGTCTATTTTGGTGAGGTAAACTGATTTGCAGTAGTGCCTTGATGCCAGGGACGGACTACTCGCAATGGTTAGTGATACAAAAAATTTGCAGGGATGGCACACCCTGTATAAAATTATCGAAATTGACTTAACCACACATTACGCTAACGAAAAGGTACTCTTGTTGGAATTCGATAAAATAAGCCGTTTGGCTAATATTTACAGTTTTATTAATGCACTACGTACAAATTTACCTAACTAATTTATTTATATGATGTCCAAGATTTACCTATAGTACTACAAAAAAATAATTTAACGATAGCAGAAGATAAAAAGCATGAACGACTTATTAATTCTAATGTTTTTATCATCTGCCATCATCAAATTATTTTTTTGTAGTACTGTAGGTAAATCTTGGACATCGTATTAATAAGTTAGTTAGGTAAATTTGTACGTAGTGCATTAATAAAACTGTAAATATTAGCCAAACGGATCATTTTATCGAATTCCAACAAGAGTAGCTTTTCGTTAGCGTAATGTGTGGGGAAGTCAATTTCGATAATTTCATACAGGGTGTGCCATCCCTGCAAAATTTTTGTATCACTAACCATTGCGAGTAGTCCGTCCCTGGCATCAAGGCACTACTGCAAATCTGTTTACCTCACCAAAATAAACATACATGTACAATATAGCTTTGCCGTGCATTTTATAAAGATCAAATAACTAGTACAAAAAATAAAAATAAAAACCAAATTCAAAATTAAAACTTTGGAGGCCTATAACTCGAAAACGAGGGCCTGCATAGAGGAAGTTTATATGAAGTACTAACATTATTTTGGCTCAGATTATACGCTCCTGACTTTTTTCCCATTAGTCCCGGGACACCCTGTATATACCAGACTTTTTTGATGGGGATATTTTTGTTTTTACATTTAACTATTTTGTACTCACGTTACTTTCTGTTTTAAAAGAAATTGTTGTATTTGCTGCTAAATATATCATCATATGTGATGGTTTTATAAATTTTTATTTCTTTAGTTTGCTTAGGATATATTAGTTGATATCCACTTTTCCTCTAGTTTATTTCAGTGTGTTAACACGATACAACCTCGGAGTATATACAAGTGACCAATTTTATGATTGAATATTTGTTCAGGACGTCTCACAGATGAATCCTATTAATTTTCAGCTCACTAGAGCCAGTACAGAGATAAGGTGCAGGATCGAGCAGGCTAAGACTTCGTAAGTTCCTTACAGACAAGAACTTGGACTTCAACCTCAGGTATAGGATGATAAAGTGTTATATTTGGTCCGTTCTCCTATACGGGGTTGAGGCATGGACGTTGAAAGCAGCAATCATCAACAAAATAGAAGCCTTCGAGATGTGGACCCTGCGCCGAATGTTGAAGGTGTCGTGGGTCGACCATGTGAGAAATGAGGACATTCTCCGAAGAGCCGGTCTAACGGATCGAGAACTTTTCGAAAATATCAAGAAAAGAAAAATAGGTTATCTCGGACACATACTGCGCGGAGAACGCTACCATTTTCAACGCCTCATTCTTCAAGGTGAAATAGAGGAAGGGGGAAGAGGAATAGGCAGGAAAAAATTATCATGGCTTAGAAATATTCGTCAATGGACAGGGATAAAGGACTTCCAAACACTGCAGTATGCTGCAATTAATAGAAACATATGATGGGAATAGAGAAGATGAACGCCTACGCAGGAATCTGCACGGCACTAAAAGAAGAAGAAGAGCCAGTACAACGGGTGCTATGGTACTTGAAATATCACATTTTTGTTTTTTTTGAGAAATTTCCGTTTGTTAGTGCGATGCAGGCTCGGAGTATGTACAAGTGGCCAATTTTATGATTGAGTATTGTTCAGGACATCTCATAGATGAGCTATATTGAATTTCAGCTCACTAGAGCCAGTACAAAGGATGCTATAGTACTTGAAGTACCACACTTTTTTCATTTTTGGGATAATTACTGTTTTTCAGCACGATAAAGCCTCTGGAGTGTATGCAAGTGACTAATTGTATGATTGGATATTGTTCAGAGCGTCTCACAGATGAATTCTATTGATTTTCAGTTCACCACAGCAGGTACAACGGGTCTTATAAATCCATAGATACAACATTTTTGGAGAAAGTTTGCTTTGTTAGTGCGATACAGCCTTCGGAGTGTAAATAAGTGACCAATTTTATGATTAACCCCTTCAAGCCCATAGTGCCACATGTGGCAACAAGCTCAAATTGATCTATATCCCTGATTGCCACTTGTCGCAACAAATGATATATTTAAAATAAACGTTGGAATAATATCGTAGTTGAATAGTATACTCCGGAATGGGATACTGAGGGGGGGATTAAATTTGATTGGCTGATTCAAGGTCAAACGCATGTATAGTCCGCATCCATATTTTTGGCGGTCTGCAGTGTAAAATGTTATTTGCAACGGTGCAGTGCTGCAGTATTAGATAGTTTTTTGTGCGTTTTACGTGTAAGGATGTCCGACGTGAGTGATAATGAACCATTTGAGGATTCGGGATCCGAATATTTACCTAGTGGTCCTGATACGGATAGCGAAAGCGACGACAGTTTATCGGGTATTTCAGAAGACGAAGATCATGTAGCTACAATAATGGGAAATTTTACTGTTGTAGCAGATACATTTTCGGTATGTTGATCTCTTCTATGTATATTTTTCAATGTTATCTCTTATCTAATATTGTTTTAGGATAAAAGAGCTACAATAACAGTGTCTTTTTCTGGTGATTATGAAGGCTTTCACCCCGCAATCGAACTAAAGAATATGAAAGACCCTGTAAATTGTTTGGAGGCATTTCTGTCTAGAAATATAATTCAGCATATATGTAATTGGACGAATGAACGTGCAGGAAGGTACCTCATCGAGATTGGTACTCAAAATGTCTACTACGGTATAATTTGGAAGGATGTCACAGTTTCAGAGATGTATACTTTTCTTTCGTTGAATTTATATATGGGTCTAGTACGATATCCGAGTATACGGGACTATTGGAACAAAACCTTTTTGTTTTCTGGTCCAAATATATTTGATTCACAAATAATGAGTAGAAACAGATTTTTCGATATTTTTTAGTTTTTGAGATTTAGCAATCCTCAAGCTTTCATACCAGGGAAACCCATTACCCGTTTGGTTATGTTTTTTGCTTGGGTCAAAGAAAATTGTATGAACCTTGTTGATCCTGGGGAAACTATAGCAATAGACGAGTGTTTGGTATTACACAAAGGGCGACTACATTTTAAATGATTTCTTAAATCAAAACGAGCACGCTTTGGAATTAAAATGTTTTGCCTTCGTCCTAGCCATCCTGATTTGCGGGGATACACATATAATTTTGCCATGCATTTTGGAAAGGATGTATATAATGTTGAAGATATTCACGGATCAGAACATCTGTCACTGTCTGAAAGAATCGTGGTTTATTTGTTCAAGCAACTGTTAGATCAAGGTCGAGAAATAATTATCGACAATTGGTACATGTCTCTGTGACTAGCAGAGTTTTTGCTTGCAAAAAAAACTTACGTATCTGGTACCATACGGGTCAATCGGAGAGTTCCTAAAGAACCAATCGAAATAAGTCTCAACACATTCCAAACTTGTTTTGTACGAAAAAAATGATGTTTTGTTTATTAGATATAGAGACAAAAGAGATGTTTACCTGTTGTCCATCAACCTCACAGCAGGATTTGTTGAGAAAAATCGTTACCAGGCATCAGTGTCTATTGATCTACTACTTCAAAAACCATCTGCCATTGAATACTATAATACCAATATGGGAGGGGTAGATGCAGTGGACCAAGACATCGAACCGTATAACTGCGCAAGGACAAATTACAGCTGGTTTAAGAAAATTGGCTTACATGTTGTACGGAGTATGGTTTTAAATGCCAAGATGTTATATATACATGCTAACGGCAAGGATATGAGTGTTTTGGAATTTCATAAGTGTTTGATTGACGGCCTACTTGCAAAATATTCTTCAGCATATACCACTATAAAGCATGAGTTCTAAGAAATAAAAACCAGAAAAAAACGGTTCAAAGACATGTTTTTGCTTCTTCTGCAAAAGAACATGGATGTCGCCGCAAACGAGGAACTTGCAGAGTTTGTTACCAACAACAGAAGAAAAGTACTTACACAGCTAATATGTGTGGTATTTGCCCTAAACCACCAATTTATTGAAATTAACTGTCTCGACCCTTACTTCGTGGAATCTGCTCATATTAGTGTTTTAAATGAAACTCACGGTTTAGTTAATTCCACAATATAATAGAAGTTATTGAAAATTCTAAAAAATTGACAATTGTTTCGATATTGATATTGATTTATCGAGACAATTGTCAATTTTTTAGAATTTTCAATAACTTTTATTATATTGTGGAATTAACTAGAAACCGTGAGTTTCATTTAAAACACTAACACCAATTTATTTATGTTCAGAGGCACATTTTGATGAATACCATGGCTACAATCAAGTTTGATAGACTCCGTTTTTTGTTTTGCACGCCACTGTGTTTTTGTTTGCAATTTTTTCCATAGTAGACCAGGGTCGATAATTTTGAGACCAAAAAAAATATAGTAGGATAAAACCCATTGGAAAAGGTAGAGAATATAACAAAAATGAAAGGAAAAATAAATTACGGGCGATCTGAGGTCGCGAAGGTGTAACGCGAAAAATTCGCCGAGCTGTAGTAAATTTAATATTGGCTAACCTGTCGACTGGGAGAAGTCACAGCGCTCTCGGTACGTAGTTAAAAATTTCAGTCCTCCATTTGCCGTCAAGGTGTAAACACACCGCTTCAACTAAAAATTTTCGCATGTGCTCTGGGAGCCATAAGTGCTGTATTGGAAAATCCGACAATTCCGACATAGGGGAAGAGAAACACGGCTGGAACCAACAATTGGCAGCTCCGACCCGATAGGTTTCTGGACCAAAAACAGTCGATGACTGTGGGTTCCATAAAAAATTAGTGGAATTGCGTTTTGAGGTAAATTTCCGTAGACGGCGTTAGCTAGAAGGATTCATTAACAAGGTAAATGGTTGAAAAATACTTTCTCGGAATTAACAGTTTTGTAGGTAATTTAACGTAGAAATTCTGCTTTGATTCGTAATTTATTGGAGTATGTAATCTGGATTTCGCGGGATAGTTTCGTTGTATTTCATAAATTCTTATTAATTCATATTCTTCATTGCTTTATATTTTGTTGAAATAAGAATATATCACAGGGGTTGTATAAATATTCAGGGATGTGTCCAACGACGTAGTTTTTATATTATGGGTTTTTAGTGGTATCGTAGTTTTTTTGCTAAGCGGAAAAAAACCAGTCATACAGTTTTTATTCTGAGAGTAGGTGTGGCTTTTATACAGTTAAAAGTCATGAGGTATGATTATTTGTGAATTTCGGGTATTGTTATTATAGTCAGTATGATGGGATATTACGGGGGCACGTCGAAAATTTGACCGGGGTAAAATGTAAACCCTATGTAGAGGCTAATTCGTTTCTCTATTTTAGGGGGGTTTTTGTATATGGACATTAAAAAAAATCACTGATTGGAATTTAATGGGTCAGTGAGACCAGTTCCAGGAAAGCTGGGATACTCTGGAGAAACTTCAGTTCCTGTTCTGGTGCCGGAAAAGGATAAGTGAACAGTTTTCCTTTTCTTACTTCTTCAAACTCATTAGTAAACTCACATTTATGCTTCACATATTACCGTTTTTTTTATATTAAGTTATATTTCTTTTTTTCTTGCGGCAATTACTATTATCTCGCTTACACTTGTATTTTGTATTTAAAAATTTGAAATCTTTGCTCATAGTTTAAGATACGCTAGAACACTACGGTACGTACCTAGTATTGCGA
The DNA here is from genome assembly GCA_963921935.1 of Galeruca laticollis. Classification (NCBI taxonomy): domain Eukaryota; kingdom Metazoa; phylum Arthropoda; class Insecta; order Coleoptera; family Chrysomelidae; genus Galeruca; species Galeruca laticollis. The sequence continues at coordinate 100,004,459 of OY998181.1, read as the reverse complement.
TATTTAGTGGTTTTTTACCTATTTCTAATGGTTTTATGTATATAACTTGCGCCGTACATAATTTTGAGTTGTATTTTCTCTAGCAACGCTAAACTCGTTACTATTTAAATTTTTGGCTTATTATATTGATGTTGGTATAAATTGCGGAAGTGTGGACCCTTGTAACTATACATTGTTGATTTTGATATATATATTATCGTTGTATTTTTGGAATATTGTACATGAACAATTTGGTCGATTCTCTAGAATTTTAGAATTGAGATATCGGTGTAGTTTGGGGCCCTCAGCTCTTCTGCACCCTAAGATTACAGCCTTCAGCTGAGCTCAGACGTTATTTGTAATATTTTTTTGGTAGTGACATTGTAACAAATATTTTGAAAAGAGACCTTTGGTCCACCAAGACTTATGAAATCTTCAATCAGGGGATACTTGCTGACTTTTATTTACTTATGATAATTTACCTATCAGATTAACCTTTGGAGTGTGTAGTGTGTGTTGTTAACCCACTGAGGAGTTGTGGGCTAACTCAGGAAGTCTGGGGTGCTTGCCAAAACTTCTCTGGCGCCGTTTTTGTATACTTAATAATTTTTTTGAAGAATCCACCCCTTCTTCGACTCGAAGCTAGTCGACTGGCGAGCACGGGTTGTACCATGTGAGACAACCCGCATACCTATAACGAGCACTGTGAGGGTTTGTAGGTTTTTCTCGTTATAAAGGAGGTGGGGTGAAAAACGGTTAATCTCGATTTCCGGTAAAACTGTAAGTCGTATGAAAAAAAGTTGGATGGCAAAGTTGTAGGTAATAAAAAAGATATACAAGTTTTATATCAACACTTTTTTCACATAACCTTAAAATTTATGTGAAAATACGAATAACCGAGTTTTTGGTTTTTTATTTTTATCTTTTGCAAAAAAAATTATTTTTTCACGAAGTTTGGTGAAAACTTACCTTTGTATGTCCCAAACATACAGTGATTTTTTTATTTAAAATATTCATTCTTCACCTCATTTTGACTTAATATCGAAAAAGCACCCTAATTTTCAATCGAAAATTCTCACGTCAAAATATCTGCTTTTTTAAAGAAGTTGGTGTGTTTTTTGTTCATTGAAATCTCTACTTTTTGATGGCATGAAAAAATATAGATTACTATGGTAAATGTTCTCTGAAAATGCAAATAATGAAAAAAACCCGAATCCGAAATTTGTTTCAATCATGATGTACAATTTTGACCTATTTATTAAAATTTACACTTTAAATACTGGAAAAGCGTAAGATTTCATGTTATATTGATAAACAAAGAAATTGCTAATCGAAATATATTACTATAGGTAATGAACAACCAAAAAAGTTAATAAGGTTAATATTTAATAAGACATCAACAATATTTTGAGAAAGTTTTCGAATCTTCTTTAAATTATATGCGTAGAGACCTATTTATTTCCATTTTAAGATTACTTATATACCTGAGTGACCTTCGAAAAATGTTAGCCCGTCAAAAGGTATTTCATAGAGACTATACACAGACTACATACAATGTATAGTCTCCATAGTATGTGGCTTACTACATTTTATTTCGTAGTAACTGTAAAAACCGTTAGCCAGTATTCGAGATACAGAGCAGTGAACAACATCGTTCGTAAAAAAACACGTGCTGGCTAAATTACTTCAAGAGAATTGTGACAAATTGACTTTAAAAGAAACTTGAGGAAAATACCATTTTTGCAAGAAAAAGATTACTGTCACAAGAATTGTCCTGTAAACAAGCAGAGGAAGATGCTGATGCTGACATTATTAAGACCTCGATAGAAATTGCTAGAGATACTAATAAAACTATCATTGTTGTGGGTCAATATATTGATCTGTTGGTCCTTTTAAATAAATTAAATTCTAATAATCATGATATTAATTTTCTCAAGCCAGGTTCTGGTACTATAATAGATATATTTTTCACATCTAATAGTTTCAGATATGAATCCTTAAAAAATATCGTTGCATTTCTCCATTGTTTTTCTGGTTGCGATACAACATCTAGATTTGTCGGAAAGGGAGAGAAAAGTATTGTCAACTCTTTATTAGCCGAGAAAAATGTGTTAAATTTGGCCAATATTTTCTATAAAAAAGATGCGAACAAAGAAGATATAAAAAAATGGATTACATATAATTAAATCTATTTATAAATGTAAAAAATGGTATAACACTGAACCAATTAATATTTCAAAAATATCAATTGGCAATAATTAAATCTTATTTCATATTGGCCAATATCCCACCCACAGAAGTGCAGCAGAACAACATTGTTACAGGGCATATTATCAGCTTCAGACTTGGCTGGGTAACGAACTGACAGCAACAGGTTGGGGCTGGAAGCATCATCGACGCGGCATTATGCCCAAATTTACAAACAAGGAATCAATTCCGGAAATATTGCTTAAAATTATTTGCTGCAGCTGTGAAATTGGATGTAACAGTTTAAAATGTGGCTACCGAAAACATGGTTTGAAATGCACAAATGTATGCTCAAATTGTCATGGCTCTGAAACTTGCTCCAATGTGGAAGAAAAAACCTACGAAGAAGTTGATGATTCGGATGAAATTGTGGATGAAGAACCAATGCAGACCGGAAATAATCTTGGAGACGAAGATGATGGTCTTGAAGATTTCGAAGATCAACTAAAATCGGGAAGGTTTGTCGAATCTAGCAATGAAGAAATGCCATAAGGGAGACAAAAACTATTGGAGAAGTAATTAGAATGCAAGATAAGGTATTTATAAATAGGAAGATTGTTGTATTTGAAAATATTATAATAAATAACGACATCAGTAAAAAGTATTTAAATTCAATAGTACGATTTGCATGTATATTTATGTATTATGAGATTTTTTATGACACAAATGTAATGAGAATTTAATAAATCAACTTTATTACTGAAAACAAATTGCAGCAGTCACATTTTTTAGATGAAATCCTTTTTAAATCCTATTTTTAATATTTAGAACAACTATTTTAACAGGTTTTTTGCAATTTTGATGTTTTATGGATCTGTAACTTTTATGTTTATCAATATATCGTGAAATCTTACGTTTTTCGAGCAATTAAACTGTAAATTTTAATAAATAGCTCAAAATTATAAATAATGATTAAAAATAATTCGGATTCGAGGTTTTTTCATTATTTGCATTTTCCGAGAACATTTACCATAGTAATGTTTATTTTTTCATACTATCAGAAAGTAGAGATTTCAGCGAATAAAAAACACACCAACTTTTCTAAAAAAGCAGATATTTTGACGTGAGAATTTTCGATTGAAAATGAATATTTGATATCAAAAAAATTACTGTATGTTTGGGACATACAAAGTTAAGTTTTCACCAAATTTCGTGAAAAAATAATTTTTTTTGCAAAAGATAAAAATAAAAAACCAAAAACTCGGTTATTCGAATTTTTCACATAAATTTTGAGGTTATGTGAAAAAAGTGTCGATACAAAAGTTGTAGATCTTCTTATTGCCTACAACTTTGCGATCCAACTTTTTTTCATAGGACTTGCAGTTTTACCGCAAATCGAGATTAACCTTTTTTGACTCTTAAAAACTCACCCCCTCCCCCTTCCCGACCTCATATCGCCCGTAATTTATTTTTCCGTTCATTTTTGTTATATTCTCTACCTTTTTCAATGGGTGTCATCCTATTATAATTTCTTTTCACTTTTTACCATTCTTAAAATTATCGACCCTGGTCTATAGTGTTCAGAAAAATCTATTTAGTGTTCAAATTAGTAAATTAGTTACATGCTGGCACCCTTTATCTATCATTTATTTTTTACACACAAGATATGTCAAAATAATAAATAATATTTTAATTTCACTTGCTACGCCACTGGTTTTTTATAAATCTCTATTCTGTATAGTAGGAAGAAATCTTTGATTTTCTAGTCCAACATCATTTCATTCAGAAGAATATACCTAGGATCAAAAGAATGTAATATCATATTTTATATTCACCTTCTACGCCACTGCTTGTTTTGTATGATTTATTTTTCTGTTTAGTAGGGAAAAATATGTGCTTTTTTTATTTCGATTGCGTATTATTTATAAAAATATACTATTTTTTTACATAGTCAGTTTGTTTTTTTTCACTAATTTAGGCCACTGGATAAAATCACTAAATTCACTTTTGAGATAACTAGAAATACTTTCTTAATATACCGCCACCATAATCAGAGGATTACAAAAAAAAATTGAAAAGAGCTATTTTTCACGTCATCTGGGATATAGGGAGCGACTTAAAAAATTAACCTGGGCTTGAAGGGGTTAAATATCGCTCAGGGCGTCTCACAGCCCAGCCCACTAGTGCCATTACAACGGGTTCTATAAATCCAAGTATGCCACATTTTTAGAGAAATTTCGGTCTCCGAAGTGCAGAAAAGTTAGATTAAATCTTTAAAATCCTTTATTTTATTATTAAAAGATTTTTGTTTTTTTGTGAGATTATGGGGCGACATATCTTACCATAATAGCGCGTTACAACGATACCCACATTTTGGTTACAAGGAATTCCTTTTTCAAAACGGCCTTCAAGCATTCCTCTTCCATTTCAATCAATTATCATTTAAAAATTTAGGATTAACCTTCATACAGTAAATATGATTAATTATTGAACCAAATAATTGATTTTTATTTTTGTTTATTTCATAATTATTGTAATTGACATTATGAGTAAGAGGTATATTTGTTTAGCTTTCATAACATTGTATGTTGCATTATTTTAGAGTTCCAATTCAAATTCGCGTGTGTTATTGGTATGATTAAAATAAATCCACTAATATGATTATTATCAAGGTACTTTTCAGAAAATGACATTAATAATTAATCTATCGGTCTAATATCAAAGTGCATTGCACTTCAAGGTTAATAAGTTCACCTTGGTGTGTTTTATGTGATATATTTTAGTATTGCTGACAAGTCGATAAATTTAGGAAAAAATGTGAGATAAGGGAATATTCAGTACTACGCAGAAAATTATGAAATTTAATAAAGATATTCTACACATACACACAAACCCGGGCAGAGACACTTTCTCTGACGGGGAAGGACCACCTTGACCGGGCGCCTCCCAGGGTGCGGATAGGGAACGCTCGCCAGAAATTGAGGGTACTGGGGAAATAAAATACTCAGGGCGGACATAAACCCGAGGGAAGCCGCCCTTGTAAAACTAAACCATTTTTACCAAGATGAGCGATATCGAAAATCCGGAAGAATTACCCCTGATGAGTTCCAATCTCACCATCGGTTCCGATTGAGTGGAAACCTCGGTGGCCGATGCATGCTCCAAAGATTCTTAGGGGGGCGGGGTTGCAAAATATCGCTGAAACGGGAGGGAATATGAACCAGGCGACCAATACGAAGGGTTTCGGGTTTACAACACCGAAGCTCATATTGTTGGGTCAGGGGTTGACACCACCCGTCCAGCCACATAAGAGAGGCAGCGAAGGAGATCTTCCAAACAAGGAACTTCGCCTGGAAACACCGTAGTACATGAAGCTAATAAAAAAGCTCATGGATTTTGTTGGTCCAAAACACAATGTGCATAAGGAGATCTATCAAATGGTAGCTAGCATACCAACTGTATATGATAAACTTGGAGTGGAATTGCACACGGTTTCCAACGATCCAACGAAACGCAAACCACTCCGACCGCACAAAGGAGCTGGGCGCAGGTGAGTGGAACACCATACAATGCGCAAGGGATCCAGAACTGATCCAACATAAAGAAGAAGAACGCTTTGCCTCTACCTAACAATCAACTTCGGAAGCTTAAACAAGTGCAGAGGCGCATAAATGACGCCCCCAAAAACCGACCGTATGGGAGATATACCTCCACAACTAACTTCCGATCCCAAGGGTGATCGGCAGAAACAGTCAGGAAGGACTGCAGGTGTAGTTTCTGACGGAGAACAATGGGAGCAGGCTGGCAGGAAAAAGAAGAAGAACCCGGCAAAAGCTCGAATTTAACCACTACTACCGAACGCATTAGTGGTCCATAAGGCACAGGAGGAGACGACTTACGCCGAGCCGACATAATACAGAAAGTAAAGGCAGACCCCGCCTTGAAAGACATCGGGGAGAAAATCAAAAAGATCAGGACGACAGTAGTTACTTTGCTCTTTATGTTTGGGAAAACAGAGGAGAAGGAGATGGACGCCTACCGGGCGACTATCAGGAAGATACTTAAGGGAGAAGCGACAGTAGAGATGAGGATTCTGGAATCGGAAATGGAAGTCAGGGAACTGGACGAATGGGCAACCAAAGAAGAGGTAGTTGAACTCTTGAAATACCATATCCCAGACGTGAAGGAACTCACTATCAATGCGGTGAAATCTTTGAGGAAAAGCTGTGCCTCGACGCAGATCGCGGTAGTTTGCCTGCCGGCTGTTTACGCGAAGAAGGCGGCGATGCTTGGTAAGATCAGAGTAGCCTGGGGCACAGTGCGCATCCAGAAGAAAGTATTACCAAGCAGATGCTTCAAGTGCTGGCATTTTGGCCACAAAGCTCTTTTTTGCACCAAAACCTGTTTTCGATGCGGACAAGAAGGGAACAACGCACCAACGTGCAATGAGCCTCCCAACCGCATTCTCTGCAGGGAGAATGATCTAAAGAATTATTGTAAGCATACAGCCGGGGGATGGAAATGTCCCATCTTCCATAATGCCAGGAGAGCTGTCTAGGGTGCAGAAAATGCTAGTGCTACTTAATCTTAACTACTGCAGGGCAGCACAAGGCTTGCTGACACAGTGCCACGTTTTATTTTGGTTGTTATATTTGAAGCTGCCTACTACCTGGTACGTTTGTTTCCGACAGAATAGAGTATGCTTGGATATAATAAATATTATTTTTATTTACGTTTGTTATTTGTGTTATTAAAAATAACCCTTGTATTTACCTTTTTGTAATAATAAGAATAAAACATGTTTCGGAAAGATTACGAGTACTGTCGTCTTGAGTCATCTAGTGGACGAGTATCAAAGTACGTATCTGACTGTGGTGTATAATTGTGTTACTGGAAATTCTGATTTCTATTTAGTCATCTTTTAAGAGGGATCATTCTGTATCACATATTATTGAAGTCCAGTCGTCGTTGGATAGATGACATAGATATTTAGGTGTACTACTGGATTTCTGGACCTTGTAGGATTTTTAATTTTCACTCAGTCGCCATTTTGTCGTGTTGGGAATTTTCCTATTATTGGTTAGTTCTATTTTCTTTCTTTTCCTAGACTGTCGTATTCAGTATCATACAATACGTTTATTTTTAATAGATTCCAATTAATACGAGTATTTATCAAGACGCTACCGAGACCCCTGTAATTTTTTTTCTGGGTGGTTATTGCTTTATACACCCCTTGTGATATGAGAGGATCAAGCTATAACCCCTTACTAGCAAAGGGTGAATTATTATAATATTTAATTTATTTATTTAATTTTGCAATTATTTTATGGTCTTGATTTTTACTAGTCAACGGGACAGCTTAAATGTTAACTTGTATTGATTTTAGTTTTATTATCAGTAAAATAATTGGGAATAAAAGTTCTAAAATTATTTAATTTGTATTCCCTTAGCTTATGTATTTTTGAATTGGGGAAAAATGGATTTATTCATATTATTTGTAAAACATGGACTAGTAAGTTTGTATTATCTTGGCTCAATTATTTTCAAATTTGAAAGAAATAGAATGTTTATGTTAGTTTCCCATGTAACATTAGATCAGGTTAGATTTTGAGGGGGTTACAATGTACTGAAACCTAAGATTTATCGTGCCCCCCCCCTGATCTCAATACTACTACAGCTCGTCTTCTAGTTCTAGGGTTCTGATGAACTATAGTATTTGGGACGACTTCAACGAGGTTAGATGCTCACTCTCACAAGTTTTTTGTCTGAAGCATTTGTTGCGTTGGCTTGCAATGGCGAGGCATTCTAGAACTAGGTAATCCGGAGTTTCATCCTCCTCCCCACAGAATCTACACTTGTCAATTTCTGCTAGACCGATTCTTATTAGGTGCGTCTTAAGGCGGCACTGTCCTGTAAGAATGTCCGTGAGGATATGTAGCTTATTTTTACTGAGATCCAAATATTTTTGGATCTGACAGCGTCAAAGCTCCGCATGAATTTTTGGAATGTTCCAGCTCGGGAAGGCACCGCCAGAGTGCTCCTCTTTCAGTTTCCTCTTTTCTCCGAAGCTCTTTCTTATAGGAGCATATTCCTACACCACAGAAAGGCTCAGGGCCAATAAAGGGCGTTTGTGCTTCTTTCCTGGCAAGTGTATTGGCCTCATCATTTCCCGTGATTCCCGAGTCGCCAGGAACCCAGATTAAGGAGACCCTGTTATTCTTACCTAATTTATCAAGTTTTCTTCGGCACTCCCATGCCAACTTTGAATCAATGACATGGGAACTCAATGCTTTGATAGCTGCTTGACTATCAGAATGGATCGATATGTCACATTTCTGATAGTTTCTTTCAAGGTTAATTTCCACGCATCTTTCGATGGCAAGTATTTCTTCCTGAACGACGCTCGGAAATGAACCTAACAATAATGTGTATCTGGTGCCAGACCCAAATACTCCAGCGCCTGCTCCAGTGATGGTTTTTGAACCATCTGTATACCATTTAATGGTGTTTTCTACCAGAGTTTGGGTGGTGTATTTCCTTTCCCAGTCTCTCCTCTTAATTAGCATCGTAGTTAAATTCTTTTCGATACTTTCTTGATTATTTCGTCACTGGGAAGATTCGCTGATAAGATGTATTTTGTTAGAGAGGACCAGGCTCCCTGATTTTGAATATTCTCATTGCCTGAACTTTTCTTAGATATTCTAAGAATTGCCCCTTGGGCATATCATTGTATGTGCTCTACTTAGACACTTTCTCATAGCTCCAGTGATGCACACACAGGCACCCTTTGTCGAGGGTCTTCCTCGTGCTGTACTGACTTGCTTTTGTGTGCCAAACTATTGCCCCATACGTAATTGCTGGTCTCAAAATCATGGCGTACATCCATCGCATTATTTTTGGGTTACAGCCCCACCTCTTACCAGCTAGATTTCTGCACTCCATAAAAGCTCTTATTGCTTCACTAGCAGTTATTTCAACATGCTCATTCCACAGAAACTTAGGGTCCAGGGTTATCCCTATCCATTCTATAATTTTCCCGTTTAAAGATAGGGGTTTCAAGGCTGGAAGTGTTCTTTTTTGGGTCAATGGAATTACTATGGTCTTATTTGGGTTAATATTTAGCCCCACTGCTCAATAATTCTGAGGCACTTTTGTAATAAATCACACAAGGTGCTCTCGAACTTGCCTCCGACTATTAGAACTATGACATCAGCATAGCCCATATATTCGAAGCCAAGCTTTGTTAGCCTGTAGAGTAACTTATCTACTACGAGGCTCCCTAGAAGAGGAGATATCACTCCCCCTGGAGGTGTCCCGCGAGTGGCTTTAACTGAAGTGGTTCGATTCCCCACTTTTGTCTCGGCTATCCTCGTCGTCAACAACTCATACATCCATTTCACAATGATTTCATTTACTCCTCGCCTTGCCTTGCCTTGCCGCAGGAGTTCTGGAAATTCATCCACTCCTGGTAATTTATATAATTTATATGATTGAAATGTATTTATTGCCGATACCAACAGTTGTCTGGTAAATATTTTCTTAGCAATGTCCCAATCTTCCTTGCGGTATTTTTTGGTGTAAGTCATTGCTATTTCAAAGCTAGTTCTAAGAAGAAGAATCGATCATTTCTCTTCACCTTCCGTGTATGATCCGTCTGGCTTTTTCAGCGACATTCTGGGGTTAGTTCCCCCATTTGCCATGACCTTTTGTAGTCTGGTCGCTGTGTGAGTGGGAGTGATCTTCTTACAAAAGGCTTGGAAATTGAGTATCTGGGCCTTCCTAATCTCTTTTTTGTACTGAGTAAGCTTCTCAGTATACCCCTGCCAATTACTGTCACGTTTGGCTCTATTGAAGAGCCGACGGACCTCTTTTCTAAGGTTTGACAGGTTCTCATCCGATCAAGGAGCATCCTATTCTGAACTGAAATGAAAAGCTTCCATTATTGGCTCACTGATTTGTTCGACTCTTTATTCCAGATCGTAGTGCGGGTGATTCCCCCCATTCACTTCGACGTGTTCCAAATTGTCCTTCAGATTGGTCTTGAAGAGAGACGAATCGGTATTTACAGGATTTCGGATTGTAGGAATCGAGGTAGTATCTCCCTCTATCCTAAATTTGATGATCCCATGGTCGGAAAGTGATGGCACGCCATCACCCTCCGATTTTTTACATTTTCCTAGCAGCAGCATTAACGATTGTAACGTCCAGTACCTCTCCTCTTGCTCTCGTCACAAAAGTGGGGGTTGTCCCAACGTTTAAGGTCTCTTGGTTATTTGCTAAGAGATATTCTAATAAACACTCACCTTTGGCGTTGTTGTTAGTGCTTTGCCACACGGTATTATGTGCGTTGGCTTCACAACCAATTATGATTGGCAGCCGTATGCTATTGCAGTGTCTCACTAGCTCTTGTACTTCTTCTGGCGATGTCATTGGCTTGTCTCCAGCGAAGTAGGCAGAGACAATGACGATGTCTCGGTCGAAACCGCCAATGTTGAGGTAAACCATAATTGGAACAAGGTCCTGTGACACGTATTCTGAAATACAAATATATTTTATGTTATTTCTTATGATTACTCGGGCACGCATAGATACTTGCCTTTGATCATAAATCAATTTAAAATCCTTGCATGCCAAACCTATGGTTTGGCATTCTTTGTTGATCCATGGTTCTTGGATCAGTGCAATATCCAGTTGTAGTTTAGCGAAGAACACACACACTGTTGTGATCCAAGATGTGCTATCTAAACAAAGTTGTCCATTTTCTGTAGCCCTCTCTTTTTCTTCCATACCAGCCCTTTCCATGGATCTTACAAGAGAGGCTTCCAATTCCTAAAATGATTTTGTACATGATAATCTCATATTATATGTTTTATCTATTTGTGTTTAAAATTGTATTCACCTTTCCTAGCTCATTTTCAATATTGTAAATTGGAGCTCACAGTATGCATATCTATGCGTTTGTTTGAATTGTCAAGAGTGGAAAGACAGAGAAAAAATAGGTGGCAAGTAGTATATCTGGATTTATTGGACCCGTTATTCTCGTTCTAGTGAGCTGAAAATCAATATAGTTCACCTGCGAGACACTGAAAAATATCCAATCATAAAATTGGTCACTTGTATACACTCCGGAGGCTGTATTGTGCTAACAAACTGAAATTTCTCCAAAAATTGGAAAAAAATGTCGTACTTCAAGTACTATAGCACCCGTTCTACTGCCTCTGGTGATCTAAAAATCAGTGAGGTTCATCGGTGGGATGTCGTGAATACTATTCTATAATAAAATTGGTGATTTGTACTCTGGAGGCTGTATCGTGCTAACAAACTGAAATTTCTCCAAAAATGACGAAAATGTCGTACTCCAAGTACCATAGCACCCGTTCTACTGCCTCTGGTGAGTTAAAAATCAGTAGGGTTAATCGGTGGGATGTCGTGAATTATATTCAATAATAAAATTGGTGACTTGTTGTACTCTGGAGGCTATATCGTGCTAACAAACTAAAATTTCTCCAAATCAATAGGATTCTTCTGTGAGATGTCCTGAACAATATTCTATCATAAAGTTGTTGACTTGTTGCACTTCGGAGGCTGTATCGTGTTCACAAGTCATGTTACGAAAAGTGGTCGACGACGACGACATACAGACAGGATTTTTTTCTAAAAACCATTTTTTCGTGTTGTCCTAGCTGAAAAACGTGGAAAACTCCAAAATTTCAACTTTTTGGGGGGTGAACAAATAGTTTTCTTGCATATTAGATGGGTTGGACGAATAAAAACGTTACTGTTTTAAATGAGACTTACTAATCCTAGATAATTCCACAATATATTGAAAATGTTAAAAAATCTAAGAAATTTGACAAATGTTTTGATATTAAATATCATCGTCAGAATGACAGAAGTTATAATTCATTTGATGCCTACTTGATGTTTAATAATTATTTTTGGCTAGACCAAAAAGTGACCTACCTAGTGATTGACTTAATATATGTTAATAGAAAAAAGAAGAAGATATGATATTTCGAATATTAAAGCTTAGATTGTATAAAAACCAAAATTTTATTTACCATTCAGGTGATTAAACATATGTGTATCTGTCATTTTATAGACGAAAAGAAGAAAATGAGCCAAGTATTTTTTTGTACAATGAAGGAAAAGTGTTTCAGTTCTAATTTCCACAACAAACATGATCAATCATTGCAAACAAGGTAGAAGCGAACTTGTACATGTTTATTGTATGTTTGCTTTTGAACTATACTACTCTATATACATTATTATTTGTCATTACAGGTTTTTCGCTTCACATTTTTTATTAGTTGTTTTAGGTTCTTTATAAGTTTTTCTTATCGTTTGTTATGTTAAATTGAAATTCCTCACTATGCCTTACTTTCTTCTTTCTATTAACTGTAAAGCATTGTATTACAAGTAAATATTTATCTGTATAATGAAGACATTCGGAAACTTCCTGTTTAATTATTTGTTTTTAGATGAAATTGAATATATTTACACATGTAGTTGAAAAAAGAGCCTACATGTCAAATAAAATTTGAAAGCAACCAACACAAACTCTGAAACTGTTAGATTGAGATAAAGTTGTGACACAATGTTCTGAGTTTTCAGACTAAATGGCCAATTTTCAATCATGTAAATTTGCAATTTTTCCGTAATTTAATTTTCTTAGCATGAAACAAACAAAAATTTATGATTATGAAAACATTTTATTATGTTAATATAAATGGTACAAATTTTGAAAGGTAGACTGTTTTTAAAGTATGTAAATTTTTCTTACATTCTGGATTTCTAGCAATTCCCACAATGCTGTCAGTTGGTACGCATACTATTAAATAGCATATGTCCTTCCATGCAATATGTAATGGAACTTGTATCAGGCGATATTAGTTATATTTTTCAAGTATCTCTATTATATTTTCATCAAAATGAATTATGTAAATTTAGTCTTCTGAGAGCGGTTTTAATTTTTCTTTATTCAGAAACTTGAAAGGTCACTTCACCTCAATAAAGTATTTTTCGCTAACTAACCCATATTATCATTAAAAAGGGGTTTCAAGAGAATTTTGAAAGGTGTTTTGATGATACTCGAACAAACAATCAGTATTATTTATCTTATATTTTCACATTAATCAAATAATCCAGTAAACATAACCTCAAAGATAGCTTTTGAAATCAAAAATATGGATTGCCGGATAATTTACATTATCACAACTATCATGTTTGATATCGGGTATATACGTTTACTTACTTTTTAACAATTTATTCCATTCAAATACACTTATGAAACGCTTAAATAATAAAAAATCTACAATCAAATGGAAATTCTTATGTCAGCAAGTTTTGTTTGGATACAATTTTAAAAAGAGAGATAAGGTTTCTGTGCTCAAAAAGAGTTGAAATATTTGAAACCAAAACATCCGAACAGCTGATCCAGAGATGCGTTTGTTTGAACCGTCAAGAGTGGAAAGACAGAGAGAGGAAATAGGTTGAATAAGTAAAAGCCGATTCAGTACTATTACTGACATCTATCGTAAATATTTTGAACCTAATAATTACTGGATAAGTAACTAGTATTGTGTACGTTTTTAGGTTTATATACCTGTGAGGAGGCCCTTCTTACACTTGCATTAAAAAAAATCTTTTTCTATGAACACCCGGAAAAAATTTGATATATGTGCTGGCATTTAGTACTTTTCTTAAAGTTCAAAATAATGTTATTTTGTTGAAAAACAACAGCAGTTCGTTTGTACATATTTACTTGTTGACCTTTGACATCAGATTGTGTCAACTAACTCTACAGGGTTGCCGGGCTACAAAAAAAATTCAGTACAGTATGAAAAAATTTATTTCTATGATTTATTCTATTGTCTAAAAATATATATATATCTTATTACTTATAACTTAAAATTTAGAAAAAAACTGATAACACTTCACTTCATTTCATCCTGTGGAATTTTTTTCAAATGTAACCATACATCTCCTTCTTTTCTTAAAATTAGCTCCGTGGAAACGAATTTGAATCCTTCACGGGTCTTGTCGCTTAAACTGACTTCATAATCTTTAATCAGCGTAGCTATTCCTAATTTGCTTTGTAAAAGACCGAAACGTTTTCCTGTAAATAAACGTAAAAAAACAATCAAAATCACACACTGACAATGACTTTAGAAATGTAATATTATGTTTAAAAAGGTATAGGAAAACTATCTCAAAAATAAAAAAAACATAAGCTCTTCTTTGGTTAAATTCCTCAATGCTAAAAACTCGCCAATTTCATTTGACTATTATTACGTCATATTAGTATTGGTTTGTTCTATCTCCACTTTTTGGTATTTAGAAATATTTACTTTTTTTAAAAGCCGGAATTGGTCTGCTCTATCTCCACTACGGCGCTCTATAGATGAAGGTCGCATAATGAATTTAATTTCTCCTATGTCCTAACATACAAAATGCAGTTAAAAATTGTTTTGATCTACCTCCCTACCACGCTTAGAAGCTCGATATTTCCAGCGCGATTAGTTTGTTTCTATAAAATAGTTTTGTTGTATCTCCAGAATAACCAACTAAATTGACTAGAATGGTGATAAAACGAAAAGATTAAGGTTATTTGACTAAATTCTCTATTAGTGTTATTTTGTTGTTTGTGATCTAATTTGTTGTAAAAGTAATATTTTTGTGTTATTATTAAATAACATGGATAGTTGCAATAGTTCTCCTACTCGCTCCAGAGGTTGGTCGGTAAGTAAATTTTACTTATCAGTTGATAACCAACAAATAACTGCTGAAAATTACATAAACATAACCTCACTTTTTTCCTAACTTTGCCACCAATTAGTTCGTTTAATAATCTGTTTAGACGAAAATAAATAAATGAATATCGTCAACTTTTGCGTAATGCATGTTGTGTATACCGGTGTTTACAACTTGTTTTTATAATTTCAGAATTATGGACGAAGTTTTTGAATCTTTATTGCCAACAGATTGTAACAAGCCGATCGCCTGTTACGATTTCTATCGGACTATGGTATTTTAATTTCGTCGTACTAATGCTTCGAAATCAAAAAACTTGTTTCTCTTCATGAAATTAACTGTCTCGACCCTTACTTCGTGGAATCTGCTCATAATAGTGTTTTAAATGAAACTCACGGTTTCTAGTTAATTCCACAATATTGATCTATCGAAACAATTGTCAATTTTTTAGAATTTTCAATAACTTTTATTATATTGTGGAATTAACTATAAACCGAGAGTTTCATTTAAAACACTATTGTGTCTCTTCCAAATTTCGTGCATTTAAACGATATCGTACATTGGAAAAGTCTCTTCCTATCAGTAAAATTCATGAGTTAGTACCTACATTGTTGTGGTTTCACATATTTGCTGCTATGCAGCCCCTGGGTAAACCCTATGAATAGAGAACACCAATAGAACAACACAAAACCGGCCTGGATGGATTCAGGACCCCATCTCCATCGACTAGGACCTAGCTGAGAGCTGAATAATTCCAGAACCTCTCCAAGATAAGTCCTTTGTCTTATATTCAATTCATGGAAATCTAGAATTGGAGATTTTTATTGTATAAAGGCGTTCGTATTCGTCTTGTATTTAGGATATGCAGTTAATCTGAATTATATATTGAGTTATCATTTAATTAATTTGCAGAGGCCTTTGATATTTGATTTCATCCCATTCTAGTATTAGCAATGGTAGTTTAACTGTAAAACCTTACAGTGGCGCCCCAGTTAATTGTATTTTTTGCTGATTACTGAGATGGCGTGGGAAATCTATATTAAAAGTTTACTTAGTTTCAATTATCAACTTAATTTTTTTGATTACTTCAACTTAAATTTCATTCCAGTTATATTTCACATTTTTATAGACGCTGTTTTATGATAAAATTTGCTTCAAAATTTCAGGTTATATAGTTTTCTTATTTGTTATTTTCGTTAGGAAGACATAGTAGATTTCACGATGGTCAATTTTTTGTTTTTCGTGACGGTAATTAAGTATATTTGCGATAATAGTTGACATTAAGGAAATTTGTCTACTAATTGTTTTACTGTTTTGGAAAAAGTTGTCGTAGTTTACAACTTTGATAATGTATGTTTTGAAATTATTTTGTTCTGGTATATTAAAAAACTTCTCGTGTTAATTGATTTTTGAAATAATTGCAAATCAGTCGTTCCTTTTTGAAATAATTAGTATACCAGTTTACTCGAAAGTAAATATAATTAATAGCGTGGAATATTTTTGAAATATTTAGTATACAGGGTCACTCATAAGTAACATTGTTAAATTTCATATCTTTAATTTACAGTTGTTACTTTAATTACTTTGCAGTTACCTTTAAATTTGTTTACGTAGGTCTTCCTGATGATGTGTTCTGATCAACATCCTGTTGATTCAAATTTATCTAGCCATAATTACGATTTGCGAATCAGATCTAGTTGTGATTCTGATTAGTTTGAATTTTTTTTGGATTAATATTTCTTGACGTGACTATTATCTTAATTTTGATTTAATATCAAAATATATCTTGAGTATTTTTTATTTGTTGTTGTCAACAATTGTGTTAGGTCACAAATACGTTTTGTGTATATGTATAGTAGAATTTCTTTTTACACTCTCGTATATGTCATGGTACCTCTCTATACATTATCTTTTATTATAGTTACCGATGTGCAAAAGCACATATATTTTTCTCTTACGCCTTTGTTTTGTTTCTTGATGTATCTTGAGTACATTATTTTGTATCTTTCTCTTATGTTGTGCATAATACAATTATGTATTATATTTGTGTTTATCGGATCGCTTTTGTTTTTGGGTTTTTGAAACGCCAAAAATTCTGTTCTGTCGAGAACAAACTTCCGTGAATGTTTCAAATTTTCTGAGATTTTCTTGCTTTATGCACCTTTAGAAATCAGTTTAGTTTGGAACGACTTTTATACTCAAATATTTTCTGAAATTTCTTGCTTTAGGCAAATTTTGGATTCAGTTTATTTTGTAGTAGTCCCTTATCTTTTTTGTTGTGTGTGTACTGAGAAATTCTGTTTTGCTTGGTAGCGTTTTTGTTCTCAGTATACGCTTTATTTTTATAGTCCCTCTATTGCTCAAATATTTTCTGGACTTCCTTGCTTCGGGCAAATTTTGGATTCAGATTATTTTGCAGTAGTGCCTTTATTTGTTGTGTGTGTACTGAGAAATTATCTTTTTGCTTGGTAGCGTTTTTGATCTCAGTATACGCTGTAGTTATTTTTATCTTCCCTGTATTTTGATACGAGAATAACACGTTCTTTTTGTTGCACGACAATTTATCGATTATTTGGGTGTACTGATACATACTGATAGTATTTTATTAAGGCATATATTAGTCTTCTTTTTGAGTTGTTGACAAAACTATTTTTTTTTGGATAACTTTCTATGTGGTTTGGAATACTACTATTTATAGTTTCGTTACTTCCATAGCGAAAGTGTTTCCGATTTATATTATTTTCTTCCATATATCTTAAAATTTCGGTTTTGAGTATTCTGTGTGTGTTATCGCTAAATTCTTAGCACTTGGTTCTGTTTTGGTGACCTTCTTCTTTCCAAACTTTCCGATGGTAGGAAAGATGGGGAAAGACCAAATCTTCTTATTGTTTTTCTCTTTGTTTTATAGTTACGTAATATATTTTAAAAACACACAAATATTTCAGTCACGTTAGAGAATTTTGTTAGTAGATTTCTTTATATTTTTTTTTCTATAATATCTTGCGATGTTTTTCCTACGCGCTTTACGCTCTCTCTATGAATCTGAGCGAACCATACTCTTCTGATACTTTTTCCTTCTTTTCTTCAGTTGATTTAGATTTTTTCTTTTGAGTTTAGTGTACCTGAGATCTTAAGCACCCTATATCACACTTAGTGATAATTTTTTTGTAGATAAGGAATGTAGTTGTTTTCTTATCTTATCGTTGAGGTGTTAGCATTTCATATTTTGGTAAAGGTTACCCCTCTATTTTTTTGGATATGTTGCAGAAGCGTTTAGCATCTCATATTTTTGGAGAGGCTACTCCTCAATTAACTTTTTTGATATTTTAGGATCTATGTACGGTACCAAGAACTGATATCGTTTAATTTTTGATAATTTTCTTGGTAATTAGAATTGATTACCGCATTTTGTTTCAATGTTTTGATTATAATTGCATATCATTCGCAATGGTTTATTATCGCTAATAGGAATACGCTCCTATTATATACATTTTGAGTTTACTGCATTTTGCTCTTTTCTTTTCTTGTTTTCTTATCTTCTCATTGCTCTTACCTTTCCATTTCCATTTCTCGTTTGTTTTCATTATTTTTTTTGAACATGTAAGCACATCTTCTTCTTTTGCTAATCACCACAATATTTATGTTTTGGCTACTTTTCTTCGAAGACTGTTTATGTTTAAAAAAAGTAATTCTTCGAATTCCTTTTTTTTCCGAGGAGAGGGGGTGTAACAAGCCGATCGCCTGTTACGATTTCTATCGGTTTATGGTATTTTAATTTCGTCGTACTAATGTCTCGAAATTGAAAAACTTGTTTCTCTTCCAAATTTCGTTTATTTAATCGATATCGTACATTGGAAAAGTCTCTTCCTATCAGTAAAATTCATGAGTTAGTACCTACATCGTTGTGGTTTCACATATTTGCTGCTCTGCAGCCCCTGGGTAAACCCTATGAATAGAGAACACCAACAGAACAACACAAAACCGGCCTGGATGGATTCAGGACCCCATCTCCATCGACTAGGACCTAGCTGATAGCTGAATAATTCCAGAACCTCTCCAAGATAAGCCCTTTGTCTTATATTCAATTCATGGAAATCTAGAATTGGAGATTTTTATTGTATAACGGCGTTCGTATTCGTCTTGTATTTTGGATATGCAGTTAATGCGAATTATCTATTGAGTTAATAATAATAATTTGCTGAACATTTGATATTTGATTTTCAGCAATTTATATTAACTTGGACCATCGCGTTAAAATATTTTTAGTATTTCGTTTTGTTAAGTTAAAGTGAATATTAGGTTTTCCAGCAATAATTTTTTTAGTTTTATTGTTTAATTTGAGTATCGCTTAAAAAGCTGGTGGCGTCCAATTTAATATCAATTGTTCACTCCATCCCAGTGATTGCTATAAAGATACATTAACTGGAGTCGAATACCACAACCTGAGAAAGAGTCCCAAGCCGGTGGAGAACATATGTTATGAAATGAAGACGAGTCGTCGTTAACTCATACAGAAAGCGGGGTAGAAAGAACTGTAGAACAGACTAAAAGCAGTTCTAATTCACTTGATCTTAATATAAATAGTACGGATAGTCCCGCTGTTACTTAATATGATAGTAGTAACATAATGGCCATTGATATCGAGCTTGACGATGGAACCATTATACCTGGATCCAATACAGCCGTTCTTGTTAACGATATGAATGAAACACAGAAAACCCGAAAATGAATTCGTAATCCTGATAGTTGGAAGCAAAATGTTCGAAAGAAGAAAAGAGAAGCCGGACAAGAGTATGAAGATATTAAAAGAAACGTGCAGGAGAAGAAAACAATTAAATTTAGTTGCAGTTGTAAATATCAGTGTAGCAAAAACATTACCGAAGATGATAGAGCACGCATTCATGAAGCATTTTGGAAACTATCTGACAACAAAAAAGGTCACTTTTACAGCGAGAATATTAAGAGTACTTCGCCTGCCAGAAAAAGAACGAAAAGCGAACAATCAAGAAAATCGTATTCATTTTTTTACTATTTTAATGTCAATAATATAACAATTCGTGTATGCAAGAAGTTTTCTTAGGAACCTTAGATATAAGTTCCTAGAGAATTCAATATTTCTTTAATATGTTCAAGACAAACATTCAAGTGTTCCTGGATCCCCTCTTAAAGGAAACAATGTGAAGAAAAAGATCTCAGTTGAGAAAAAAAATGACGTCAGAGAGCATATAGACTCTCATTACTGTCGTGCTTCAACAAGTAAGACGTCTCTGGAAAGCAATCTGAATGTGTCTAAAATGTATTCGCTTTATTGTCAAACCTCTCAAAATCCAGTAAAGCTTTATATGTACAGGAATATTTTTGACACATAATTCAATATTGCACTCCACAAACCTAAAAAAATATTGTTTGAAAAATGTATAGAATTTGAAGTAAACAATATCATCGATGATATTGATTTATCGAAACATTTGTCAATTTTTTAGAATTTTCAACAATTTTTATTATATTGTGGTATTAACCAGAAACCGTGAGTTTCATTTAAAACACTAATATGAGTAGATTCCACGAAGTACGGGTCGAGGCAGTTAATTTAATTCAAGAAAATGATATATTAACTCACGAAAAACATTCAAAGAGATCGAATGAGTCTAAAGAAGAAGGAGACAAGTACAGAGAAAACAAGGATCCTCTCACTGCTACAGTCACGTTTGACATGGAAAATGTATTTTGTTTGTCAAAAACTATTATAGGAAGTCAGTTTTATAAACAGAAACTCATATATTATAATTCAACTGCACACTGCAATATAAGTAAAGTAGTATATTGTAGTATTTGGAATGAGGGAATCTGTGGAAGAGGTAGTGTGCATTTAGCAAATGCTGTAATTAAGATTTTAAATCACTGGTAAAAGATAATCCAGCTATCGAAAAAATGATTTTGTGGTCGGACAGTTGTGTTCTGCAAAACAAGAATTCCTTTATGTCGGTAGCACTTCAGAGTTTTTTGAATTTAGGGAGCAATAATCTGCAAACAATAGAACACAAATGTTTTGAGCCTGGAGACGGAAATATCCTAGAAATAGATTCAGCACATAGTGTTATAGAAAGACATATAAGAGACCAGGATATCCACAGTCCATTAAGCTTATTGAGCATATCAAAATCTATTCCACCAGGAAAGTTAACAGCCTCAGGATTATCTCAACTATCAAGCTGTAGCTACACAACTTCAATACAAAAAAGTGCCTTATACACATGTGAAGCGCTTGCAGTATAAAATAGATGAGCCCTTTGTAGTAAAATATAAAATGTGTTTTCTTGATGAATTCACTGCTGTGCGGATCAATAAGGAAGTTACTCTAAGAAAACAAAAAACTCCCGTTGTAAATTTCAAAATAATTCCAAAATTAACGGGTAATGACTTAAAAAGTTCTATTAGCGATGCTAAGAAGACAAGCATTGCAATCTATTCTAAATAGTATGCCAGAAGAGGATAAAATCTTATATATTCAAACGTTTTTAAAGAGCTTTTATAATTTAGACGATTCAACCCGACCAAATAAAAAAAACAAAGTCAGTGCTATGACTATATCAAGTAAAAATGAGCAGAGTTCTAGTACAAATACACCAAAAAGTAATAAAACTAAAAAAGTCACTCGAACGCTTGAATTTGAATAGATTTATTAGTAATAATTCAGTAATTTAATTAGTGTTTTTAAATGAAACTCAAGGTCTCTAGTTAATTCCACAATATAATACAAGTTATTGAAAATTCTAAAAAATTGACAATTGTTTCGATAAATCAATATCATCGTCAGAATGACAGAAGTTACATTTCATTTTATGCCTACCTGATGTTTAGTAGTTATATTTTTGGCTAGACCAAGAAGTAACCTAACTTGTGATTGGCTTAATTTATGTTTATAGAAAAAAGAAGAAGATGTGATATTACAAATATTGAAGCTTAGATATTATTGGCCCTATGGTGATATCCTGGATATCATTATTCCAATTAAGATCAGTATAACTGTGCAATGATATAGAAAACCAGGAAAACTATATCTGCTGATCTTTACAATTATCACTTAAGAAGACAGTTTATTAGTGGAGAATTCCCTAGATTTAACTGTTCATTGACAACTTCATATTGTGGGTTTCTTAAATGTCTTCTAATTTCCAGTTCTTCAAGGAAATCCAGTTCTTGTTTCTTTTCACAAATATGCAGCACTTCTAGTTCTGTGTTAGGTGTCAATGAATGATTGGTGTCAAGTAGATGTTTTGCGTAGTGAGATTTATCTGGTTGTTTTAATCTGTAAGCTCGTAAGTGCTCACTGTATCGTATTTCAAAATTCCTAAGGGTCTGACCCAAATAGACAGCATTACATTCTGGACATTTGAGTTTATATATACCTGACTTCTTTAATAGTGGTATTTTTGTTTTTACATTTAACAATTTTGTACTAACGTTACTTTCTGTTTTAAAAGAAATTGTTGCATTCGTTGCTGAAGATATTATCTTTGAAATATTATTAGAAATATTTCCTGCATATGTGATGGTTTTATAAGTTTTAATTTCATCAGCTTGTTTAGGATATATTAGTTGTAATGCCACTTTTTTCTCTTTTTTACTAATTAGTTTATTTATCATATCTAATGGATAACCGTTAGATGTTGCTTTTTGTCTAATTGTATTAATCTTTCTATCAAAATTACATTTGTTCATAGGAACTGAAAAAGCTCTATGTATCATTGAATTATATGCTGCTAGTCTGTGTGAGACAGGGTGGTTAGAATTGAATGGAATTGTCACATTAGTCTGTGTTGGTTTTCGGTAAATTGAATAATCAAGTACATCATTAACTCTTTGAATTTTTAAATCAAGAAAATTGATTAAGCTATTTTCTTCAATTTCTAATGTAAATTTAATTTTCGGGTGTAAATTATTGATGTGGTTGAAAAACACATCTAATTGTCGCTCACTACCCATAAAACAAGCTAATATGTCATCCACATATCTATACCAAAATAAAATATTTTTCGAAATATTACTTTCAAAGATCTTTCTTTCTAAATTGTCCATAAAAATGTTTGCTAAAATAGGTGAAATAGGGCTTCCCATTGGTAAACCTTCATTTTGAATATATATCTTATTGTCAAAAGTGAAATAATTCTGATTAATGCATACATCAAATAAATTAAGTATATCTGATATTATTCCTGGATTAATATTTTTATCTTCTAGTAATTTTCTTACAAGTATTAGACATTCTTTAGGAGGAATTTTAGTAAACATATTAGTTACATCGAACGATATGAGTTTATAGTTATCTTGCAAGTGGATTGATTTCAACTTTTTGATTAGTTCTATTGAATTTCTAATTGAGTACTGAGATTCATATCCATAAGTATTGAGTATATTGTTGAGCTTTTTTGCCAATATATTATTAGGAGCATTAACATAAGAGACTACAGGTCTAATTGGTTTCGTTATTTTATGTAATTTAACTGTTCCATATAATTGTGGACAATGAGGATTCTTATGTATGATAGACCTCTTTTCGTAATCATTTAAAAGATAATTTGAATTATTAACAATATCCCTTACATTATTAGAAAACTTCTTTGTTGGGTCTGCTTTAAGAACTTTTACACCGCTGGATTCTATAAAGTTATATACTTTGGAATTGTAATTTTCAGTCGTCAAAATGACAGTAGCATTCCCCTTATCGGATTTTGTAACTGTTAGGTTATGATTCTCTATCTTCTGTTTTATTGCGTTTAAAACTGAAATGTCATTTTTTGTTTGACGTTTAACTTTTGAAGGTTCAATATTTTTGATTAAATTGGCAATTTTTAATTTCTCATAAAGAAAATTATTTGAATTAGATTTTAAAGCTATTTCTGACACTGTAGCTATAATTTGTTTAATATTATTCGTAAATTTAGGTGGTATGCTGTACTTTAAACCTTTATTTGAAAATTCTATTTCACTATTTGTAAAATTAGTGTCTGAAAGGTTTTCAAATCGTGGTGCAAAGTGTGTTGGTATGTAGGTACTTAAAGTTTCATGATGTTTTGAGTATTGAATTTTATGTTGTGTGTGTTCAAGATTCTGTAGCTTCTTTTCTTGTTTCTTAAAATTCAATACACAAAACATCATGAAACTGTAAGTACCTACATACCAACACACTTTGCACCACGATTTGAAAACCTTTCAGACACTAATTTTACAAATAGTGAAATAGAATTTTTAAATAAAGGTTTAAAGTACAGCATACCACCTAAATTTACGAATAATATTAAACAAATTATAGCTACAGAGTCAGAAATAGCTTTAAAATCTAATTCAAATAATTTTCTTTATGAGAAATTAAAAATTGCCAATTTAATCAAAAATATTGAACCTTCAAAAGTTAAACGTCAAACAAAAAATGACATTTCAGTTTTAAACGCAATAAAACAGAAGATAGAGAATCATAACCTAACAGTTACAAAATCCGATAAGGGGAATGCTACTGTCATTTTGACGACTGAAAATTACAATTCCAAAGTATATAACTTTATAGAATCCAGCGATGTAAAAGTTCTTAAAGCAGACCCAACAAAGAAGTTTTCTAATAATGTAAGGGATATTGTTAATAATTCAAATTATCTTTTAAATGATTACGAAAAGAGGTCTATCATACATAAGAATCCTCATTGTCCACAATTATATGGAACAGTTAAATTACATAAAATAACGAAACCAATTAGACCTGTAGTCTCTTATGTTAATGCTCCTAATAATATATTGGCAAAAAAGCTCAACAATATACTCAATACTTATGGATATGAATCTCAGTACTCAATTAGAAATTCAATAGAACTAATCAAAAAGTTGAAATCAATCCACTTGCAAGATAACTATAAACTCATATCGTTCGATGTAACTAATATGTTTACTAAAATTCCTCCTAAAGAATGTCTAATACTTGTAAGAAAATTACTAGAAGATAAAAATATTAATCCAGGAATAATATCAGATATACTTAATTTATTTGATGTATGCATTAATCAGAATTATTTCACTTTTGACAATAAGATATATATTCAAAATGAAGGTTTACCAATGGGAAGCCCTATATCACCTATTTTAGCTAACATTTTTATGGACAATTTAGAAAGAAAGATCTTTGAAAGTAATATTTCGAAAAATATTTTATTTTGGTATAGATATGTGGATGACATATTAGCTTGTTTTATGGGTAGTGAGCGACAATTAGATGTGTTTTTCAACCACATCAATAATTTACACCCGAAAATTAAATTTACATTAGAAATTGAAGAAAATAGCTCAATCAATTTTCTTGATTTAAAAATTCAAAGAGTTAATGATGTACTTGATTATTCAATTTACCGAAAACCAACACAGACTGATGTGACAATTCCATTCAATTCTAACCACCCTGTCTCACACAGACTAGCAGCATATAATTCAATGATACATAGAGCTTTTTCAGTTCCTATGAACAAATGTAATTTTGATAGAGAGATTAATACAATTAGACAAATAGCAACATCTAACGGTTATCCATTAGATATGATAAATAAACTAATTAGTAAAAAAGAGAAAAAAGTGGCATTACAACTAATATATCCTAAACAAGCTGATGAAATTAAAAATTATAAAACCATCACATATGCAGGAAATATTTCTAATAATATTTCAAAGATAATATCTTCAGCAACGAATGCAACAATTTCTTTTAAAACAGAAAGTAACGTTAGTACAAAATTGTTAAATGTAAAAACAAAAATACCACTATTAAAGAAGTCAGGTATATATAAACTCAAATGTCCAGAATGTAATGCTGTCTATTTGGGTCAGACCCTTAGGAATTTTGAAATACGATACAGTGAGCACTTACGAGCTTACAGATTAAAACAACCAGATAAATCTCACTACGCAAAACATCTACTTGACACCAATCATTCATTGACACCTAACACAGAACTAGAAGTGCTGCATATTTGTGAAAAGAAACAAGAACTGGATTTCCTTGAAGAACTGGAAATTAGAAGACATTTAAGAAACCCACAATATGAAGTTTTCAATAAACAGTTAAATCTAGGGAATTCTCCACTAATAAACTGTCTTCTTAAGTGATAATTGTAAAGATCAGCAGATATAGTTTTCCTGGTTTTCTATATCATTGCACAGTTATACTGATCTTAATTGGAATAATGATATCCAGGATATCACCATAGGGCCAATAATATCTAAGCTTCAATATTTGTAATATCACATCTTCTTCTTTTTTCTATAAACATAAATTAAGCCAATCACAAGTTAGGTTACTTCTTGGTCTAGCCAAAAATATAACTACTAAACATCAGGTAGGCATAAAATGAAATGTAACTTCTGTCATTCTGACGATGATATTGATTTATCGAAACAATTGTCAATTTTTTAGAATTTTCAATAATTTGTATTATATTGTGGAATTAACTAGAGACCTTGAGTTTCATTTAAAAACACTAATATGAGCATATTCCACGAAGTAAGGGTCGAGACAGTCAATTTCATTAAAAAATCTTCGAGAGAAGATTTGACCCGACTGTACCAGAAGTTACTACAAAAACGTTACAAAGCATCACAAAACATTTGGTTTAACCAAGAATGCCTTGGAAAAAAGGTAATACCAAATTATGTGAATATAAAATGTCACACTAAAACACCACAAGCACAAAAAGCTATAAAATGTGCTCAACGAGTTTGGATAAAATCTGAATGTAAGAAATGGTTCAAAGTTAGAGACTCCTTAGACAACTACATAAAAGTTGTACATTCAGAACTCACATTCCAATTACATCCAGTAGAATTTGACTGTTTGGATGACAAAATTAGAGAAAATATCAGCACTATGAAGCATATGAAATTTAAGAAACAAGAAAAGAAGCTACAGAATCTTGAACACACACAACATAAAATTCAATACTCAAAACATCATGAAACTGTAAGTACCTACATACCAACACACTTTGCACCACGATTTGAAAACCTTTCAGACACTAATTTTACATTTAGTGAAATAGAATTTTTAAATAAAGGTTTAAAGTACAGCATACCACCTAAATTTACGAATAATATTAAACAAATTATAGCTACAGAGTCAGAAATAGCTTTAAAATCTAATTCAAATAATTTTCTTTATGAGAAATTAAAAATTGCCAATTTAATCAAAAATATTGAACCTTCAAAAGTTAAACGTCAAACAAAAAATGACATTTCAGTTTTAAACGCAATAAAACAGAAGATAGAGAATCATAACCTAACAGTTACAAAATCTGATAAGGGGAATGCTACTGTCATTTTGACGACTGAAAATTACAATTCCAAAGTATATAACTTTATAGAATCCAGCGATGTAAAAGTTCTTAAAGCAGACCCAACAAAGAAGTTTTCTAATAATGTAAGGGATATTGTTAATAATTCAAATTATCTTTTAAATGATTACGAAAAGAGGTCTATCATACATAAGAATCCTCATTGTCCACAATTATATGGAACAGTTAAATTACATAAAATAACGAAACCAATTAGACCTGTAGTCTCTTATGTTAATGCTCCTAATAATATATTGGCAAAAAAGCTCAACAATATACTCAATACTTATGGATATGAATCTCAGTACTCAATTAGAAATTCAATAGAACTAATCAAAAAGTTGAAATCAATCCACTTGCAAGATAACTATAAACTCATATCGTTCGATGTAACTAATATGTTTACTAAAATTCCTCCTAAAGAATGTCTAATACTTGTAAGAAAATTACTAGAAGATAAAAATATTAATCCAGGAATAATATCAGATATACTTAATTTATTTGATGTATGCATTAATCAGAATTATTTCACTTTTGACAATAAGATATATATTCAAAATGAAGGTTTACCAATGGGAAGCCCTATATCACCTATTTTAGCAAACATTTTTATGGACAATTTAGAAAGAAAGATCTTTGAAAGTAATATTTCGAAAAATATTTTATTTTGGTATAGATATGTGGATGACATATTAGCTTGTTTTATGGGTAGTGAGCGACAATTAGATGTGTTTTTCAACCACATCAATTATTTACATTAGAAATTGAAGAAAATAGCTCAATCAATTTTCTTGATTTAAAAATTCAAAGAGTTAATGATGTACTTGATTATTCAATTTACCGAAAACCAACACAGACTGATGTGACAATTCCATTCAATTCTAACCACCCTGTCTCACACAGACTAGCAGCATATAATTCAATGATACATAGAGCTTTTTCAGTTCCTATGAACAAATGTAATTTTGATAGAGAGATTAATACAATTAGACAAATAGCAACATCTAACGGTTATCCATTAGATATGATAAATAAACTAATTAGTAAAAAAGAGAAAAAAGTGGCATTACAACTAATATATCTCAAACAAGCTAATGAAATTAAAACTTATAAAACCATCACATATGCAGGAAATATTTCTAATAATATTTCAAAGATAATATCTTCAGCAACGAATGCAACAATTTCTTTTAAAACAGAAAGTAACGTTAGTACAAAATTGTTAAATGTAAAAACAAAAATACCACTATTAAAGAAGTCAGGTATATATAAACTCAAATGTCCAGAATGTAATGCTGTCTATTTGGGTCAGACCCTGAGGAATTTTGAAATACGATACAGTGAGCACTTACGAGCTTACAGATTAGAACAACCAGATAAATCTCACTACGCAAAACATCTACTTGACACCAATAATTCATTGACACCTAACACAGAACTAGAAGTGCTGCATATTTGTGAAAAGAAACAAGAACTGGATTTCCTTGAAGAACTGGAAATTAGAAGACATTTAAGAAACCCACAATATGAAGTTGTCAATGAACAGTTAAATCTAGGGAATTCTCCACTAATAAACTGTCTTCTTAAGTGATAATTGTAAAGATCAGCAGATATAGTTTTCCTGGTTTTCTATATCATTGCACAGTTATACTGATCTTAATTGGAATAATGATATCCAGGATATCACCATAGGACCAATAATATCTAAGCTTCAATATTTGTAATATCACATCTTCTTCTTTTTTCTATAAACATAAATTAAGCCAATCACAAGTTAGGTTACTTCTTGGTCTAGCCAAAAATATAACTACTAAACATCAGGTAGGCATAAAATGAAATGTAACTTCTGTCATTCTGACGATGATATTGATTTATCGAAACAATTGTCAATTTTTTAGAATTTTCAATAACTTGTATTATATTGTGGAATTAACTAGAGACCTTGAGTTTCATTTAAAAACACTAATATGAGCATATTCCACGAAGTAAGGGTCGAGACAGTCAATTTCAGTAATTTAATTGTTTAGTTTATTTATATTGGAACAATTTTGAGCTATTGTTTTATTCCATCTCCTTGTATTTTGTTCTATCTCTAGTGTTAATTACGAATATTTCGAAAATAAAGCTTTTTTTTCTATCTCCAAAACAATTTTTCTCAAATTATAGAAAAGTAGGTAATATTTAGCGACGATTAGTTAATGAAGGCTTATAAAAGACTTAAGAGCTAATTCTAATTAAAGAAAATATTCAAGGTAGGTCAAAAAAGAAAAAAGATATCCATAGTTTAAATTTCAAGTGTGTTTATTTCGAAACTAAGATTTTGGACATACAACAGACCAATACTCATATGACGATTAGTGGATGGACATATAGACCTTAGAAATTAAGATGGGTATTGGATCCTGTGTTTAGTGGGCATGAACTTAAGCACTTTATTATATTTTCTATGGTTCTTCCCCTGCCAAATATTGAATTAGATCTCCATAGGTTATTATGGGCAATAAGCGACGAGCATGTAAGGATGAGGGAGTTGGAAGGTAAGATATACCAATTCCACATCTGTACGCGATTAATTAGGTGGAATCTACATATACGCTACAGGTAGTTAATTTATTTTGGCACCTAATAGTTACTGCTACGGTGGTAAGTGGCAATAACGACGAGAATAAACCGTTAGAAGTGAATATAGATGTACCACCACTAGCTCTATTGAAGTTTTCACGTATGTAGTGATAGCCTTCGGAGTTTATTAATTAGGGAAATTTAGAGACTTTTGAGTTTGTTTCTTGGAGAGTATTTGGATGTTTTGCTCGGATATAAATTGTTGGTTTCTCTCTAGGCAATTCCATTGAATCAAGTTGAAGATTTAAAATATATAAAAATTTACTTTGGGATATAATTGTATGAATTTATGGTGATTGCATCCGTTAGATTTTCATATGTACAGCTTTTATCATCGGATGTATTTTAGGATTAAGTTGATGTATTATTTCGTTTTGTATTCTCGTGAGTCCATTTTTGAGGGAATGTTCTTTGGTTTTTGAACGTAGGAGAGATAAATCGTTTAATTGTCCTTGTATGTTTGTAGTAAATGAAAGAGTTTCATTAAATGGGTCTGAGCTGCCAAAAAGTTTGTGTAATGCGGTCTTGATGCTGGATGCTAGTCTAGAATCTTCTTTAAGGGTTGTTTTAGGTTTTTTTGAAGTAGGTTTTCATATATTTTGGGATATTGCGAATGAAGGGGGAATCGTTCGGTATTTTGTGGGCGTAACTGCTTGAGAAAGTTGAGGAGTTGTTGCTGGCAGAGGATAGTACTTTCTTGTTGCCCTTGAGTTGAACAGTGGAATGTGGGTAATTGTTCTTGGTCTGTTTATGTTATATTAGTTTGGCCATCAGTGGAAGTTGGAATTTCAGACGCGATTACGGGAAGAGAGCTTGAGAATAGATAATTAGTTTGCAGTAATGAGTTTTGGATGGGAGTACTGAGAAGATTAGTACATGCCTCGGCATTATGGCCTGGTTGTTTGCACAAAAAACATTCCAGTTTATCAGTGGAGACAAAATTTCTATAGGAAGTATTATCATGTGTGATGAAAAGAGACGTTTGCACGGTGAAATTATTTTTATCTGGCAAAACGAATGTCATTCTACGGAAACTCATAATGTGCGCATAGTTGTCATCTGGTAAGACACGAAAGAAACGATTATTAAAAAAAATTTGTATGAGTTTTAGGATGCTTCCTTTGATGCCCCATGAATGAAGAGTCATGTCGCCACGCTGTATCGAAGACTTTTGTGATATCGATGAAAACTGCAAGGCAATCTGGTTTATTTGCGAAAGATTCGTGGATTTAGGATTCCAAATCAATGAGATTGACGTGTTTTGACGGAAACTACTTCGTTCTTGTATTAAAAGGTTTTTGTCTTCTAATGTACACAATAGTCTTTTATTTATGATTTTTTCCATTATTTTGCTTAGTACGTTGGTAAGAGATATTGGTCGGTATGACGTTAACTAAGTTCTTGGGCAGTTTGCCTTTGGTATGGGTATGACGATTGCCTGTGACCACGTGGATGGGAAAATATTTTTTGACCAGATTAGGTTGAATATTTGGCGAAGGTATGACTTGGCATTATGCGGAAGTTTTTGGAGAATGATTATTGGAATATTATCAGGTCCTGGGGCAGAATTTTTGGTTGTGTCTAAGGAGAAATTCAGTTCATCTATAGTTAACGGAATATTAAGTATGTTGTTGTCATGGTCATCGTAGTCTAAGAATTCGGCTTCTTTAGTAGTTTCAAATTCCAGAAATTCTTGTGAGTTGTTTGAGTTGCTCGAGTTGTGCTCAAAATGTGTTGCAAATAATTTGGTCATGTCTTCGTTATTTGAGACTGTGCTATTGTTGTGAGCTATAAAAGGAATTTTTGTAAATTTGTTTTTTCCTAATATTTTTCTTAGATTTTGCCACACGGTACTTAACGGTGTAGAGCTGTTTATGTTGCATGTGAACGCTTTCCAAGAGTTTTTTATTGCATTTTTTGTGATGTATTTTGCTTGGGCTCTTCTTCTCTTATACTCTAC
Organism: Galeruca laticollis; assembly: GCA_963921935.1. Classification (NCBI taxonomy): domain Eukaryota; kingdom Metazoa; phylum Arthropoda; class Insecta; order Coleoptera; family Chrysomelidae; genus Galeruca; species Galeruca laticollis. The sequence goes on along the minus strand of OY998181.1, from coordinate 99,972,593 downwards.
TAGGTTCCCCCGTGACTTATTTCGTTTTAGTTTATTAAATGACGCTTTGTATTGTTTAATAGCTTTATCGCATTCATTGTTCCACCACGGCAATGGTGTATGTTTTTTTAGTGTTTTTGTTTTTCCTATAAATTTTTCTGCTGCATCGGTAATAATTTTTGTGAATGAGTTCAAAATGACGATGTGATCATTTTCTAGATTAACGGGTAGTAGAACGACGTTTTCTTCAATGTAATTACTGAAATTTGGCCAATCAGCATGTTTTATTTTCCATTTTGGAACAGTAGGGTATGTAGTGGCGGAGTTTTGATCGGAGATCGTAATTTTGATTGGATAATGGTCGCTTCCATATAAATATGGTATAGTGTATCAGGAAATTAGAGGTGAGATAGTTGGATGGCATATTGATAAATCGATTGCTGATTTAGTGCTTGTGTGAACATTAAGTCTTGTAGGCCTACCGTCATTTAAAATATTTAGATTATGAGCATCTAGGATGTTTCTGCCTTTTGCGTTAGAATCTGTTGATCCCCAAATAGGATTGTGGCTATTGAAATCACCCAGTAAAATTAGAGGTGATGGAACTTGTGACAAAATGTTAGTGATGTCTTGTGAAGTAATTACTTGATCAGGAGGGATATATATGTTGCAGATATTAATTGTTTGAGGAATTTTGATGGAAATTGCTATTGCTTCTAAATTTTTATTAAGTGTTATATTGTGTGCTTTGTATGAAGTATTTACATAGATGGCTACGCCTCCGCTTGCTTTTCCCACGTTGTTCCTGTTTCTGTAAAACAGGAATAATTGTTGAAGTTGTGATTGTGTCGTCCTTTAAAGTTAGTTTCTCGACGCCAAGTAATTGATGGTGAAGTTTCGTGTATAAGTCTTTTGAGCATTTCATAATGGGTGTAAAACCCATTTATGTTCCATTGCAATGAATTGAAGATAATATTATGTAAGTTCTGTTAGGGAAACCTGAGATGTGGTAAGGAAAACGGCATATTATCCTGGTTTTAAAAGCTTTAGTTGTTTAATAATTCTCTTTTTTGTTTTAGTGCATTTGGTCTCTATTTGGCGATCAGAGGTATATGAATGTATTTTAGTTAAGAGTTGCGATAGTTCTAGTGTATCAGAGGTGTAATCTTTTGCTGTACTGATGGGTCCGCTAATCCTTGTACGTTCTCAAAAAAGTCGATTGTTTGTTCGAAAGATATTATTTGAGTTTCATTGTTGAATAATTTTTTGATAGGTGCCATTCGATTTTCCAGTATGATGGTTGATTTAGATGTGCATTTCGCTTTTTTGAGTTTAGCATCTGGTTTTCTGAAGCTTGTGTAAGATGTTGTAGTATCGGAAGGAGGTGTTATGATTTCGGTAATATTTCTTTTCCAAGTTGCTCTATTTTTTGGGTTATCGATGTCTGTAGCCGTCGATGTTTGTGGAGAATTTGATATTTTTCCTAGGGATCTTTTGATGCTATGTGTTTCAGCAATGTGAGTGATATTCGAAGCTGTGGTAGCTGTTGTTATATTTGCTTCAATAGACATGGTGATTGAAATTGAAGATATATTTGTTAGTGGCTCAGAGCTTTGCTCGTTTGGTGAGTTTAGAGTAGGTTGACTGGTTGTAGTTGTTGAGTTATGTGAAGAAGTGTTGTCTGTTGGTTGTGGAGGCAACTTTGAAGTGAAAGCGCTAGATAAGTGACCATGTTGTTTGCAGTGATAATACGAATTATCTACAGCAAGAAAAATACGGTATGTGGTGTCATCATAATTTATCAATACTGAGTCTGGTATTGGAATTGCGGGAGGTTCAATGTATACTTGCCTCCTGAAACTGAATATGTGTTCATAGTCGGGGTTGTTGGTGCCTATTCTTAAAAAGGAAATTGCAGAAGAGAGCTTGAAGCCGAGTTGTTGAAGTTCCCTCTGTAATACGTCGTGTGGAATGGTGTGACATACATTAGATAAAAGTAGTCTTTCATTTGGTGTGATAAGTCTGCGTGCTTGTATCACTTCGTTATTAATTTTTATGCGCCCATCATGTTTAATGATAAAGTCATCTACGATTTCCTCACTTGAGAGGTAAATACATATCCGATTGTTCGAGATTCTAGATGTGAATAATATGTTTTTCGGACTTATCGTGGAGCCAATAGCCAGGAGATATTCTTCTAATTTTATATTGTTTAGAGAACTAAAAACGATGACTTGTAGTTTAGATAGTAAAGTGGGTATGGTAGGTTGTTGAGGTTGGCTAGCTACTTTGGAGTACGAAGGTTGAGATGAAGGTGGAGGTTGAGGTAAGACTTGTTGTTTTGGTATCGTTGAATGTTGAGTTGGAATTGAGTGTTGAGCTGAAGGTACATTTTGAGATAAAGGTGACTGAATATTGATGTTGTAGCAGGTTATAATATTGTCGGTTTCCATGTTCCGCTAAGATTCGTTTTGCCTGAATACGGCTCTGTGCCGCATCGGAACCAACTGATAAGGCTGGTAAATGGTACGATACCGGTTTTAATTATCATTGAATGAATGTGTTTACGTTGAAATATAATGAAATATGACACAATTTCTTAATAAAAAAGCAAATTTAGGCTCACTTTGTTAGTCCGTGTCATTCACTATGTAGTTATGATCACTTGTATACAGTTTTCTTGAAAATTATTTATGATATTTCGCTGTGATGTATGAAGGAGCTGATTTCAAAAACACGTTGTGTAGTTTTCGATCAGAGCCGACCTCTCCTTGCGTTTTTCTCATTTCCATGACAACTAAAGGTATACTGATGTGACATCACATTTTACATTACTAGTTCTTATTTCCATTTTTTGTAGTAATAATATAATATAATGATTTAATAATAACATTTTATGATTTCAAAGTGCACCTATTAAAAAAGTAGCGTATTCGTGGATAACCTGTCTTTCAAACACTTGTTCTGTTTCGAGCACTCCGGCTGCGCCGTCGTGCTCGAAAAATCGCGCGTCTTTGATAGACATTTTCATCTACTTATACTTTAAAATACTATTTTGTGTTAGTTTTGTGAACTACCCCATCTAGCGGTGGAGTAGTAAACTTGAAAATAATTTTCATCAGTTTCTCGTATGAGAGTTTGTAATAGATATACTACCAAAACTGCCATCTACGGATGTCAGTAAAACTTTGCGCCATGTACACGTCTCAAATTACTCTAGAAAGAATAAAATTTGCATTTAATGAACAAATAAATCACCTAATCAAATTTAATTTTTTGAAATCACGTAAAACACCATGTCGTCTATTAAATTTATTCACCTTTTTCTATTTTCAATTGATACTTACAAAGAAACATTCTTCCAAATAATTCTCAATTTATTGACTGAAATTTATTCAGATAAAATTTTTATATATATACATAGTTATTTTCCAACTAATTTTAAAAGCTAATCTAAAAAATCATTTGGCAATAAAAAAATTTATAAGACTTGGCCCAATTTTTGGTATAAGGCGGCAAAAAATGTTCTGGTCTGTTTATAAATATTTATTTAACCAAATTGCCCATTTGCTGGAAACCAACAACACATTCAAAGAAAACATTGATACTAGTTTACAGCTACTATCAACTCTTTGGATTTTGAGCACTCCAGATAGCTATAGGTATAGTAATAAATTATGAAATATTTACATTGATTTTATTTTGTAGAAGCATTGCAAGCAGGTTTGATGTGGCAAAATCCTCTCTGTTTGTGTCAATAGATTGAGTAATCCATGCAATTATTTCGATTACCGACAAAGTTTTGAAATAGCCAACACTAGAAAAAAGAACTCAAAGTGAGGAACACTTTTATTCTATGTGTAAATTTCATGGTTGTATTGGAGCAATCGATGGAACATACATTCCCATAAAAGCACCTCATGAAAATCCAGTGACATACATAAATAGAAAATGTTTTTATGGTGTAACGTTACAAACCATTTGTGATAGCAAAAGGAAGTTTTTAGACATTTTCTGTGGTTATCCCAGCAGTGTTAGTGATATTCGAATTTTTAGGTATTCAACCATATTTAAAAACATCATAAGACCAAAGATGTTTGTTTTCAACCAGGCTCTTTCATAATCGGAGATAAAGCATATCCAGTATAAGATTGGTGTATAGCACCTTATAAATATAGAGGATATCTCCATATTTATCAAGTTAGATTCAATACCCAACTTGCTAAAGCCAGACAGGTTATTGAAAGGGCATTTTGTCTGTTATTTGGCAGATTCAGAAGATTGAAATATTTAGACATAAATCGTACAAATTTAATTCCCCACGTTGTTCAAACTGCCTGTGTTCTACGCAACATATGTTTAATGCTTAACGATGATGAGGCAAATTATGAAGGAGAGGACAATTATTTCTGCATGAAGTCAATGCAATAGTAAATAACATCCAAAATATTCAAGAAATGGAGAATGAAAGAACTAGAAATAGAAAAATAGCAAATAATTTTGATTAATCTAGTTTTGTAGTTTTTGGTTAAGTTAGTTATACCTATTTGTTTTATTTATTTTGAAGCCAGTTAAAACATTTATTTCTTTTTTTTCTGCATTTTATTTCCTGATCTTAGTATATGGTTGTATTTCTATTGAATGCATAAGTATTCCATAATAAGCTACATCTAGATGACAAATAAATACCTAAAATATTTTCACTTATAGAGCTTTAAAAGGGCGAATTTTCTTGAAAAAATTGGCAAATGAGAAAAAATGTATGGAAAATAATTAGAGCTCGCGGGAGATTCGGTAAGAAAATTTTATAACTACATTGTATTTGAAATAATACCATTTTTTTACTTTCCCTTTTCCCTTAGTAAAAAAGTAGGAATCAGTCTTAAATAAATGTATTACTTCTTACTATATACAGGGTGTCCCGGGACTAATGGGAAAAAAGTCAGGAGCGTATAATCTGAGCCAAAATAATGTTACTACTTCATATAAACTTTCTCTATGCAGGCCCTCGTTTTCGAGTTATAGGCCTCCAAAGTTTTAATTTTGAATTTGGTTTTTATTTTTATTTTTTGTACTAGTTATTTGATCTTTATAAAATTCACGGCAAAGCTATATTGTACATGTATGTTTATTTTGGTGAGGTAAACATATTTGCAGTAGTGCCTTGATGCCAGGGACGGACTACTCGCAATGGTTAGTGATACAAAATTTTTGCAGGGATGGCACACCCTGTATAAAATTATCGAAATTGACTTCCCCACACATTACGCTAACGAAAAGGTACTCCTGTTGGAATTCGATAAAATAAGCCGTTTGGCTAATATTTACAGTTTTATTAATACACTACGTATAAATTTACCTAACTAATTTATTTATATGATGTCCAAGATTTACCTATAGTACTACAAAAAAATAAATTGATGATATCAGATGATAAAAACATTAAGAACTTATTTAATGGGTATTAAATAGGTACGCAAACAACGTAATTAGTTGCTTTTAATCAAAATAACGAACACAACATTATTAAACCATTAAGAAAACCTCAAAAAACACAAGTTTTAAAACATTAGACTAAAACTAATTTTTAAATAACAACAAAAACTAACGTTATTCTAATAAATGTACAATATGAGCTTCTCCCACTTCCACGCACATTCTAAGTCTACGAAGGTTGTTTCTTTGCACTTGAAAGAGCAATCCCACATTATTTCTAATAACATTGCAGCGTAACACAATTCTCTCTATTAAATTTTGCCTTGTTTGCACAGGTGTTGCGAATATCTTACTTTTGAGATAACCCTAGAGAAAGAAATCCACAGGATTAACGTCTCTTGATCGCGGTGGCCATTGAAAAGGGCCTCCACGACCAATCCATCTATAAGGAAACCTTGTGTGTAAATGCTGTTGTACGTCTAAACTGAAATGAGGAGGGGCCCCATCATGCATGAACCATAAATTCCTACGAGTTTGTACTAGCACATCATCAAACAGGTTCCTTAACTCATTTTGCAAAAACTCCAAATATCTCTGACCCGTCAAAGTACCGTCAATAAAGTATGGCCCTATCAAATGATTGCCAACTATTCCTGCCCAAACATTAACCATGAATCTATGCTAACTCCTAGTTTGGATAATGCCATGTGGATTCACATCATCCCATAAATGCTTATTATGAGAATTTATGACTCGATCTCTGGTGAAACCGGATTCGTTCGTAAAGAGAACGTTACTAATAAATGTATTGTCTGCTTGTTGTTGTCGCAGAAAGCAATGGCTATACTCAAGTCGTGCAGGATAATCAGCCACTGTCATATTGTGTACTTTTTCATGTGAAAAGGATATAACAGCCGTTCTGTTAGAACTCGATGAACAACTGATTTCGATACGTTATGTTCTCTTGATAATTTTCGTAAACTCGTTGATGGTTCATTATCAACTGCATTTAACAAGTCTTGTTCGACTGCCACAGTACGTACGCTTCGTACTGGACCTTCTCCACCTTTTTTGGCAAAAAACTTCCTAAAATTTGAAATTTTGTTTTGTATACATGGAAAATTACATTTACTTATTCATACATGTTTCTCGTATCCTGAGATAAATACGCTCAAACATTCGTCTGTCTGGCAATGAGCTGTTTGCAAAATGTTCTGCATGAAGCCTTCTGGCCTTTAAACAGTTTCGAGAAGCCAGTCCATACATTAAATGCATATCTGCGTACCCAATAAAAGTGAATTCCTGCCATTGTAACTGTTTAATTAAGTACTTATGAATTATTGACAAGTACTGACTACGAACTATTCTACACAACATTTGACAACTAATCTCCTATGGTTACTTGATAAACGGTAAAAACACTTTTAAAATTTTTTTACCAACTTTCGAATTAATAAGTCGTTAATGTTTCTTATCTTCTGCTATCGTTAAATTATTTTTTTGTTGTACTGTAGGTAGTAAATTTTGGACATCGTATTAATAAGTTAGTTCTACCTTGTTGTGTACTTATAAAAATGGTGAATGCGTAAATTGGTACGTAGTGCATTAATAAAACTGTAAATATTAGCCAATCGGCTTATTTAATCGAATTGCAACAAGAGTACCTTTTCGTCAGCTTAATGTGTGGGGAAGTCTTTTTTGAGGTTTTCTTAATGGTTTAATAATGTTGTGTAATTTTGATTAAAAGCAACTAATTACGTTGTTTGCGTACCTATTTGATATCCATTAAATAAGTTCTTAATGTTTTCATCATCTGCTATCATCAATATATTTTTTTGTAGTACTATAGGTAAATCTTGGACATCATATAAATAAATTAGTTAGGTAAATTTGTACGTAGTGCATTAATAAAACTGTAAATATTAGCCAAACGGCTTATTTTATCGAATTCCAACAAGAGTACCTTTTCGTTAGCGTAATGTGTGGGGAAGTGAATTTCGATAATTTCATACAGGGTGTGCCATCCCTGCAAAAATTTTGTATCACTAACCATTGCGAGTAGTCCGTCCCTGGCATCAAGGCACTACTGCAAATCTGTTTACCTCACCAAAATAAACATACATGTACAATATAGCTTTGCCGTGAATTTTATAAAGATAAAATAACTAGTACAAAAAATAAAAATGAAAACCAAATTCAAAATTAAATCTTTGGAGGCCTATAACTCGAAAACGAGAGCCTGCATAGAGAATGTTTATATGAAGTACTAACATTATTTTGACTCAGATTATACGCTCCTGACCTTTTTCCCATTAGTCCCGGGACACCCTGTATATTAGAACTAGAGTCATAAAGAAAACGTCATAAAATGAATCGTACAATTTTAGTTCCTTCTGAGCATATTCAAATTTATCGTAAAAATATGAAATATTTTTTCTACGACCATAAAGAAAAATGTACATTTCAAGTTTGTCTTCGATCAAGGAACCTACCACATTCTAATACAGATTTTCATTTCCCATGGGCTAACTGTATCGAAATACCTATTTCATTTCCCACGACTATCACGCGCTACTAGACTGTCATTATATTAACGAATTTTTTGGTCATATATATTATAATGTATGATCGAGTCATGTTTGTTAATGTCTATCTAATAATTTGACATTTCACATCGGTGTTTACAAAATTCGTTTGTAAAAAAAATTATAATCGAAAATGGGTCGCGATAGTGAGGATTATTTGACATTGACATGCTGATCCGGATATGTAAACTAGCCATTGCTTTAGAAGGACATCGGTCACTATCCTGGTAGATGCAGGAGGTAATATAACTCCTTTAAAGAGACACGATAATTGATAACTTGTTCCGCAGGTGAATTATAACGATTTTTTCTGCATAAAGTATTTTTATTTCCGAGTTGTCTAAATTTTAGAATTTTGAACGGTATTTGTTTCAGGACGTAGATAGGTACATGAACAAAAAGAAAAAAAGATATGGGTCATTCAAAGGGCTAATAATATCAGAGAAAATATTCTCTAAACCATGCAACAATGACGGCAAGAAAGTTTATAGTAAAAATTGTTATGTAAAATATTACAGTTTTGTTTATGATTTATGATGGTCGTAGGAAGAGTATAGTGTACAATTTGCATAAAATGACCAATTTCCAACTCGTAGGTATATGAAATTTGTTATTACTCGCTACGCTCGTACTACAAAATTTCATATACCTACTTGTGGGAAAAATGTATGTCATTTCATGCTCATTGTACAATATACTATAACAATTTTGGTTTGAATCCCGAACAAGATTTATTCAAATGTATAATCAATATTTTTCATGATTTTTTTTACTATTTAAGGTGTAAACATTGTCTCGTATATAAATTCGCATCTGGTAATTTTAAAAATTCAGCAATTATTTTTGTCTGAATACCAATTTTGTTAATTCCGACTACTTTCTTCGAACATTTTCCTTTTTGGTAATTAACAAAAAATTGTTCTATATCTGGTGGTCTAAGCAGAATATATTTTTTGAAGACCCCGTAAAATATACAAGAAATTACAAATGATCTGGGTTTGTTTATCAATTAAATTGAAATTTATTTTCTAGATCTTTAACATGATTTATCTTTAAAATTTTCCATTTTTGACGGGGACGTCCTCCATAAATTCAAAAAATGAACACTAACTAAAATTTTATGAAAATTACTATTTATAATACAAATATCAGCAATAAAATTATAAGCATGAAGCGGGGATTGAACCAACTATATTCCCTTCTGCATACAGTTAGAGACGTACGTTAACAGACTAATCCACCAGAAACTTATATATAAGAAGCGAAATACAGAGTAACTTGAAATGTCAATGTTACTTTTAATATTTATCATTGTGCTTTACTTAGAATTTGTTGACCAAAGGGTTGAGAGCTTGTTTTTACTCGATATTTCATTCATATGAGTAGTGATATGTTCTGAGAATATTTCTCCGTTTACCAGAGTTCAATCCATGAACTTTTTGTAACAAAATTCATATTTACTTTTTGATTTTTGGGGTAATGATGTGTGTTATATGTCTCAAAGGGTTGATAGCTTGTTTTTACTCGATATTTCATTCATATGAGTAGTGATAACATGTTCTGATAATATTTCTCCGTTTACCAGAGTTCAATCCATGAACTTTTTGTAACAAAATTCATATTTACTTTTTGATTTTTGGGGTAATGATGTGTGTTATATGTCTCCTTTGCGGCATAACGAATATCTGATGGAGTAATATTTATCGATTTTTGATTCATCACTGGAATCACTTATTTTAATGAAATATTTTTCTTAGAAACTAAAGAAATATATTGAAAAGTTATCTTGACGTTACATTGAAATTGAAAAAAATAAGAGTTAATGGGTACTAAATGCAAATGCTGATTGGTGGATTTCATATACATTCTAGGATGTAAATGAAATCATATGCGTTCAATTAACCGAAATGGCCTACATTTCCATTCTGTAAATTGTGCAGAAAATGGATAATATACATGTGGGTGTAGAAAAAAATGTAGTCTCGTTGAATATTAATTTATTATTTGTAATTTTGTAAACACAACCCAAACTTCTCAATCATGCATTATAAAATGCAAAGCGCATGCGGGTCAATTTCTACCGATGTGTCGACTGGGTTAAATGGTTGGACGATTGGTAAAATTCAACCGCTAGCATCTGAACGACCCGACTATTTACCAGATGTAAGCATCTGATCGCATAGAACGCGCCCGACGTAGCATCTGAATGCACCCTTACATTTGACATAACCGAATAACATTTGTATTGTAACGTCAACTGACGCTGTAGTGAGGACGATACAATTCGATGATTTTAGTGACGGTGCTAGAGAATATCATTTTAGGAACTATTCGCAAATAGAGTATTCACAGGCTTGCATATGCATGACGTTGGGAACGACGTCAAGACTAACGCCCCGATTCGACTTTCAGGGCATCAGTGCGGATGAAACTCAATCATCGACCACCACACCTGCATGAAATGAATCACCGGTGGCGACATTGATTCTCTTTCCGAAATATCGAAACCACACATGACCAACGTTCAACTTTAGAAATATTTTTATAAAAGTTACACCTTTTATTTTTTAGAACTGGATATCTTTTTAATAAATATGTGGAAACTTATCATTGATGCTGCAACTGGAAGATCATATATGAATTATATGGCAAATGTATGCATCATTTGCATAATATACTTTTCAATTAATAAAAAATATAGAATTGCGGGGAGAGGAAAAAGGCGAAATCTTCGGTATAAGAGTGTCTGTCGTCTAGCCCAAAAATATATAAGAGGGCGGAGTCGAGACATGGCGCGAGTGACGAGCAGTCACTCTTGATTCTTTTCTATAACCTGTACGATATAGTATATTGAGCAACAAATGTGGAAAGTTCAATTTTTCACACGAGTGAGAAAAGAACTTTTCCCACATGATGCACACTTCACTTTTTCTACAACTGCACAAATCTTAAGAATGCAAGTAAATAATTGTGTAGAAAAACTCTAGGCATCGAGGATACTCCACCGAAAAGTGTCAAGGCAGCGAGGAACCCTTGGTGAAAACCATCTAGACATTGAGTTATTACTAGCTCTCTCTTGTTACTCATCTCAATACACTAACCACGGGTAGACTTACACTTGGATTGAGCCCATTTCACCTTTTGTTTATACCATTTATATTTAAAATAATGTATACTAATCAATTTCACATACCTACACAAATCCTGGGCCCCTCTCCAAACGGCAAATTAGCAACAAAAGGTCTATTAAAACTATTCTCGTAAGTCCATCTCTCAGGATCAAATTGCAATGGGTTCGGATAATATTCCGGATCTCTTTGGATACCCATATTAGTAACCATAACGGAAGTACCTTTTTTTAAGGTGAAACCGGTATCAAGTATTTCATAATCTTCTTTACATTGTCTTAGAACAATTGGAAAAATTGGATATATCCTCAGGGTCTCTGAAAATAACAAACAAGGAATTAACTAGGTTAAAATCTCATTTTCAACATACTGTACTAACCATCAATGCATCTTTCCAAATACTTCATTTCCATAATGGCATCGTAAGTCATCTTGTTGTCGTGTTTAGCCAGAACTCTTTTGATTTCGTTCCTCAATTTAGTTTGACAATCTGGATTTTTTGCTAGTTCGTACAAGGCGAACGTTTGCGTGCTAGAAGAAGTTTCAAATCCAGCACAGAAAAATAAGAACAGGTGAGATGAGAACTGGTTAAGATCGATGGGATCTATTTTACTCTTTCCAGTAAAATCTTTCAAATCTTCATTTTCTTCAGTTAATCTCATGAATGTATTCATTAAATCGTCTCTGTTTATTCCATTTTCTTTTCTATACTTGTAAATATTCGTAAACATGTCGACTATGTATTTTTCGGTGCTTTTAGGAAATATCCTAAATTTACATGCTTGTAGAATGGATCTTGGTACTGCCAATACCATAGTGTTTTTGAACAAACTCCATTGGTAGTCGAAGAATTGACGAGCATGGTGTAGAATATCTTCATTTTCTGTTTTGAGAGTATTCGTATCAATACCAAAGGCACATGCTGAAATAATATCTGTTGTGAAACGAGACAACACATTTTTTATTTCGATGGGCTCTTGAGTTTCTGCGTATTTCTCCAACCACTGAAATTCGAATTTATCAATTACTACATGGTGCAGGAACTGAAAAAGCTAAATTTTTTGAGAGATGACAGAACTCTAATGTCAATAATAACAGTTTACTTTTAGCCATAATGATGTACTAATTGTTTAGATAATTCGAAATATTGGGCCTACAGGATAAATGAGGAATCCCTTCGTCAAATGAGATTACTAGAGTGATCAACAGCTTCTCTCAAAGAATTAGTCTTTATTAGAAAATCAATTTTACACTCTTACATACCATACGAAATGGGTCTATCATTTTTTGCATGATAAGATACATATTTCTCATTTTGGCTGAGGTGAAAATTGATGGAGTTTGAGTTCTCAAAGTTTTCCAAGGTTTATCTTCCATATTAAATAAATGTCCCGACAGGATATCGTCCTCAGGACTTATATACATTCCATGATTGGCGAAATAATGAGCGTCACTAATAACAATTTTTTTTATTATATCAGGATCTACTGGAATGTAGAATGGCTTGTGCAGATAGTACATACCACCGTGTCGCTCGCCTCTCTTTTTCAGATCCAAATAAGCATTTGAGAAAACTTCGCCAAATGTTTCTTTCCCTTGATATATTTTCAAAGTGTTCCCAAAAGGTGGTATTATCGGTGTAATGTAAGGAATACCTTGTCTTTTCCAGTATTGAAAGGATTCATAATAAAACCATGTCAGTAAAATTAATATAGATAATATTAAACATATTAAGACAGTGGTAAAGTATGACGGATCATCCATTATGGTTATCTAAAAACAAAATTACTTGATACAAACACTGAAATGAATATTAAAAATATATAATTTGGTTTAAATTCCACTTTTCTCAACATAATCAAAGTATTTGTATTACAAATTTACGTTCAGTGGCTCATACGCATTTAATAAATATTATTTAATTGGATTTCTTCAGTATGTATAATCAATGCATTATTGTAAATATGAAACATGAAGCGCATCATGAATCATGACCTCAAATACGCACTTTGTAAATATTATCTTCGGTGTACAGTTTGAAATTAAGATATTATTGACGAGACACAATCCCCCGACTTCTTCATCAAATAAATACTATGAACTTTTATAAACAAACGTTTGCAATTTTAAGCTAATTTGTGGCATCAAGCACAACTTGAAAACTAGCTAAAAACTGTTTTTAACGTGATTCCTAAACAATGTAGTCGACGCAAGAGATGTATTGTGAACTTTGAGGTTTCGGCTTATCGTTTGACGTAAATACCGTTATAGTCCAGTCAATATTATAATTTATAATGCCTATTTGACGATATATTCATTCAATATTAAAATTTTAACTACTAATCATTAAAAACTATTTAATACTTATTAAATACATTAATTGACTGTCTAACGATTATTTTTATTATGGAGCGCCATCCTACTTTTTAAGATAACTAGCGTTAATATATATAACGAAATGCAGTCCTTTAAAAAATAATAACCTATTTATATATTTTATCTTTATTTAACGTGTTCGGCTACAATGGCCACTCACACAGGTACAGTTAATTAATAATAGGAGTACATACTAATGTTAATATATAAATATATAGTACATTGTGTTAAATGTTGTGGTAAAGTTGTACATTTTTTAGGAACTGCAGTACTGTAATTGCTTGGTTAGGGTTACTCAATAATTCTTCTATGTTGGAATTAAGGTGGAGCTGCTGTCTTTATGTTACGTATTGTTGACATTCAGTGAGAATGTGTTCGATTGTGATGCTACATCAACATTTTTGACAATATGAAGAGTTGCTACGGGACATCAGGTGACCGTGGATAAGTTTGGTGTGTCCAATTCGTAGTCTTCTCATCACTGCTAAGTTTTGTCTCGAAAGTTTAGAAGGTTCGGTGAGGAATGGGTGACTTATTGAAGGCTGGATATTGTGTAGGCTTAAATTGATGGAATCACAGTGTTGTTGCCACAGACTTTTGAATTTGTGTTTGATGAATTGCTTAAGATCTTTTACCGTTTGTATAGTGTTATCGGTGTTGATAGGTGTGTTGTGGTGTTTTTAGCTACCTGATCGGCCAGTTCAATGCCCTCAATACCAAGATGGGATGGTATCCATATAATGTTAACTATTATGTTTTGAGAAGTGAATAATTGGTAGGTGTCGTGTATATTTTGTACAAGAGAATGTTCGGTGAAAATATGTTTATTGGAGTTAATTGATGCAAGAGAATCAGTGCATATACAAACATTCTTATGAGGTAAGGATATGTGCTTGAATGCTTGTAGAATACTGAGTAATTCTCCGGTGTGTACACTACAGAATGAGGATATCGTGGATGAATATATAGGGGATTCTGAAGTTGTAACTGCACATCCCACTCCTGTCTCATTTTTTTATGCATCAGTGTACAATATCAAGTCGTGTTGATTTCTGTTTATTATCTCTAGAAATTATTTTTCAATGAAAGCGTTGGGGGTTTCGTTTTTTTGAATTTGGTAAGGGATGTGATAATTTGTGGAATGTTTTTTGTCCAAGGGGGGATTGAAGAGACCGATATTGGAGTTGTTTGGAGATATCGACTTTAATAGGCATTGATTCTATAATCATCGGTATGGTTTTTATTGTAGGAGTTGGTGACATATTAGGTATGTTGTGATTGGTTGGTATTATTAGGTTGTATACGGGGTTAGATGGATCGGAAGATACAGAAACTGCGTAATTTAGTAGTAGTTGTTGGCGCCTTATCTACAAAGGTGGTTCATATGCTTCACAATAAAGACATAGGCGGAGGGCTGTATTTTGCACAGAGTTCAGTAGATTGATTTGTGATTTAGACGCAGAAGTATATATGAGGCAGCCGTAATCAAGCTTCGGTCGAATTAGTGCTCTGTACACTTTTAGAGAGAGTTTTCATCAGCACCCCAGTGATAATTAGAAGGCGTTTGAGCTGCGGCTACGTAAGATTTTGTAATAGTGGGAGCATTAAGTGTTATAGATGAGGATGGTTGGGGTTGTGTTTCAGTTTGAACCATTTTTGTAGGAGGTCCTGGATACCAAAACCTCTACAGAGTAAAAGGACAAGAGTCCTATATGGACCCTTGGGAATGAAAGGAAATAACAGTTACCTGTGTTAATGGTCCGCCACTGATGAAAACTAGGTTCTTCAGTTGATGAAGTTATCTACTTATAAATGCATTTTTGTAAGTTCATTCACAAAATATGTAGAATCTCACATTATACAGTCATTACTTTTTTCACAACACCGTAAAAAGGAATAAAAACTCGTAATTAGTAAATGTATTGTTTGGATGACCGATAATCGATGTTTACTCGTAGGCTGCCTAAATATGAATATATTTATATTCAAAAACATCTTAAACAGACAATTAACACTACCTTATATCTCGTTTCATTAAGATGAATTAGACATATAATTTTCAAATAACATTATTTTTCCCCTCTTCTACTGAACTATAAGTTTATTTTGAGATAGCGATTTTTTCGAACACAACAGGTGCTCACCAGAGATGAGCAACACTCACTCTTTAGTTAGTAGGCTGACATCCAGGAAGAGTGTAGTGTTCTTCACATGAATTTCGGTAAGATACATATTTATTATATAGCAATTATATTCTTATTTAAAAGTTAAATATTTACAATGTGGCGTCATCGGGAAATATCGAGTTAGGTCCAAAATAATGTTTGTAACAACAACGAAAATTTTAATAATTGTGATCAAAGTGAAAACAGGATTCGACGTCATTTAAATTTGGAAACACAGAAGAAATGTATATAAGAATCTACGTGAAAAGTTTGGTTTCGATGAAGAAACAGAATTAATGCTAGCAGTATCTGATTTAACAGAAGTTTCCCTGTCAATTATGCGTAAAATAGCCAAGAATGGGTCTTAAGAACACAAGAAGCGATGTGATAAGAGATTGATTAAACCTTTAGATGTGTCTGTAATAAAATTATTGAAAACCATCTTATATGACTGTAACAAAAGTAATGAGTTACCAACGATTGAAATAATAAGAAATAAAGTGACAAATGTCGATCGTAATGTGAATTGAAAACTGGATTTGAAAATTGGGATTCAAATTCAAAACGATTAATAAACGTCAAACAGTCATGGAAAGCAGAAGGATACACGAGGTATACATACTTGGAATAAGTAACTAAGTATTGAGAAGAAAACCGGCCAATTGTCTATTTGGACGAGACTTGGTATGATACACACGACACCGTTGAGAAAGGATGGACTGATGGGTCAAAAATATGTATGCCAAAATGCTTGCAAACAAAGAATCTAGACTTACTATTGTGCATTGCGGTGAAAATGAAGGACGGGTTTCCAAATTCCTTGAAAATATTTGGGAAAAAATGGAAGATTGCAATGTTGAATATCATAAGAATATCGTTTGAATTCACAATGATTTCAAACTTAGAGCCAAATAGTGTTGTAGCTCTTGACAACGCTTCTTATCATTCACGACAGCTTAATAAAATACGAAATAAAAGCTACAAGAAGACCGAACTGCAATTTTTTTTTAATTGATGATAATTTGTACTTTGAAGATTCGTATTTAAAACAACGACTGATTGAAGTTTTATAGACAAAGAAATTTAAGATAGTGAGACTTCCTCCTTATTTTTGTATGTTCCATCCCATCGAGTTAATTTGGACACAATTAATACAGAGATTAGAAAAGTAATCAAAACTGAAGATGTGAGATGAGTAGGGTAGGGTGGGGCTAAAAGTGCCATTTTACAGTTTATGAACAACTATTTTTTCGGTGATATCCATACCCCCACCAATGCAAAGACACATCTTTGTCCTATAAAACTAAACATGAAAAACATCAATAGCTTTGCACATTTTTCTAAAAATAATTTTTTTGTGGTCAAATTCAAATGGTACTTCAAACCCCACTAACTGGGTAAAATGTGCCGGGGGTTGGGGTTAAAAGTGCCAATTTGAACATATACAGAAGCCGGATTTCAAACTAGAGAGTGCACAATTTTGATGAGCCCATTTCTTGCAATCTTGACATTTGATCCATTTTTCACCTGGCAAGCATATCAAACAATCTTCATCATCTGAACCAGAACTGCTTGCTAATGCGGTCTTTTGAAGTTTATCTTTTTGTTTAATTAGAATTTCACCTCTTGTTGAAGGGACTTCAATTTCAGGTGAGTCTTGCGGAACTTTTTTTTAACAGAATCTTTTTTGGATTTAGATGTTCTCTTTGTAGAATTTTTAAATTTTTGTTCTCTTTGTTCCAATTCCAAAGCTTCTGTTTCAGGAGCTTCGGCTAGGATTGCTGTTTTACGCCTTCTTCTATTTGTAACCTCACGAGGTCCAGATTTAGGTAGTGGTCTGGCCGCTTCGGGAGAAAAAGATTCTAAGGTAGATGGCACCGGTTTCTTTGATGAGTTAAACTTTTGGGTTGATATTGGGACGTTTTCCTATCACAGATGTCAAGTGGTGCCCGTGGTTTTTCAGAACTTGTTACAGTTTTTGGTTGCGCCGGAGATGTCACCATTAGACTGAAATCAGGCGGAGCCACATAATCTACTTCAGAAAAAGTGATTAAACGGCTGGATCCAGGTGTAACTGTTTCCACATCGGTTTGCTTATCAAAATTTCTTATTTCGTCAGTTCGAATTGAAGTTGGTCTGAGGTTAAGTTGTGTTGGAGCATCTGAAGATGGACGGTCACTGACATAAGATGGCGGAAAGTTTTTATTGAATGGAAAAATCTCTGTTTTCTCAAATCCTTTAGTGATTTTGAGAGGAGATAATGCAAGAGGCAAAGAAGTACGCACAGTTGACGGTATGTTGTAAATTGTCAATGTTTTGCCTGCATTATTTCGCATCCACGCATTTTGAGCTCGAGCTAGATATTTGTTGAACGCCCCGTTGTAACGCGACAAATCGATATCTAAAATTTTAGGGCTCGCGGCTAGACTCAAGTGGAGACGGGAGTGGTCCGTTCTCGAATTAGGCTAAAATTATTTCGAAGTTTGAATGGGCGCCAGTTAAATTGACCCCAAGCACCTAACCGTAGTCATACTGGCCACCAATTTAACAAAAGGCCAGTAAAAAGTCGTATCAAGAAAAAAAACAAAAGTCTTACTTATCTTAAGGTTGATTTAATTTCACTCCCAAAATTTGTGTAAAATTATGGATTCTTTTTGCCAATATAGAATTAAAAAAAACGTAAATGGGAATCATTAAAGCAAACACTAATACTAAGATATTAACACCAACTACAAATCACACTCTTAAGTAAAGGTTTACCTTGCGGAACTCTAAGGGTTTAACACTACTACTGTTACAACAATAACCTCTCGTCATTAAGACAGTAAGGGACAAACGTAGGCAGGTAATATATTTATAACTGTGGCGTTGCTTGAGCTCAGGCAAAAACCCTTATGCAGAAAATAATAATTATAATCATAATATGTAAAGTAATAAAATCCGATACCCTAGTATCCCGCTCACATAATATAAGTTACTGTGTAACAAAAAAAATAATAGATATCTAGTTAAGCAAAACTAAGAAAATTTACTATAAACTTACGTCAAGTAAGCCGATATTCTACTGAATTACTAAATGTCATTAAATACCGGAACAAATACAATGCCAATTATTAAATAAAAATCCGAAAATAAAGAATTCAACAAAAAATATAAAAACTTGCGTGTTCCCAGCGGTGGTTGATCGACTCTTCCGGCGGCAGAAGCACTGGTGTACTGCTTCAGGGAGCATATATTTAGCGAATGCAGACGAACAGCTGCATATGATGAAGAAGGAAAACACCAAGAAGAACGATCGAACTGAAGGAATTCAGCACCAATTCAATATCCAAAATTAAAACCCCTGGCCAAGGGGCTTTTGGTTTGATGTATCTACTAGTGGGATCTAGTTTGGCGCTATTAGCAAAAAGTATACATCTATATTCTTCCTGTCGGTGTAAAACGCAGCGCTTAGAAGACACTTTGCACGTGTCGTGTAAAAATCCTTTATTTCAAGCAATAACTTTGGGAAATAACCAAAAATACCAAATAATCTATTGGCCACAAAACAATTTCTAATCCCAAAATATGATATGGACTTTCAAAATAAATCCCATGAAGGATGATTTGTTTTTTCAAAAAATCACGATTAAAATTGAAAGTCACACCACGATGTACAAAGGTCAAAAGCAGAATCGCTCGAACCTACTGGAATAAAGTACCTTTCACGCTTCAGCAAAAACAAGTTTTTCAATTATGGTATTAACAGTTCCTACTGGGTACACCTAGATGGCGTTTCCGTGGAAAATACCGAAAACACGATAAAACAACTTAGAATATGGTACAGAGACTGTCATACAAAGTTTAAAATCCTAAAGAATTTAATCAGCTTCTTATAAACCTAAATTGCGCTGAAATTTAGCGAAAAAATAAATAATTGACAATAATAACTAACAAGAAATAAAAAGGGTCATTTGGCAACATGGCAAGTCAATTCGATGGAGAACGATACACATTGAAGCTTTGAAAAATTATTTCATATTAATTAATATTAATAGAGATGCGAAAATTCGTAACGTTATTTTTGACCCGTTACACCGTAGACAGAAACGTCTAGTGGTTGCAGCTTGTGCCAACAATGGTGAGGGAACGATAACATTACATCCCCATTCGTTTTAGCCAAATCTTAAGTGTCTGTATTTAAATGTGTTGAGTGATTGTCGACTAATAATAAAACTGTATTTTTTTGGGAAGGCTTAACATGTTTAATGAGGTGTTGCATAAACCCAAGAAACTCAATATCAGTCATCCCATCATTGCTATACTTGTATCACATTTAAAAATATTTATAAGGTGGGGAAAGAATAGATTTAACTATACAATAATTTTGGGCATAACAACTGGCAATACGTGAGCTATATAAATTGAAAGACGAGAATTGGTACGATCAAGGCAACTCTCGTCTATTAATTTTTTATTCTCATACCGTGTTTTTAGAAGATCTCAGGCGATATCGTAATTTGATTTGCATCAGTAGGTGTTAAAAAGGCAATAACATTTTTTGGCTCACCCTTAAGAGACGATTCTAAATAATAAAATCGCTGAACATTAGATGAAGCATTGTTATTGTGAACAAGAGCACGAAACGTATCACGAAATCTCTGCCAATCACCGTATCAACCGCTAAAATCAGACAAAGTCATTAATGGTAGCTTAGCACCTACATTTGGCAAGATTGTGTCATCTAAAACACTGCTAGTTAAAACATCAGCTGATGCCTGATGCCATTGTCCCGCTTCGCACAGATGCCAGTGATTGTTTCTAGAAAAATGCAAATCAACAATTTTTTGCGCCGTGGCCAATGATTCAAAATATCGAGTCTCAACAACATTTTTCTCGGATATGTTTTTGCCTCATCGTAATCATCAGGAAAGTCGCTTAGTCATTACTCTTTAAATTGCGTCTGTATAGTTTTAAATTTTTCGGGAATGGGCTTTATAGTCTCGTATCGTATTTGTAATGATTCAATAAGATTATTTAAATCCGTTTTAGATAAAAACGTTCGAAAACGCGGTAATTCTGATTTGATTTGAGCTCTACTGTTTTTTAATCGATTTAAATCGAATTCAGCATTAACTGAAAGGTCATCACCAGCCTCAGACATAATGTTTGTTTTCCTTAAACTATAAAAACTAAGCTTGAAATGCTAGATCGCTTGTTTAAAACAAATTACCAAATTAGACAATAATAATATCAAAAAAGGCTAAATCTAGACGTTTTCTTTTACAGCGATAACATCCTTCGAGGATGTGAAAACAAAATTTTATGAAGTATCGTATAAATAGTGAGTTATTATGTAAATGTACACTTATGCATTGAATACATTAAGTGATACTAAGATTATATGATTTGCGTTGAAGTCGTGACCCTGTAATCTTTTGCCCAGTATTTACAAGAGACAAAATTTGTTTGAATATTGAAGATATCTTGACAATTTTAAACACAAAGACGAGAGAAATAGGCAAACGATTTTGGGTAAAATATAATAAGATATGAGAAGGGCTGACCTTTTTCGTGCGAGATCAAAATGGATGCTGTTTGGCTCGAATGAATCGTGGCTAAAAATGGGACTATCTACCATCTAATGTTGGGGTTTTTCCTCTTAATTGAGTGAAAAAACACCACTCGTGAATACCTTATATTATATATTTTATGATGATACGTCTGACAAAATTCCAGTAAAAAAATTAGTAATGCCAAATTAGTCAGCAGCCATATATACTTAACAATAAATCTATAAATCTAATAATAAATCTTAACAGGCATTGATATTAGAAACGATCATTCAGATAATATAAATTACTATATATCTTTACTATACGTTAAAGAAATAACACCAAAGTTGAGTAGAATTTTCACACCAATCATCAACATTGAAATTGCCAATAAAACATGTCTCACAATAAATTTTATTTTCACTAATTTAAAAGACATCATTCCGATTCTTAATCTATCAAATGTAATATATTGTGTTCCATCCATGTATTTTCTGAACATGTGATTGATAAATACCACTTTATGGATTTTGAATCTGCTAGTATTTTATACTTACAACCAAAAACAAAAAAAGACTTGTCTTAGAAATGGCTCACATATTTCAAGAACCTAATCCTATTAACAAAAAGAGTGACCATTATAATCTCAGTGATATTTCTCATTACTTTCTAACCATTGATCATAAAAGTAACTATATTTTAAATTCTGATTCGTAATCAAAAATCATATAAATAAAAGCTATAATTATAAAAAAAATTGTTGTAAGTAAATAGTATTAATATTTTAGATAATTTTATATAAAATGAAGTCATTATGACCTTTTATTATAATTTTAAACCCTCGATTCATTAGACTATATGTATTTTGACTGAAATCTCATTATAGTTAGATTAAAATCAAATAACAACTTTTATGTGTTTATTGATGAATAAAATTAAATATTTATCTATTACATAAAATCAATGATTAAAAATAATTGCTTTTTGGAGGGAGAGATGAAAATGGTATTTCGATAATAAATTTTCAATATATGGCAACTATTTAATGCTTCAATCTTGAATATCGATTAATGATGTCCAGTTTGATCCTTTTTCTTTTTGACAACCGCGCTGAAATTTTTTTTTCCACTAGATACGCAACACAAGGGCGATTGAAAACTTTCTCGCAATATTCCGTTTTGCGGGATAATTAACAGATAGGCATCTTTTTGAAGCCAGAATGACTGATGTCCGTTTCTAAATTGTAGCTTTAGTTCTTTAATGATATTATTCCGATTAGTTCTTCTTGAAATATCGTATACCTATGTTCCTTCAACGGATTGATTATCCTTTGTGGTATTACCATATTCAAAATATCCCCAAAATTTATTTCAACATCAGCATTTAAATGTTGAATGTTAGGTAAAACCTTATATTCCTGACAGTTTATCTGTGACAAATTGGGAAACTGGGATATTAATTAGTTTAATTCTGACAAAAAATGCTGAAATTATGGACTTTATTTAGATTAAACTTGTACCTACTGCAAGTTAATTTTACTGAAAAAATTTATTAAATATGCTGAGCTGAATCTGATTAAATTATGTTTTAAACGTGGATTTTTAGCATCCAAAAATCCAAGACAGACTCAAAATGTACAAAAATTCTTATCAAACATGTCTTTCGAAATCCATCGCAATTAATTACGAAGAAGCAATCGATGAATGGTCTCGTCATTTTCTGGGCGCAGTTGAGCAACCAATCGCGTAGTCAAGATGTTACATCGAATTCGATTCACTGAAAAATTGGAGAGATTCATTCACTATACGACTCAGATTTTTGGCAACTAATTGTTGTTTATGGATAACGCAAAGTATTACTAACAATCCGGGTACATTAATAATTATAATTAATTATAATAATAATATTGAATGCTTTTATTGGCCAAACAAACAGTGCATACAAGTAAATATATACAAAAAAGGTTCATTATGTTACACAGCAGTTTGCCAAATGGCAGGGTTCAAATTTCTTGAATAAATCAAGTATTTGCTCTTCCACTCAACCAGTTGAATACTTATACCTATACACTATAACTATGAATACAATTCAATAAATAGAGACATCCATTATCAATTGATATTAACATTTTGTGTAGATACATTTGTGAAGAAACTTTTTGTGTAGAAACCAGAAATTACAAGTTTTATTACAAAGAATATAATAATACTATTTCATATAAAACCAAAACTAAACCAAAACCAAACCAAAATATCCAGACAACCCCAACAAAAAAAATACAAAACTGATAACTATATCGATATTAAAAATAACGAAACAACCACCAACTCCGAACTCCCAAACACCCCCCATCAAAGTGTAACCACTAAGGGTCCAGGTAGTAAATTCAAAGAAATGAAAATTAATATTGATACTATAGGTATCCATCTTCCATTACAGTTTTAAGCTACCATTAAGCAAGTTACTTTTAATTTCACGTTCAAATCTATTAAATGTGAGTACTTTTAAATAATCGGGTATCCAGTTTCAAATCCTAACTACATTAAATGAAAAGCAGCCCTCGAATAAAGCGGTTGAATGTTTGTGCATCGTTAAGCGACCAACTTGTCTCAGGTTTAGATTGTGTACGTCGGTTCTAAATCTAAGCTTATTGTACAAATACGGAGGTTTTTGTGTATGTAGAATTTCATAGTAGCCACTGCAATTCTTTATAATAGGATGAAGTAGGTGTTTTTCTTCTTAATCCAAATATAAACCTGATGCAACAGTTCTGGATACGCTGTAATCTCAGTACGTCTCTTTTTAATGATCTAGGTAGGCCCAAAAACCGCATCGCCGTAATTTAACTGTGATAATACGAGTGATTCACATAATATCATCTTTGTTTTTTTTTGTAAGCATTGTCCGGCTGCTGTATATTAATTTGAGAATAGCAAAGGCGCGACGAACGATTTAAGTTACATGGGACGAATAGTGTAAATCATAGTCAATGATCAATCCTAAATTTTTTGCACTATCATCTATATTAATTATATTATCATCAATTTTTAAGTTCACTAATGTTATGCTCCTCTTCCTGGCCATTGGCTTTCCAAATAAAAGTGCAACTGATTTAGCACTATTTAGTGATAGACAAAAATTATTGGATATAGCTATCAGTGACTTTAAATCTTCATTTACATGCTGACACGACACAACCTCATCTTCTTTCTTAAAAGAATAATACATTTGTGCATCATCCGCATAAAAATGAGACGAACAGTGTTGCGATTTCTTATACAATATATGTGTGTAAATTATAAAGAGAACTGGCCCAAGTATAGAGCCTTGAGGCACTCCACGATTAATTTTTAAAAATGCAGAAGACCTATTGCAGTAGATAACTGCTTGCTGACGATTACTGAGGTAGCTACGGAACAAATTTATAGCACTATTTGAACCAATAAAATTTAACAGGTATAACAGTAACTCATGATTTATACGACTGAAGGTTTTGGAATAATCTAGCAAAACTGACTACTAATTAGCGTCCAGAGATGCATGGATATCATCGGTTACTTTTAAGAGAGCTGTTGTGCAACTATGTAATTGTTTGAATCTGGACTGATGAGCTGGTAAAATATTATTACAATCTAGGAATTTAATAAGGTGTTTATTCACAATTTTCTCAATCACTTTTAATACACAACATAAAATACTTATAGGGCGCAAATTTCTAAGACTAGCTGGAACGATGCTAGAATAGATTCCAGGTACACAAACTTATTAAAATATATATATAAAAATGCCACTTTTCATGTCAAAATAAATGAAGATCTAAAAACGGATAAGATTAAGGTAAATAGGGGAATACGTCAGGGTGATACAATATCACCAAAATTATTTACTCGGGCGCTTGAGAACGTCTTTAAAACATTACAATGGGAAACAAAAGGAATAAATATCGACGGCTCCTATCTACACCATCTTCGGTTTGCGGACGACATTGTCCTGATAAGCAGTGACGTGCACGAACTGAGCAACATGTTAGAACAACTTGATAATGCTTCAAAAAAGATCGACTTAAAAATGAACATCGCAAAGACTAAAATAATAAGTAACACCAACGAACAAATATATATAGATGGTACAAAACTAGAAAACGTGGAAGAGTATATATATTTGGGACATGTGATAAAAATAGGAAAAGAAAATCAAACGGCTGAGATTAAACGAAGAATAAAATTAGCCTGGGCGGGGTTCGGAAAAATGAACTATATATTCAGAAATAGCAGCATACCGATCAACCTTAAACGAAAAGTTTTCGATACCTGTATACTACCGATAGCGACCTATGGACTGGAAACAATGGCAATGACAGGGAGGACAGCCAATCAATTAAGAGTGATGCAAAGAGCGATGGAACGAGCGATGCTCGGAATTACTCTCAGAGACAGAAAAAGGAATGAAGATATTCGACAAAGAACTAAAGTCATGGATATAATAAAGCGTACTGCGGAGCTGAAATGGCAATGGGTAGGGCATGTGGCCCGGCAGGATCAAGCTAAATGGACAACCAAACTAACGTACTGGCGACCAAGACAAACAAGGCGAAGCACAGGAAGACCACAGAGAAGATGGCTTGATGATATCAAAAGACAGGCCGGAAACAGATGGTTTCAACAAGCACAGGACAGGACAGCATGGAGAAAAATGAAAGAGGCTTACGTCCAGGAGTGGATAAGAAGTGGCTGAGAAAGAGAGAGCTGGATTATTATTTTTGGGCAATGGTAAAACATGTACACGTTTCCAGATAGCAGGATACACACCTTTCTTTATACAAAAATTGAATATGCGTGTTAAAAGCGGTAAAATAACTGGACAGCAATATAGTAGCATATCGATGCTAAGTTGATCGACACCTGTTTAGGATCAACGTTAAATTCACTTTTAGAAGAATGAACAAAAAATTCATTAATACTATTTAGGTCCTGCAAATTATCTGGTATTAAAGTAATCATATTTTCACTGTAAATATTGAATTCTTTCAAGACCTTCCATAGTTTTCTACTTTCTCCGTGACGTACACGAAATTCCGAGTAGGCCTTTTTTTCTCTGGCTATACCGAATAATTCCAATGGCTTAGCAATTTTGTTATCTTATATTTATTTAAAGCTTTATCTCTCATAGACATCATTAACCGGATATTATCCGTTAGCCAAGGAGCTTCATTCTTTTTTATTTTAACTGTTTTGATAGGGGCAAGTTTGTCAAAAATATTTCTTAACTCATTATTAAATATTGATACTTTATCGTCTATAGTCTGAGCTCAATAGACTTGGTTTAAATCACTACTAATTATTTCACGTATCAATTCATCATTACTAAGAGAACGGAAATCTCTATACCTATACAGGAAAGGTTGAATCATTGATTTTTCTGAATAGGGAGAACAGGACAGCAAACAGTGATCAGAAAAAAGTGAATGCACGGAAGGTTGCACTACATCTAGTTGGTTCATTATTTATTTGTTTTAGATCAAAAGAATCTAAGAATTTTTGTAGATACTCATATTCTATACTTTCTGGATCTAGATTGTCTATATTGAGATCGCCTAAACACATTAAATATTCGTACTTGTGAATAATCTCACTTACTACATTTTCTAGATCATCGATAAACAATTGAGATTCACGAACATGAGGTGAATAAAGTGAACTAATGGCTACCTTTTTATGATTAAACTCGACTTCAATCCATATTTGTTCAGTGGAGAGACGTATATTTTGAATCAGTTTACGTTTAATATTACTTTTCAAGTAAATTGCCACGCCTCCTTCTCTACCCTGGAGACGATCTTTTCTATAGAGTTTCTAACCTGTCAAAGATATAATTTGATCTGCAATTTCTGGTTTCAACCAAGTTTCCGAAACAGTGATAATATCAAATTTATTGGAAACAGTATCTTTAAATTTCTGAAATTTACTTATTATCGAACGTGTGTTTACATGACATATTTTCATAAATTTGGACAGGTTTTTTACAAATAAGATTAGGAATTCACAAAACTAGCTCCTTTTTAAGACTTATCATTGAATAATCAATTTGCAAAATTTATTTGAAAGAATACTAACCTAATTAGTCAATGGGAAAAAGTAGCAATGCTTGGGAAAAAACCAAAATACAATATTTAGATACTAAATACTTTTGCTTATTTTTTACTGCTTAAGTTGCACTCTAATTGTTGCCTATAATTAATTTTACACCTTTTGTGTTTTTGATTTTCAATATTTTCTTCCGATTTTTGTATATTCGTTTCTGCTGCTTCAGATTGTTTTGTATCTTCCTCCAAATCGTTAATTCCTTCTTCAGATTCCTCTTCCAATATTCTCAAATCTTGGAGCGAAAACACTTTTCCATCAATTACCAATTTATTCCCTTCAATCTTTGCTTGTAAGTTTTGTTTTTTGGCGTTTTTAAGATGGTCTCTCAATACATTTTGTGTTTGTCTATCTTCATAGAATATATCATTGGTAATAAAAACACCAGTATTTTTTAATTGTTTCATATTTTTGAAGATGTTTTGTTTTTCTATATAAGAAGTAAACTCAAGGACAATATGGGACTTTCCATTATTTTTGTTCTCGACAACATAAATGTTATTTATACTATTCTTTTGTATATTCGTGTTACAAGTATTATTTATAAATTCTAAAGTTTTATTATGTAGATCTTTTTTGTTTACTGTTAGACCAAAAATTATTATATTATTTCGTCTAAATCTTCGTTCAAGGTGTAATACATTATTTTGTAATTTTTTTATTTTTACTTCAGCAACGTCTACTTTATCTATTTCTTGAATGCTATTATTTATTCTAGTGAAATTAACTGTGTCAACCCTTACTTCGTGGAATCTACTCATATTAGTGTTTTAAATGAAACTCACTGTTTCTAGCTAACTCCACAATATAATAAAAATTGTTAAAAATTGTAGAATTTTCAACCATTTTTATTATATTGTGGAGTTAGCTAGAAACAATGAGTTTCATTTAAAACACTAATTTATTTTAGACTTTATTTCCGTTGTTTGGTCCTTAATAGCTTTTATTAAAATAGTGTAGAGTTCAGCACTTGTTATATCTTCTGAAATCTTATTGTCGTTCATTTTATTTTGACTTTACTTATGGTGGAAAGAACATTTAGAAACTAATTAGTTGTTTTTGATTGATAATAAAAACTGGACTTTAAACTGGCAGTCTTTACACTTGTGAAATGAATTAGTCATGTTTATAGCAGATTATCAACAAAGGCTTAATGGAGATTAAAAAAAAATCAAGACATATTTAAATGAGATCGGCCATCTTGGATTCCCATTATCATCTCTCAATTCTTTTTTCGCCCTCATGGACCCTTTGTAGGTCGTCATCCACTACTTTGGGTATCACCGCACTGAGAGTATAGTCGGGGCTTATTATAGACAATGAAAAAGAGATCTGTACATTTTCAAATGCACTTTCAAATATGCGAATTTTCATCTGTATATCTATAGATTGAAAAACAAGTTAATAAGATAGAAGGTAGTCGATTTTTTGTTAAAATTGGGAAATTTCCTCTACAAATGTGGTTTCGTCTAACAAACACAAGGTTCGCCTCTGAAAGTTATTTGTAATTCTGTATCAACCGTGAAGTCAGTCAAAACCACTGAACACCAGCTGTTGAGAAAAAAATTAGTCAAGAAATCAATACCAATTAACTAACAGCCTGAATATGTAGAGAAAAAAAACGAAAATACTCAATTGAAATCTAAATATTCAAAATGTTGCATGGAACTTATGGGTATGTCACAAATTTTCACGTTTTTCGTCATGAACCTCCTCAGTGGCAAAAGTAAATGATTGTTTGGGTGGGTTATCTAGGAAACTTAGGCGGAAATAATGTAAATTTAGCCGTAATTCATAAATTATAGAACAGTACATGAACATTATTCTGTATTTTTTGAGAAATTGGAAAACAAAAAAAGTAGATATATATGAGGCAATAACATTTTCAAAAATATCACCTGTTGACATCTGTTTTTATAGTATCCAAAAAATGAGACTTGAAATTTGTCAGCTTAGGTACGGAATATCTAATTATTATATCATTAACATTGTTCATTCCACTCACAAACACAGTAAACTAATCGGTTGTTCTTACAATCAATACAATATATACACATTCTTATCTTACGAAAACTATGTCAGTGTTTGTTAGCCTTACAGCATAGCTACAGAAAATCTTTAGTTTACCACTTCGATAATGATAGTAAATATTTTTTCAAATAGTTATATGAGTTTGTATATCTATTCATTTGTATTCTCCACGAAATAACTTCCACACATCCTCATTACCTTCAATTCCGATATATTTTACACCCTTAGATTTATCGATTCACACTGACTATAGCGCACGAAGGGAAGCTTCCATATATTCTATTTGTATGTGATGTGTAGTTTTTTATGCAGAGTGGAATATAAAGAAAATAACATCATTAACTGTCACGACCCTTACTTTGTGGAATCTACTCATATAAGTGTTTTGAATGAAACTTACTGTTTCTAGTTAACTCCACAATATGTTGAAAAAATGTTAAAAAATCTAAAAAATTGTTAATTGTTTCGATATTATCTAAATATCATCGAAAGAATGACATAAGTTACATTTCATATGATGTCTACCTGATGTTTAATTATTTTTGACGTAATATATGTTAATAGAGAAGAGAAGATTTCATATTACAAATATTAAAGCTTAGATATTATTAACCCTATGGGGATGTCCTGGATATCATTTTTCCCAACTAAGATCAGTATAACTGTGCAATGATATAGAAAAACAGGAAAACTATATCTGCTGATCTTTACAATTATCACATGAGAAGACAGTTCAAAAGTGGAGAACTCCATAGATTTATCTGTTCATTGAAGACTTCATATTGTGGGTTTTGTTCGAACAATACTTTTTATTCAGAATGACAGACCGCCAAGTGTTTTCTTTTTGAAAGTTAATTTTTTAATTTTGACGTTTTAATGTCAACTGAATGAAATTCGTTAATGTCATGTTGTACCACTAAAATAGTTTTTGTAATTCAATTAATGAGTAAAACTATATTTTCATGTTGATGTGAATACTTATTTCATCGTGGATGTTACGATGTACAGGTTTCTTAAGTGTCTTCAAATTTCCAATTCATCAAGGAAATCCAATTTTTGTTTCTTACCACAAATATGTAGTACTTCTAGTTCTGTGTTAGGTGTCAACGAATGATTGGTGTCAAGTAGATGTCTGGCGAAGTGGGATTTATCTGATTGTTTTAATCTGTATGCTCGTAAGTGTTCACTGTATCGGATTTCACAATTTCTAAGGGTCCGACCCAAATAGACAGCGTTACATTCTGAACATTTAAGTTTATATATACCAGATTTCAAGAATGGTGATATTTTTGTTTTTACATTTAACACTTTTATACTTATGTTACTTTCTGTTTTAAAAGAAATCGTTGTATTTATTGCTAAAGATATTATCTTTGAAATATTATTAGAAATATTTCCTGCATATGTAATGTTTTTATGCGTTTTTATTTCTTTAGTTTGTTTAGAAAATATTAGTTGTAATGCCACTTTTTCCTCTTTTTTATTAATTAGTTAATTTATCATATGTAGTGGGTAACCGTTGCGTTGGATGTAGCTATTTTTTCACTTGTGTTAATCTGTCTATCAAAATTACGGTTGTTCATAGGAACTGAAAATGCTCTATGTATCATTGAATTATATGCCGTTAGTTTATGTGACAAGGGATGATTGGAACTATATGTAATAGTCACTTCAGTGTGTGTTGGTTTTCGGTGAATCGAATAATCAAGTACATTATTAACTCTTTGAATTTTTAAACCAAGAAAATTGATCGAACTATTTTCTTCAACTTCTATGTAAATTTAATTTTTGGGTGTAAATTATTAATGTGGTTGAAAAATATATCTAATTGTCGTTCACTACCCATAATACAAGCTAATATTTCATCTACATATCTATACCAAAATAAAACATTTTTGAGATATTACTTTCAAAGATTTTTCTTTCTAAATTGTCCATAAAAATGTTTGCCAAAATTGGCGATATAGGGCTTCCCATTGGTAAACCTTCATTTTGAATATATATCTTATTGTAAAAAGTGGAATAATTCTGATTTATACATACATGAAATAAAATAAGTATATCTTATATTATTCCGGGATTATTATTTTCATCTTCTAGTAACTTTCTTACAAGTATTAGACATTCTTTAGGAGGAATTTCAGTGAACATACGAGTAACATCAAATGAAATACGCTGAGAGTTATCTAATTTTTTTCATTAATTCTATTGAATGTAACTTCTGTCATTCTGACAATAGAATTTGACTGTCTAGATGACAAAATCAGAGAAAGTGTCACCATGATGAAGCACAAGAAATTTAAGAAACAAGAATAAAAGCTACACAAACTTGAACAGACAAAACATAGAAATCAATACTATTAACATCATGAAACTGTAAGTAATTACATACCAACACACTTTGTACCACAATTTGAAAACCTTTCAGACTTTCAGATACTAATTTTACAGATATTGAAATAGAATTTTCAAATAACGGTTTAAAGTACAGCATACCACCAAAATGTACTAATAATATTAAACAGATAATGGCTACAGAGTAAGAAATAGCTTTTAAATCTAATTCAAATAATTTTCTTTATGAGAAACTAAAAACTGCCAATTTATTCAAAAATATTGAACCTTCAAAATTTAAACGTCAAACAAAAAATGACAATACAGTTTTAAGTTCAATAAAAAATAAAGTAGAAGATAATAACCTAACAGTTACAAAATCTGACAAGGGGAACGCCACTGTCATATTGACAACTAATGATTATAATTCAAAGTAGTTTCTTATGTTAATACTCCTAATGATATATTGGCAAAGAAACTTAACAATATACTTAATAGTTACGGATATGCATATAAATATTCAATCAGAAATTAAAAGCATTCAACTTGCAAGATAACTCTGAACTTATTTCATTTGATGTTACCAGTATCTTCACTAAAATTCCTCCTAAAGAATGTCTAATAATTATAAGAAAGTTACTAGAAAATAAAAATATTAATCTAGGAATAATTTCAGATATACTTAATTTATTTGATGTATGTATTAATCAAAATTATTTCACTTTTTACAATAAGATATATATTAAAAATGAAGGTTTACCAATGGAAAGCCCTATATCACCTATTTTAGCAAACATTTTTATGGACGATTTAGAAAGAAAGATCTTTGAAAGTAATATTTCGAAAAATATTTTATTTTGGTAGAGATATGTAGATGACATATTAGCTTGTTTTATGGGTAGTGAACGACAATTAGATGTATTTTTCAACCACATCAATAATTTACACCCGAAAATTAAATTTACATTAGAAATTGAAGAAAATAGCTCAATCAATTTTCTTGATTTAAAAATTCAAAGAGTTAATAATGTACTTGATTATTCAATTTACCGAAAACCAACACAGACTGATGTGACAATTCCATTCAATTCTAACCACCCTGTGTCACACAGACTAGCAGCATATAATTCAATGATACATAGAGCTTTTTCAGTTCCTATGAAAAAATCTAATTTTGATAGAGAGATTAATACAATTAGACAAATAGCAACATCTAACGGTTATCCATTAGATATGATAAATAAGCTAATTAGTAAAAAAGAGGAAAAAGTGGCATTACAACCATTACAACTAATATATCCTAAACAAGCTGGTGAAATTAAAACTTATAAAACCATATATATATTCAAAATGAATGTAATGAAAGTAATATTTAAAAAAATGTTTTATTTTGGTATAGATATGTAGATGACATATTAGCTTGTTTTATAGGTAGTGAACGACAATTAAATATAATTTTCAACCACATTAATAATTTACACCCAAAAGTTAAATTTGCATTAGAAGTTGAAGAATATAGTTCAATCAATTTTCTTGATTTAAAAATTCAAAGAGTTAATGATGTACTTGATTATTCGATTCACCGAAAAACAACACACACTGATGTGACTATTACATATAGTTCCAATTATCCCATGTCACATGAACTAGCGGTATATAATTCAATGATACATAGAGCATTTTCAGTTCCTATGAACAAATGTAATTTTGATAGAGAGATTAACACACTTAAATAAATAGCAACATCCAACGGTTACTCATTACATATGATAAATAAACTAGTTAATAAAAAAGAGGAGAACGTGGCATTACAACTAATATTTCATATACAAACTAAAGAAATAAAAACTTATAAATCCATTATTATGCAGGAAATATTTCTAATAATATTTCAAACATGATATCTTTAGCAACAAATACAACGGTTTCTTTTAAAACAGAAAGTAACATAAGTACAAAATTGTTAAATGTAAAAACAAAAATATCACCATTGAAGAAATCTGGTATAAACTTATATATCCAGAATGTAATGCTGCCTATTTGGGTCAGACTCTTGGAAACTTTGAAATTCGATACAGTGAACACTTACGAGTATACAGATTAAAACAACCAGATAAATCCCACTACGCCAGACATCTACTTGACACCAATCATTAATTGACACCTAACACAGAACTAGAAGTACTACATATTTGTGATAAGAAACAAAAACTGGATTGCCTTGAAAAATTGGAAATTAGAAAACACTTAAGAAACCCACAATATGAAGTCGTCAATGAACAGATAAATCTAGGGAGTTCTTCACTTTGAAACAGTCTTCCTAAGTGATAATTGTAAAGATCTGCATATACAGTTTTCCGGGCTTTCTATAACAATGCACAGTTATACTGATCTTAATTGGGAAAACGATATCCAGGATATCCCCATGGGGCTAATAATATTTAAGCTTTAATATTTGTAATATCATATTTTCTTTTTTCTATTAACATATATCAAGTCCATCACAAGCCAAAAATAATTAAACATCAGGTAGGCATCAAATGAAATGTAACTTCTGTCATTCTGACGATGATATTTAGATAATATCGGAACAATTGTAAATTTTTTAGAATTTTATAATTTTTTCAATATATTGTGGAGTAAGTTCCATTTAAAACACTAACGAAAATAACGTCCATTTGTAACTAATTAACTATACATATTTTGAAGAAGGTACCAGTAACTGATCATCTGAAGAGCATACTTAGAGGGATTATCGAGATTCTTCTTGATGGCACAACTCTTTTCTCTAATCATGCGAAGTTTGAGCATCCTACCAGGTGCGGCATTAGGTCATCCAGGCCCCACTGAAGTAGGGCTGGATGAATGCCGTCCGTTCTCGGGGATTTGAAGGAGGAGAAGCCTGAGATGGCCCACCTCAGTCTGTACGCGTCGACGATATGTCGTGATATACGCCAGTCGTCGTCCGTCGGGTACTGATTCTCCTCATCCTCCCAGGCCGCCGTATTTGTAGTTCTGGAGTCAGGAAAGTGAGTTGAAATCAATAATTGAAGGCTTTCCTTTAGGTTGGCAGTTTTTGTGCCATCCTCTCTGGTTAGTATACCGATATGACGGTGGGGATCTTTTGAGAGGGCTTTTTGGAGTCTAGCTACTTGGAGGAAATCCTCGATATCCTCGCAATAGATTCTCCATGCTTCTCTTTGTTTTCGTCCAATGACTTTTTTTTACTCCTTGAGGTGAGACTTGTATGAGTTCCAATCCTCTTTGCATCTGGTTGTTTTAGCCTTATTAAAAGATTTCCTCGCCATGAGCCTAAGCTGGTCAATCCCATGGCACCACCACGGAGTGTAGGCTCCATCGAGATCGACCCGCCTGAGTAAGCAAGACATCTTGTGGGCATTAATAATAGAGTTTTCAATTGTTTCATAATAAGTTTCCAAGTCTCCTTTATTGTTAGGCAACACATCCTCGACTCCTCGCAGATCCCCTTTCAAGCAGTGGACATATTTTGTCCTGTTTGTTTTCCTGGGGTCGCGAGTCATTGTAGAGGTTGTGAGCGCCAGTTTAATTTCGAATGTTATCCAGCGGTGGTCTGACATTGAAATATCGTCGGATACATGCCAGCCGGAGATTATATTCGAAGTATTAATAGTAGATAGGGTAATATCTATTCGCGTTTGACTACGAAAGTTAATAAAAGTTGGTTCAGTACCTCTATTTAGAATACAAAGGTTCTTGTTAGTTATATATTCATAAAAAGACTCACCTCTAGTGTTAATATCTTCGCTGCCCCAGCTTATGTGGTGGAAGTTTTAATCACAGCGTATTACCAGTTCAAGCTTCTGGGTGAGATAGTGTTCCACAAGGTCCTCCAACTCCTTAGTTGGTGGTGGTTTAGCTGCATCTGAGGGGAGGTATGCGGATGCCAGTATTAACACTTTCTTTTGATCTTTCTATGCATATTCAACCTTCACCACCGTTAGGTCGGAGGAAGAAAAATGCGTCAGTGGGTGGGTCTTAAAATTTCTAGGGACGTATATGGCCGTCCTAGGTTGCTTGGGAACCTGAAAATCAATCCTTTTGGATTATTAAGACCCATGATTTTGGTTTGTCTTATCCAGGGTTCTTGGATAAGTGCTATTGTGTCCTGCATCACATCCAGGTGGCGGCATAGTGTTGCCGAAGCCACCTTTTTTTGTTGAAGGTTACACTGTATACATCTTACCTTCTCATTGTCCATCTCCGCTTGATGGTGGTGAGATGGGTATTTCTTTTGGCCATCTCCACTTCCTCACTTGGAGGTGGGTTGACGTCATCTGTATCCTGGCTTAGAGCGGTTATTTCTGCCAGGAGACTGTCGGTCGCCATATTGGAGGATGGTTCCACAGTCTCCGCAGAAGCAACAGCTCCTTGCAGTTCCTCGGATGGGAGAGGGGGATCCGTGCTCGATCTCCTCCGTTCCGGGTCGAGGTTCTTCGTTTTAACAATCAATGAGGGGAACGCGTAGCTCATCCTCATTGATCGTATTTCTAGAACTCCCATTTCATCGTCTCTTATACCAAAGACGAATAGGTGTCGTTTGGGATTGACCTTCGCTTCGTGATGGAAGGTCTGGGTTTTGTTTATCCAGCCGGCGCAGCACATCCTCTTTGTCACTCAGATCAGCGTGAGCTTCGCTAGGGACCTAGACGGTGGCTTTTGTCAGCTGGAGGAGGTTGTTGACGTGTGCCACGTCGAGCTTAGCCTCCTTCCACGGTTTCAGTTTTGAAACTGTATTCCTCAGCCACTCTAGCGTTTCGTCATTATCGCAAGTGACTCTGATTATTTCACCAGAGTGCGACTACGACCTAAAAGTAGGTGGCTTTTTCCTGACTGCCAGAGGCGAACGTGAGGGTTACGTCCAAAGCCTACATTAGTTGTCTTTTGATAAGGTCTCCGTTATCGGTAATTATTTTACCGTATGGATCGACCTTATCTATAATAGCTACCCGTAAATGGCTGGTAGCTGCTTCGCTGTACCTCTTCACTTTAGCATCCATCCGTATCCTCTTTCCTCTGGAAGAGTTTTCCTCCGAGGTGTTGGAGCGGATGCGCTTCTTTTCTTGGGGGGCAACGCGTTCCGGGCCTCTTTCGGAAGAGGAACTGCAATCGCCACCCTTGCGTTTTTGGCCGCTGGTGCCAGGTTTAGATAAGGAGGGGCGAGTGACGCTGGTGGTGTCTGTAGAGACGCCAGCCTGCCGCCTCGCTTTCCTTCTTCTCTTTGCCTCAGCACCGCAGATTCTTCTACCTCGACGGTGCTTTGGTGTTGGAGGTGTGCGTTCTCGCTCATCCTCCGGTTTTTGGTTTTTTTTATTTTGGTCCATACTGATCCCATGAGTAGCTAAGGAAATGTTCGTCATCTCTGGCAGAGCCCCACATGTCAGGGAAAGGCTGTTTCAAAGGGGGTGTCACCCGGTACCCCAAGTGGGACGTTCACGGTCGCATTCCCTGCGGCCATTCGGCCATCGGCACGTTCCTCACACCTTAGCTTGGGTTTTTGGAGTGTCATTTGATTGGTCAACACTGCTGTTACTGATAATCAACAGTATTCACGTATCCAGCGGTGCCACGAGGAGGCAGACACTAGATGGTTGCATTTCTCCATTGGAATGCAGAAATCTACCTACAAGCAGACAAGCAAGCGCTACAAAGCAATGGCCAACTTACAACCAACCCCGTCACTGTGTAGTTAATATAAATAAGTGAATAGTTAAGTGAATACATAAATTAAGTGAGTACACATACCGTGTGTGTAAATGGTCAATAATGACACAATGGATTCTGTGAAAAAATTGGTTTTCCATGAGTGGATTCAATTTTAGGGAGAGTGTTGTTATAGAATTTAATTGACTATTTTTGTAAACATACATATTAGCTGTTATAAATCTCAGTGTTTATAGACATATTTTTCTCACTTTGACGGATAATATTAAACTGATTAATGTATTGTCAATTTGATCTGATTTCTATACTTTACAAAAAAAACTTTCAATTCACGATTCTCTTTTAAGCTTCCAATCAAAAATTTGGCCTGACCTCTTCATATTCAAGTTCTCTCAGTTACACCGAATTCCTATCAATTTCTCTAATTCACACACAGTTTCTATTAAAAATTAGTTAACCCATAATTACGAATTAAAAGTAACTTGAAATTATATTATATTGAGTAAATATTGTCTCACGTGTCTCCAAGATGTAATTTATAGTAAAAATGAGGCCTCGTATCTGGACAAACTAGAGTAGTGTCATTATTTTGAGAAATAGATGAAAATTAGTCAACATAAACTTCTCGTATCTGATAAAACTTACTTATTGAATTACTGTTAACGACAGTTGACTTTCAATTAATTGTATCTCATACATTGTCCTTATTTTGAAAATTAAAACTATAAACAAAATATGTTTGATATGATATTTATAGAATATGTATAATTATTCTGCTAATATTATACATACTCTGTATCGTTTAGAAATATTAATCTCGAATAAACTTTCACCATAGCGACAGAAAATTGATAAATTTCCGAAGACGTTAAGCCTGGAATATTGCGAATAACAGTACAGCATTGTATAATGCGATTTTAGCTGTATGAACCTAGAACACGGAAGAAGCTTCCATTAGGTATGTATACGTTTTTTTAATGAATAATACAAATCTATATAATTTGATTCACTTTTAGGGGTCCAGGACACATAGTGCACATAGATGAGAGTGTCGTTTCGAAGAGAAAATATAACAGAGACAGGATGGTCCCAGAAGTATGGGTTGCGGGGATGATAGACACCGTCACCAAAAGAAGTGTTATAGTACATCTGAAAAAAAGGAAGGCCGAGACTATCATCCCTTTAATTGAGAAATATGTAAAACAGGGCATATAAATTTGGACAGACCACTGGAGGGCATACTCAAATTTAAAGAATCTTGGATTTATCCACAAAACGGTAAACCACTCCAAACATTTCAAAGACCCTACCACTGGCACCTGCACAAATAGAGTTGAGGGTATCTGGGCTATTTTCAGGGGATACTGTCGAAGGTTGAGAGTTATTTCATCCCCATTTCTTATGGAATATGTGGAACAGTTCATATGGGAAAAAATATGGCGGCAATGCTGAGAAAATGATAAAAAATATATCGTTACAGGTTTCAAAAAAATATGTATTTTAAAGTTTTCATCTATTGAATTATATATTTATATACATTTTTTATGCATCATTTTCTCAATTGATAATTATTTCCATTTAAATCAATGAATTTTGTTCTATAAATACAGTAAGTGTAATACCTACTTCGTCTTTCTAATAATAATTTTTCATAATCTTCGCCAAGAAGTCTGTCTCCATTAAAATACTTATAAAGATCCAGCAATTTATTTATCTTACTTGTCGTTTTATTTTCATTAATATGAAGTGCTATTCCTAATAAATCTGGGTCTATTCCATTCGCATATCCATATTCTCCTATATAAAGTCGGTCTCTATAATTTAGTGGTCCAAATAATGTTTTTTCTCTCAATCATTTGGCCATTCCAGGTGGCGCCAAATCAAAAATATTCGCTACTTCATTAAACGCTTCGGCGATTTCCCTTTTATTTGGTTTCATATTATAATATATAATTTATAAACTTTTATATCACAAAACAATTCACTCAAACAGTACGACCAACATATTCTATTTGAAATCAAACTTGAAAAAAAGAAAACGAAAGACACATATTTTATGTATATTTGCGGTTATCGCCGAATTTTTACAGGCGTTACACACTACTGCTTACGCTAGAGCTTGTCTGTCATTTGAATTGTTCTCATGCAAATCTACATCCTCTCAATTATATATTTTTAAAAGTGGAAATTTAAATAATAATATCAGCAAATTAACAGAAATTTTATTATAATTAGTGAGAATACATATCATTGATCACTTTTCTGTACAGTACCATACATTTAAACTGTTTTTTGTATAAAACATCCAGTCTAAAAGTGATGGTTCAAGTGGCGAAATTTTTTCTCTGTAAATTCTGTATAACCCGGAAATTTTTCTATGGATAATCTTCAATATACTATCGATTTTTTGCAAAATCAGTAAAGAATTCGTGTCTCCGTATTGATCACCGGACCCCAATTTTAAACAAAAACAAGAGTGTAGAAAATTAAAAACCATGATGGAGTACTCGCTGAGGTTTGGTTCGCAGTGCTTTATAATCTGATGAAAGTGAAAAAAATGACGGAAACGTTATTTTAATATATATCTATGAAGAACACCACACGTTTTAATTAATTAAGAACCAAATATGCTCAAGAAATATATATAGAAAAATATAAATCATAAGCTCCAAGAAAAAACCCTCAATATATATATATATATATATATATATATATATATATATATATATATATTTATATATATATATTCTTCTATTTATATGTGATAAATACTTACTTACTTTTGATTATGAAATTTAAATGTAGATGTTTATTATTTAGAATTTTTGTTCAGTTTGGCTAGCTCAGTTGGTTATTGTTATTTTGTTTAGTAATTTATTTTAATTTGATTATTCGGGAGCATGAAATCCTTTTTCTCTTTGAGTCCTGGCATTTTATATTGTTGTAATTGTTTAAATAAAAAGAAAACACATTATTTTGAAATAGATTTAATTTTAAATTCAATATGTTATATTTGATAAAAATAATATGAGACGCCAATGTTTATATTGTATCTACTTATTTATTTTAATAATTCATCAATACGCATGCGTGAAAAAAAACTAGTCATGCGCTTTAGCATAAAACGAACAATTCTTATACATAAGAAGCATCTATTCATATTATACCAATATGGTTTGTTGAAGATGCAAACAAGTGAATGATTCAAACACATAAAAGAATTTATATATATATGATAGTTATATATGATACAAATTGCTGTGGAAAGAAAATAGTTATATACATAGATAGAAATATAGGAATTATATACAGATGGACATAGTTATTACATTGATAAATTTTCAATCAATAGATTTATGCGGTTACAAGATGGCGTAAGTACATATTTTAATTTATTTAAAATTCGGCCTTTTATTAATTTTAACGATTTATGCAATGAATTCACTATATAAAGTCTGTTTCTTTCTTTTTCAGATCGATCATATTTGCAAAAGTTTATCAATTAATGAAATTAAGTACTTATTTGAGTATTTTGAGTTTTTACTCTGATTATTGGCCAATAATGATTTAAAAACACTGACCTGTTGCTCTTGAATTGGGATGAAAGTCTCTGGATCCCAGGAACACTTCTCTGAAGCTCCAAAAAACCAAAATTAATGAAAATTTCGTAGATTCTTGCCGAAAAACTTGATACAATTGACTGTGAGTATTACTAAGATTGTATTTAATAGTACTTTATAGGTTTAAATGTGTTAAACCGGGAATTTCTTGAAATTTCAGGAACACCATCACACACACTCCTCGCTTCTTGACACCAGCTTCCCTTATTCTTTCAGCGTCCCCTCAATTCTCTACTTTTTTCAACAAACAGTCTTTTGTTCTTTTTCAGGTCACTATTTCAAAGTTTATTTGTTGATTCACAATTTGTTCTGTCATATTTTATAACCAATAAAATATTGTCTTTTGCAATCAGATTAATTGAAACTTCTTTCACTTATTAAAAAATTTCATACATACACTCTTTTACATTATTAGTTCATTCATAGAGTTCCTATGAGTTTTTTCATCATACAAATAAATTAAAATTGGTTATACATAGATACATTTAAATGGTACAACATCCAATATTATTATTGATAGTATATCATTGTTACACTCATATTAATTATAAATATAAATTCTCTTATGTTATTTGTCTAAACTCTTTGCATTATATTATTTA
This sequence comes from Galeruca laticollis, assembly GCA_963921935.1. Classification (NCBI taxonomy): domain Eukaryota; kingdom Metazoa; phylum Arthropoda; class Insecta; order Coleoptera; family Chrysomelidae; genus Galeruca; species Galeruca laticollis. The sequence continues at coordinate 99,930,960 of OY998181.1, read as the reverse complement.
TAATAAACTTTAACAAATTACTATTTATTGATTCAACGTTCATTTTATTTACCATATATCATTTATCTATATGTCATTATTTGTTTATCTATGAAAATCTATTGAATTCTATTCTATTCAATATTTGTATTTGTTTTTTTATTCTTAAATTAATGATTATAATGAATTATCTATAATAATATTTGTATTCTAATGTAACTACTTATATCTAAAATTCTCTTGACTTGACTATATAATTGTTTCTCTTTAGATGAACAGCTGGTTATGGTATGGAAATTATTCTTCGTCTTAGGCAACTTTATTTACATCATTACATTGGTTAGGCAATCTCTATATTTTGTATTATTATTGAGGTAATTCTTTATTTATTATATTGTTATAGGCTATTATTTAATATATCTTTATTTGATATGTTGTTTAAATTAAGAAAAGTGTTTCCTTTTTACCTGTTTTCTTAAATTATATTATTTTCATATATATTTCATACTAGCAACATATTTTTATAATACTAATTCTCTTATTATCTATGATATCTGGTTCAATATATATATATATATATATATATATATATATATATATATATATAATTCATTTAGTTTCTTCAACCATTTGTATATAATATTGGAAATGTTTATAAACATTTCCAATATTATATATATATATATATATATATATATATATATATATATATATATATAAGCTGAGAACATTGGAAACATTTTTAGAAGACAGTCGGGAAGAGCTGGTGAATAAAACCTCAGAATATGCGACCACCACCTGTGCTGATATTGACATTGACGTCGAAAGCAGAAATCGCAAGCGAGTCAAAAAGATGATGACAGGAGAAAAAGCTCAGGACGCAGGTTTGACTCCACAGCAAGAATTGAAGCGCTCTATGTTAGAGTGTATTGACAACTTTTATGTAGAACTGGAAAAAAAGGTGAACAATTTATATGAACATTTTGCTATTGTGCACTCAGAAAACCTTGCAAGATCAAATGATGAAACGATAATAACTCATATACATCAGTTCACAGCTACTTTGAATGATTTAGAGGAAGAAGAAATGTTGCCAGAAGTGAAGAGGCTCAGAAGGCATTTGTAGGCTTCTGGTATAAAAATTGATGCAGCAGCCTCATGGAAATCACTATGAATTCTGAGGTTTATTATGGAAATGGACTTTCATGAATCGTTACCAAACATAACATTGGCACTTAAACTGTTTCTTACTATTTGTGTGTCCGTGGCATCTTGTGAGAGGAGTTTTTAAAACTGAAATTGATTAGAAACTATCTCCGTTCTACAATGAGCCAGCCTCGTTTGACAAGCTTGGCTATACTATCAATTGAAAACGACATTGCAAAACATGTGAATTTTGATGCATTAATCCAACTATTTTCAGAAGTCAAGGCTCCCAAAAATATTTTAATGTGTTTCTTCATTTTACTTTTCATTGAAATTTTCATGTCTTATCTCCTCTCAATATTGTACAACATATGTATGTAATTTTAGAATAAAATATCATTATAAACATATTTATATCTGCTACCTTCATTGTTCTTGAAAGTAATATCTTTAGTTATCGAAACTGTTGGAGTGACAGTGAAAAATCTTATTAGTGTTACTATGTGGTGTTCATCATTGTATTAAAACCTACCTTTAAAAAGGTTAAACGAAAAGTTTGGCATCACTATATATATATATATATATATAAAAAAAAATTTTTTTATATAACGACTGAAAAATGCTATATAGGTGGGGATAACGGGGATTTCAGTCCAAAGAATCAACGCCAAGATCTTTTATTTACAAAATGCCGCCAAGCTTTCGTGTCCTTTTGACACTTCTTCAGGGCACTATAATACATATACAAATATAAATATGATTTAAAAATAGAGAAATAAATATAAGTACTTACATGTAAAATATTTTAAGTAAATTCAATATAAATAATCATTAAAAAATTTGTAAATGTTAAAATAAATATAATTATAATATATATATATATATATATATATATATATATATATATATATATATATATATATATTATTATAGTTTATTTTATATGGGAATTTAATTTGCCCTACGTTGGGCCGACATATTATTATGAATAGAATTGGGTGAGAAAATAGTTTAATTTGCCCGGTATGTTGAGGATTTAATATGTATGATAAACAGTTTATTTAACCAACATGAAAACTTCTCATCTCAGGGTAGAGTTCAAGTATTTTAAATAAAATGATTTTATAATTTTATATATGTTTGCGCCAAAGTTAATAAATGCTTTATATTTTAAAAATAAATTTGTTAATCAGAATATGTTACTTTTTTAATGATTTCAAATTAAATACGGTCCTGTCCTACTTAAAAAATATCTGCATAGTTCAATCGATTTCATTCAGAGCTTCTTCCTGTGGTAAGTAGATGGTGCACAAATCACCAGATGAAATGATTAACTCAAGTAATTTAAAAAAACGTTCTTCAAAAGGAAAAACAATATTTAATTTAATGAAAATAAATACACTACACTTTTACAAGTGTTTTTTTTAAGAAAATCAACTATCTAAAAGGATGACTCTTTCATACAAATCACACGCACTCTGGTGAGATATTATTATAATATTAAAATACAGTTATATAATTTCATAAACATTTGACTTTCAGAAAACGGCGAAATACACTCTTAACAGCGTCTATGCATCACAAAATTTTTTTTTACAAATTAGTAGGTACGCTTGACCTCTTAATACATTAATAAACTAACTTGTACTACCTTATTTACTTCACGATTTCTGTTTGTTCACGATTCTCCTCCTGGAAAACCTCCCTGTTGGCATTCTGCTTCTACCAAAACAGGAATCGATGCTGTATTTCTTTCAAAGTCCAAACAGCTCACACAAATTCCACTATTCAATGTTCTTCGAAAACTAATTTGGCTATTTTACTTCCACCAGACACAAGACACCATTTTATAAAATAAAATTCATGATTAGTGTTTTACAACATTCAACAATTCCTTTTTTTATTATTTATATAAACTAAACTACTTACACTGATATATCTCTTGTAAGTATAATGTATTTGTTTTAAATTCTATATTCAAATTTTGTCTTCCAAATGATTTCAATTTACTTTACCCAAAAAATTTTGCTGCTCCCAAAAATCTCTTCCCAAAAAGAAAAAACCTACTAGTCAATAGCCCCCATAATCAACAACTTTTTCACATTCTGATTTTTTTTTCGTTAGCAACACAGTTGTCGCCGATGTGATCTTTTTTAAATGTTTATTAACCAATCAAATTTGACTATTTATTTTATAACTCAAATTCTTCATTTCAACCAGTGAAATGTTCATCCATTATATCATGATATTATATTCTAAGGTTTTTAATTACTTAGACTTCCTATATTATTTTCATTCAATAATATTTCTTATTATTGTTAAAATGACATCTCCTAACCTCTAAGTATGTATGTCAAATGAATATTCATAATGTTTTAATAGATGACAGCTGTTACCTTTAAATATGTATGCAAAATGAAAATTCGTTTTCTTTATAAGTCATGTTCTCTGAAATTCACATTATTTTATATTTTCCTGCTCTGTTATGTCTAAACATCTACACTATCTCATTTTAATGTCTTAATCAACAAATATTACGAGATTAGCTTGACTTTACAGAATAAAGCATTATTAGTTTCTTATTATGAACAAATTTTGATACTTGATCTCTTTGATAAAAGTTTCGTTAGGCAATTTATTTCATATAAATTGTTTATCACACCTATTCGCAATTATCCCTACATTATACAGTCTGTCCTTTCTGTATGTCTTCTCTATCGAATAGTGGATCGTACAGATTGTCTCCATTCAAATGTTTAAAAAAAAATTTTTGACTTAAAAAAATTCTTTTAGATTACAATACATAATCTTAATTTTTCATTATTTGATATACAGGGTGTAGCATTATTTTTTCACAATAACATCCCCTAAATTTTGCGTTTATCAAATTTTTTATTCTAAGAAAAATTTTATGAACGCAAATTTTACTTCAAGTACTATATTCTAGGATTGTCTTTCAATTTTACTAATAATACATTTCTTTTTATTTCCGGTTGCTGTTACAAAGATGATTTTGGAATCCTGTGTTGCAGTATCCTCTTCAAATAGTTTTAAATCTATTTACAATACCATAATTAAATATGTATACAAATTCTTATTTTATTTTTAGGTACATGTTTCATTTACAAGTTTCATCCAAAGGAATTAGTTTAAAGAAAATCATGTTATCAATCCATTTTTGAAAATTCTTTAATGTTCGTTATGCGACTTATTACTTCTACATTTCTCAGAGTCTCTTATATCGGTACAATTTATTAATTTATATTTCTTGTGTTACATCTCTCTATAATACCATCCTTTAGCATATTTTGTATTTCTGAATCAACTTCTTTTCTATACTTGTAAGGTATGGGATATGTTCTTACTCTGAAATTCTCTATTCCTCTAACTTCCATTTTATGCACATAGTTCTTTGCCATTCTCATTTCTTTTCCAATCAATCCTTTATATTTCTCTATTAAATTCTTCACTTTCTCTTCATATTCTTTATTTCCACATACTAATTCCAATTCTTCCATTATTTCATCCCTCTCCATATTCCATAACTTCCTATTATCCTCTTCAAATTCCAATTCTTCCATATTTCCACTCCTCTTTATATTCCATAACTTCCTATTATCCTCTCCAATTGCCAATACTCCCATATTTCCAATCCTTTCTATATTCCCATAACTTCTTATTATCCTCTTCAACTTCCAATTCTTCTATATTTTCTTCTTCAAATTCAATTCTATTACCATTTAATTCAATCTCCATCTTTTCAAAATCAATTCTTGCTTTATATTTCGTTAATTCATCTAATCCTATAACTATGTCTGATTCCAAATTATTCACTAACAGTAATTGCATTTCAACTTCTTTCCCATCCTTCAATTCAATCTTTTGTATTATAGACTTATTTACTTCACATAGCTTCTTTCCATTTGCTCCTATCAATGTAGTTTTTGGTATTTTAATTAATTTGTTTTCATAATTTTCAATGTTTTCTTCTATTAGTTTTGTTTTAATTATGGACGCTTCCGAACCTGTATCTATTAATAATTTTATTTCTTTTCCATTTAATTTCCCTTTAATATTTATCAATCCCATTATTTCTTTCAATTCCAAATCTTCCCCAAATTTAATATATTCCCTTGGATGTTCATATGTCATCACTCTATCTTCTCTCCTTTGAATACTGTTCTCTGTAATTGTTATTTTTGTTGTTATTTTATTTGAAGTTTCTGTTATAGTTGTTTTTGTTTGCTATCGTTCTTATTATAGTTATTGTTATTTCCTAAATTGTTGTTATAATTGTTGTTTTTTTGTTATAATATCCATTTGTATTATATCTGTTAATGTAATTATTTCTGTTTTTCATCATTATCTTTATATATCCTAATTTATATCTATGTACAACATTATATTTACATATGTTTTTTTTTTAACATTATTTGTTAATTATAAACTTCTTATTTACATGTTGTTTTTTATATTCCTTATCGACCTTTTACAATTCCTTATTCGTCTTCTAGATTCCGGTCCTATAATACAGCCTTATTATTCAATTTAATTTTCTTTTCCTAAATTTCGTTTTATCCTCTTCTCTTATTGTTTGATTCTCTTCTATCTGCTTCCTAAGTTTCTTAAAATTTTCCACTGTGTCTTTTTCAATTTTGTTGTCCCCTATCTCATCAATTTCTCCCAATGGATTCATGAAAATTTGTGTTTCCAATTTCTTCATATTATTGTTTCTTCTTTTTATTATTTCATTTCCCATAATACTCTTACTTCCTATCATTTCATTTTTAACTATCCTATTAAAATTTCTTGGATCAATTATCTTTATATTTCTGCCAAGTTTTACCCTCATCTCGAAATTTTCTGCATAAATTATTGTTTCTATATTCTGTCTTATGGTTTCTTCTATTTCTTCCTTGGTCTCTTGTAATATCTTATTCATTTCCTCTAATTTCCAATTAAGTTGTATCCCCCTATTATTATCATTATTTGTCTTACCATATGTCACTATTCGTTTCAATATATTAACATCTGGGTCTGTTATTTCCCAATAAATCTCTTTTTCATAAATTTTCATAGCTTCCTCACTTTCTAGATTCTGTAAATTGATATTTATCATCTCCTCATTTATTTGTTTTTGTATTTTTATTTCATCAATTTCCATTTTATTACTTAATTTTTGTTCTATAGTATCATCATTTATATTTTCATTTTGTATCTTTACATCCATTTGAATCTCTTCTTTGAAATCCTTTTCTTTCTCTTCTATTTCCTTGATTCTGTTGATCTGTGAATTGTCTATTTCTGTGGTTTTTTCAATCCCCTCTCCTCTTATTTCTTGTTTAGTGGATTCTGTTTTATTTTCTATGTATGTGTTTGATTTTTCCAATATCTTCTCAAAATGTCCCAATTTTTCATCCATCAATTTTATTATCAGTTCCTTAGTTTGTTTAATTTCTTCTTTGTTCTGGTCCATCTTAATATTCATTTCTTTTTTTAATTCTTCCTTATTTTGGTCCATTTTAATATTCATTTCTTCCTTATTCTGGTCCATCTTAATATTCATTTCTTCCTTATTCTGGTCCATCTTAATATTCATTTCTTCCTTATTCTGGTCCATCTTAATATTCATTTCTTCCTTATTCTGGTCCATCTTTACATTCATATTATTCATTTCACGATTTAAATTTCCATTCATTTCTTTCATTTCTCCCATCATCATTTTAAACATACTCATCACGTCCATATTCTCTTTCTCTTTCGATTTTTGTTTGACCCCTTGTCCTGTTTCTTCTGACAATGGTGCATCTTCTTCTTCCTGACCTTGTTCTGCGATGTCTTCTTCCGAATGTTCTCTCCCCTGTTCCAAATATTGTACCTTAAAATCTCCTCTACCATTACTCCTTTCTTCTCTTTCTTCATCAGACCTACTTTCGACTCCTACCTGCTTTCCGTCCCTTAATGTCATTTTCCTTTCCATTTTATGTATTTAAAATCTTTTAATACAGTAAAAAAAAACTTATTTCAATGCTTTTTATTATTATTTACTAAATTTCTATATTAGCCCCACGTTGCGGTGACATTTTATTATTATAGTTTATTTTATATGGGAATTTAATTTAATTTGCCCGGTATGTTGAGGATTTAATATGTATGATAAACAGTTTATTTAACCAACATGAAAACTTCTCATCTCAGGGTAGAGTTCAAGTATTTTAAATAAAATGATTTTATAATTTTATATATGTTTGCGCCAAAGTTAATAAATGCTTTATATTTTAAAAATAAATTTGTTAATCAGAATATGTTACTTTTTTAATGATTTCAAATTAAATACGGTCCTGTCCTACTTAAAAAATATCTGCATAGTTCAATCGATTTCATTCAGAGCTTCTTCCTGTGGTAAGTAGATGGTGCACAAATCACCAGATGAAATGATTAACTCAAGTAATTTAAAAAAACGTTCTTCAAAAGGAAAAACAATATTTAATTTAATGAAAATAAATACACTACACTTTTACAAGTGTTTTTTTTTAAGAAAATCAACTATCTAAAAGGATGACTCTTTCATACAAATCACACGCACTCTGGTGAGATATTATTATAATATTAAAATACAGTTATATAATTTCATAAACATTTGACTTTCAGAAAACGGCGAAATACACTCTTAACAGCGTCTATGCATCACAAAATTTTTTTTTACAAATTAGTAGGTACGCTTGACCTCTTAATACATTAATAAACTAACTTGTACTACCTTATTTACTTCACGATTTCTGTTTGTTCACGATTCTCCTCCTGGAAAACCTCCCTGTTGGCATTCTGCTTCTACCAAAACAGGAATCGATGCTGTATTTCTTTCAAAGTCCAAACAGCTCACACAAATTCCACTATTCAATGTTCTTCGAAAACTAATTTGGCTATTTTACTTCCACCAGACACAAGACACCATTTTATAAAATAAAATTCATGATTAGTGTTTTACAACATTCAACAATTCCTTTTTTTATTATTTATATAAACTAAACTACTTACACTGATATATCTCTTGTAAGTATAATGTATTTGTTTTAAATTCTATATTCAAATTTTGTCTTCCAAATGATTTCAATTTACTTTACCCAAAAAATTTTGCTGCTCCCAAAAATCTCTTCCCAAAAAGAAAAAACCTACTAGTCAATAGCCCCCATAATCAACAACTTTTTCACATTCTGATTTTTTTTTCGTTAGCAACACAGTTGTCGCCGATGTGATCTTTTTTAAATGTTTATTAACCAATCAAATTTGACTATTTATTTTATAACTCAAATTCTTCATTTCAACCAGTGAAATGTTCATCCATTATATCATGATATTATATTCTAAGGTTTTTAATTACTTAGACTTCCTATATTATTTTCATTCAATAATATTTCTTATTATTGTTAAAATGACATCTCCTAACCTCTAAGTATGTATGTCAAATGAATATTCATAATGTTTTAATAGATGACAGCTGTTACCTTTAAATATGTATGCAAAATGAAAATTCGTTTTCTTTATAAGTCATGTTCTCTGAAATTCACATTATTTTATATTTTCCTGCTCTGTTATGTCTAAACATCTACACTATCTCATTTTAATGTCTTAATCAACAAATATTACGAGATTAGCTTGACTTTACAGAATAAAGCATTATTAGTTTCTTATTATGAACAAATTTTGATACTTGATCTCTTTGATAAAAGTTTCGTTAGGCAATTTATTTCATATAAATTGTTTATCACACCTATTCGCAATTATCCCTACATTATACAGTCTGTCCTTTCTGTATGTCTTCTCTATCGAATAGTGGATCGTACAGATTGTCTCCATTCAAATGTTTAAAAAAAAATTTTTGACTTAAAAAAATTCTTTTAGATTACAATACATAATCTTAATTTTTCATTATTTGATATACAGGGTGTAGCATTATTTTTTCACAATAATATATATATATTTTTTGGATTAATTCGATCTGCGCACGCATCAATTATAAGGCGGCCGTGAGCCACCTTGTGCCTTGTGCGCATGTCATCCACCTTATGCCATGTATGCTGAAGACGTCACCCCTGCCCAGTCAGTTGATAACGTCATGTGTATTTATAAAAATGGGTTAGAGTAAGTTAAAATAAAAAACAATTGAGTAAACCAACATTTTATTACATAATAATACATGAAATTGAAAAGTATAAAATGTTAAACTAATTTAACAATAATTTTACTCTCATAAAGGTATAATATATAAATTTTAATGAGATAGAATATTTAAATAGTTGGAACTCCATCGACATCCATATAAGCATCAATCGAATAGTGCCCCTATGGTAAGGTTTCATCACAACCAGGAATAATAGATCGTTTATCCACCTAAGGACTTAACACGATTTTATCCTGAACAATTGAATGGACTAGATGTTTCTCAGCGCGAATTAGAATTTGGCAAGGTATCAAGGCACTCTTCATAATCTTGACAACTAATGATTTTAATCCTTTAGCTTTTTCAGTTATTGAAAAGTTTCGAATAAGGCAGTCTGTTTCTTCTTTGTCATAACCATAATTCGCAAGATGTTTTCTTCTTTCTGCTAGACCATCTTCAGAAGTTAGTAACCGCGTTGCATACTATTTAGATCGTAACCCAATATATTCAGTCATTATAATTCCTCTGTTTTAAGTGTCAACTTTTGTTATGTTTGAAGTATTTGGCACCAACAAAGGCGTTCCTAGGAAAGAGGCAAATGAAATGTGCTTATTTATTGTAAAATATATTGATAAAACGCAACTAAAACTGTGACAGAACTTCGCCTCTTTAGTGATAATTATGCAATACAGTATGGAAATAATAGATTCAATTGAAATGAACAATACTAGAAGTTATTCATTTTTACCCTAAGATAGGGATTTTGGCATAGTGGGAAGAGCACTAAAAAAGTTGATAGAGTTTATATTCTTCATCAATATGTCGAGAGACTTGCCTCCTGTTCCTAAAAGAGAATATGGAAGTTCATGTTTTGGACAGCAAAGTTATTAAATATTTCAAACACTGGTGGCTAAAGCTAAATAAAAAAACGATTTCTACCGAAACGTCCCAGAGAGGGATACATGGAAATCAGAAGGTACATTTTAACATAAGCACCTTCCATTCCTTTTCTTACGGAGACCAAACTGGTACTGTTGTTACAAGGGAGTTTATTAACAGTTTCGAAAAGCACACGTTCTGGTTGAAGTTGTCTGTTAATTTGAAATGGCATGAGGGGAAATCGCTAAACTATCTGGTTCCCATTAAATTAGATATAATTGGCGCAGTATGTTGTTTACAAAAGTACTACTGCATTTTGGAAAGTTATATTTGGATGACCCACACTTCAATAAGGTTGTTTTTAATTTTTTCTACTTACTTAAGTGTAACATTTCATGTAAAATACAAATTTTTGAATTAAAAGTACATTTTGTTTTTTAATCCTGCAAGTTAATTGTAGGAAATGTACTTATTTAAAACTTTATTATGATTTTTTTGCATATCACATTCCAAGAACAAGTAAAATATGAAGATATGATAATTACTCCTAATAGCTAAACAATGATAATGAAAACAAACACGTTTTGTTGTTTTTCTGGAGAA